>CM075862.1:49371223-49381223 GCA_037975125.1 Latrodectus hesperus | reverse complement strand
TATATGTATATATATATATATATATATATATATATATATATATATATATGTATATATATATATATATATATATATGCATATATATATATATATATATACAGAGAGAAAGAGGGGGAGATTTTTTAAAAATACATTTATTTTTTCAGCAATAAGGATAAATATATTTTATTTGCTATAAAATATAATATTTGAAAATTTAATTCACTGTGAATTAAAAAAACTAGTAATACTGAATCTCTATAAATTTATTTAATTATTTTTAAGTAACTAAACACAATTTTTTCCTAGAAAAATTAATAAATATTAATTTATTAATCAAAGAAAAGTGTTTAAGTAACAGAGAATGATAAAGCTTTGATCTTCAGGTCACTGAGACTGTATATATATTAATAGACTATTATTTGTTAGAATTTAAAATCTACAAAAATTATAATGTTTTTTAAAGAAACATTTTATTTATCTAATTTTATAAAATTATATGCTGAAGAATTGTTTTTAATTCATAATTCAGATTATTATATTTTAATTGTACAAAAATATAGTGCATTGTTTGTTAGATTTTCAGATTGATAAATATTGAAATGCGGATTAATTTGAAAATAATTTCTTATAACAATCATGATTTTAAGCTAAATAAAGTTCCATTCGTAAAATTACGTAGTTCCATAGTTTTTAAAATGCATTTTTAAAATGCTCATGAGACAAATAAATAATCAAGAAAGTTATTATTGAAAATTAATTTTTTTTTATTTAGTAATATATTACATATGGGGAATTTATGATCATATTCTAACCATAAGAAGAAAATTCAAAACATTTAGAGGAAAAGAAAATCGTATTAATTTATTTTCTTTCCTCCATCATGGTCTATTTTCAAATTAATATCAGAAAACTAAAAAAAGATACTGCGAAAAATGGATATGATTACTTAAAACACTAAACCAATGCTAAGAAAATTTACGCAATAATTTTACAAATCTTACCATTCTTTAGTGCAGTGGTCGGCAAACGTACTAGCCAAAGAGCCAAATATGAACATTACAAAAAAAATAAAAAAAAATGGAGCTAAATCTGTTTGTTTAGCAAACTTTTATTACACTAAATAAGTAGTACACCAAATAATACTAAATTCCATACTTAAAAAATATTTATTAAGGCAAACAATGTGCTTGCATCTCCTTGGAAAGTTTAAATAAGTCAGGTTTGTATGTTGTTGTTTTTAATTTTAGGCAGGGTTCCAAGTTCTCATCAATATAGACGACTTCTCAGTTTACTCCGGATGATGTTTATGCTTGTAAAAGATTGCTCGCATATATATGTAGAACCAGAAAGGGAAAGAATAACAAACGCGAGTTTTTTCATCTGGTCGTAAGAGTCAGGAATACTGTTCTAAGCGTTGAAAATGATCATGTCTTCCTTCTCAGAATAACAAATCATCAGAATAACAAAACTTTTAATATGACTAAAAATGGAAGAAAACTTCTAGCATTTGGAGAAATAGATATTATCGAAAAACCGATTACAAATTTTGTACCATAAACATATATTGCAGGTGTAATAAAATCGTATAAAAATACCTGTAAGATGTGCAGCTGGATTGAAAAATACAACAACTTTTTAATAAGACAGGACAATGGCAGACATGGTAGATAATAAAAAACTGCTCACACTGTAACTGTTGGTTTGGGATGCCGATTTGTACCCCGTCCCCACTACTTTAGAAAAAGTATACACACGCATGCTTGTGTTACCTTTGTACCACACCGGAGTACATCGAAAACATACGAGCAAAACAGCCGGTAACTTGTACATAATTTGTGTTTACATTTACGAAAACCAAGAAAATTAATCTTGATGTTCATTACATATTTTAACAACAATATAAAATTTTAATTACCTATCTATATTTTAACTTAAACAAAAATTATACATGTTCTCGATTTATAGTAGAACTCTTTAATTTATCAAAATAAGATGTAATTTTTTTCGTAACAAGTTTTTTTAAAGGAATATTCGCGCCTTCTGTGGATATTGGAATAAAATGAAATGGTAGTTATATGGTATTTTCAAAAAAAAAAAAAAAAAAAAACTTTAACCTGATTTAGTCCTTGTATAAATGCTCCTAAGATTCATTACTAGTATACCAGGTATTAAGATTCAATACTGGTATAACAGATATTAAGATTCAGTACTGGTATAACAGGTATTATATTTTTGCGCATTACGTGGATATTTGTGCCGGAGCCGCTCTTAAGCAGCCAAAGAGACAGATGCGGTTCTGAAGCCGCACTTTGCCTACCACTGAGGTAGTGTGATGATTGTGTTTTCAACACTGAAAGGTCTCATGTACCATCCCAGTCACTAATGGTTATCACAGCTGTTGGATTTGTGCTTTCTCATGTTTATTTATGTGACTGGATGTTAAGGAATTTTCTGAGTCTTTCTGCTCGTGACACATCTGTATGGATCATTCTCTACGAACTGCCCTCTTAAAAAAGAATAATATGATGTGGATACTAAGAAATCGCTACAACAGCCTTCTGCCTTTAGACTATCCACTATTTGGTTTTAAAATATTAATAGGAATAAAATATTTCCAACAAAAAAAACAATATTGTTTTCTGCAATGCAATGCGAAACAGGAAGCAGTCAACCTATATATTAGGTTCATACAGAAAAAAATTAGTGTTAGACAAGCAGATTTGATGCATTAAATATGAATTATAGTTACCTTTAAAATTTACTTCGCAATCCTGTGAAAAATTATCTCACTTTAAGAAGTTACAGCTGTGGCATCAGACAAATGAATTTGTTGAATAAGTATCTGAGACAGCGTATTGTATAAAATGAAATGGTAGTTATATAGTATTTTCAAAAAAACTTTAACCTGATTCAGTACTGATATAAAATGCTACTTAGATTCGTTACTGGTATAACAGGTATTAAGATTCAACACTGGTATAACAGTTATTAAGATTTAATTCTGGTGTAACAGGTATTAATATTTATTACTGTTTTAACAAGTATTAAGATTCAGTACTGGTATAACAGCTCATATAGTAACTGTATTTGAAGGAATATAGATTTTTATAATCACTTCCATGCAAGTTTTGGCAACACCGATATTTCCAGAGATGTATGTCATCATAACATGCATCGTATAATAACGAATAAGAGTTTCTGGGCTTAGATGCAATCACTGATATCTATAGGAATATTTCAGTACTCGGAATGCTACTCGGAGTACAGTCAGTCTTGAGCCATCTATACAAAGCATGGTTTGCAACAGTATATAATATAATCTTGTATGTAATTATATTACGTAAGGTCTCTTCTGGAAAAGTTTTATTAGATAATTGGTATTTCTACATTACAATAAAAAATCTAGAAAATTTTCAAGCTTAAATAAAAAAGTATACATTCAGAAAATCTAAATGCAACGATATTCTGATATGTATTGATAGATCAGATTAAACTTGAGATTAATATTAGGATATCAAAAACATCAGTCAGAAATAGACTTCCTTTAACCACTTCTTGTATTTGTGGAAAATTCGTAACTTAGCCATGAATCTCACAGTTCATTAAGTTTTGATGACCAGCATACAAGTGTAAGGAGACAAATAGTTTAATAATGCATTCTACCATTTACTAATGAGTAATTTAGTTGCGTAACTCTTGAAATTATTGATTGGAAAGCACTCCAATGATAAAGACAATCACATTTGGGCTTCTTTGAAATTGCTCTGATAATTTGCGAAAACATTGTCAACGTTTTCTGTTCGTTTATATTCCTTTACTAACAAGTCTTTCTTCAAATACTATACTTCGAGATAATAATTCTGCACAATAATTAAGTTACAAAATAATACTAAGACTTAAAAAGGTCAAATATAAATTTATTTCTCACATGGTCAATATATTCATGTCAAATTAGATATTTTTTAACCATTTTGGAAAAGAAACCAACTATATTGGAACATCAGTAAAAGAGTTCATATATATAATGGTATAACTCTCTTTCTCTCTTATTAAAAAATGACATTAATATTTTCGAATCATTGTTTTATCTATTATTAGCTTATATAATATCTAGAGGTAATTCTATTGCTTATTGACATTAATATTTTTATTCCTTCCACGATTGAATAGTTTGACATTTCTTTTTTGCAAATACTATATGTATTTGTATCTTTATGTTCATGGATCAGATTTTGGGTATATGCTTTTATATAACCCTTTGTCGTTGTTGTTATATATATATATATATATATATATATATATATATATATATATATATATATATATATATATATATATATATATATATATATATATATATATATAATATTAAGTATTACATATATTCAAAAATATTCTTCGTTTCTGTGAGTTACTGATGTTCATTTAAAATAATCTTATAACACACATTTTAATTATATCGTAAAAATAAAACTATATTATAATACATTAAAATTTTTAATTTTATAAATAATTTCAATAAATGTCTCATCTCTAAAAGTATAAAAATAGATTTTGAAGCAAACAAAAATCGTTGATTAATTAAATATATTAATAGGACATAAAATCTACTAAAAGTTGTATTTTCACTAAACATCAAGGGCTTTTCTAAGAAATACATAAAAAGTCACTATCCCAAACAACATAGAGTTAATAAGATTAGTCCAACCATTTCTACAAAACCTAAGTTTTTGTACATAAATGACATAGATTATATCCAGAATAACTGAGTAAATATTTGTGATTTCTTACTATTTGTATCATCAGCTTATTTCTAGCCGTTTCAGCATTGTCCACGAAAAGTAAACAAACAATCTTAAAAAAATTCGTAATTTATTCTGCAACTACGATAAACCGCAAGTCATAAATATTAAATGCATTCATGCTTGAGTGCAAGAAGCTTCATGTTTAAAGTGTCATAGGAAATGTACTGACATATTTTAGGATGCAGTGCTTAAAATGAAACGTATGCTAAAAGTGTGAGATTTAATCTCAACATGATCCAAACATTTTTTGTTCCATATGATGAATAAATATTTTATTCACAAAGTTTTATTATTGTAATATTTAAACAATTATTAGTTTAGTCTTTCAATATATAATAAACGGATTCTGTAATGTAAAATAACTATTAAAATTAATAATAAATAAGTAGGGAAATTTGTATTAAAGTTTATTAAAAAGTAATAAGCACGAGTTATATACAACATATTATATTTTTTATTTGTCAATGATGATTTTTTAAAATATATAAAAACATGCTTTAGATACATATCTCTAACGATAAATGAAATTCGATTTTCGAATTTCCTATATCATTATCATAAAATGTATTTATAATTTTCTTTATCTATATGTTTAATGATTTTGAAGGGTTTATCTTTCAAATAGCCAACCGATGGCAGAGTGGTTAGCGTTTCTGACTCCTGAGCTATGGATCCTGGGTTCGAATCCCGGTTTGGGTATGGAAGTTACCTTCTTTCTCTGTTCTCTTAGTGTTTGTCTGTCCTTTCTTCTGTTATGAAGTATGAATGGGGCCCACCCTATAAACGGATTTGTGGTGGTATGGCGCGGGTAACGCTACTCGACTCCGTGACTTGGTTCATTGGGTAACGACTCATTTGTCGTTACCCAGCGGGTAACGACAAATGAGTAGCAGTTTCTGTCCTTAATATGGTTGGTCACCCAAGTGTGCCCACCATTTAAAAAAAAATCTTTCAAATAGATGTAAAAAACTCAAATTTTATTAAAATAATTTATTAATTTCCAAACTACTATTTTGTTGAAGTCTTCTTATTATCATATTTTTATTATTTTATATATATAAAGGGCAAGATTAAATCTCCAACTCTTACCATTTCTATATGATAAAGAATCTGAAATATACATTTTCACCAACACTTGTGTCTTTTTGCATTATGGTTGGCACAAGGATCTGAAAGATTGTCAAATTTTGTAGTACTAAATATTGCAGAATTGTAGAATATACCATGGGATCTGTGAAATGTTTATTAAAACTATCTAGTAATATAAGTTATAGTAATATTTTACTTCCTGTGTATCAAATAAGAAATGTGAGACTATATCTACGGAGGTGTATGAATAGGCAATGTATTTTCCATTCATGAAATGAAACACATGAAAAAGTGTACAAATTAAAAGATGTGGTCTGATTTATGGATAACAAAACAAGACAAAATTACAAAAAATGATAACCAAAAATTTATCATTGAAAGATGAATAAATTTTATTTTTATGTCAAAAACTTCAATAATAAACATTATGAAATTTCATTTTTAAATTTAATTCCAGTAATAATAATTTTAACTTCAATATTTTCTTCATAGCAAGTCTTTTCTGCAAAAAATTAAGCGTCTGCTAAATTGGCTATACATGGTTTAGTTTTACAAATTTGCAATACATGTCCAAAATGTTTTTAAACTTAAAAAAATGCATTTTTAATGTACAAGTAAACCAATTCCACTTAACTTCTTCCACACAACTGACAGCATCAAATTCTGATTTTAATTTCCTGGCTTTAATATAAAGCTTGTTTTTTTTAAATTATTGTGATATCTGTGAAATAACTAAATTAAAATACACATTATTAGAATGTAATTTGAATAAGTTTAATCCACGATGACACGTTAATAAACAATTATATATTGCAAAGGAAATGTCTTGTCGAAACCACTTACCGTTCTTCTTCTTCTTCTTAAAAATTGAGTTTGTATGTCATTGGGCACCTCTGCTTTTATCAGCATTTTGTACCGTTAACTCCAAACCCAATGTTTCCTAGTTCCAATTGCTCGGGTCACCCACTTTACTAATAAAGTCCGATAACCCTTTAATGGAGTCTAGGTGTAACTCTCTAGTATGGATGAAGCCTAAAGAAGTTAATTTAGGGAGGGCAAGAGCCTCACATTCGTAAATGACATGCTCTGCCGTTTCCTCTTGCATATGACATTTCCAGCAGATAAGGTCTTGCTGAAATAGTCCCATCTGGTCAGAAAGTCAGTCATGCTAGGAATAACTTCCTGACTTTCACCAGAAGAAGATGGTTTAGAGGTCATTTCTACCTCAAGTGAAGGATTCATTGCTGCCCCTTTACAAGATTACCTCTGAGTTCCCTTGTCTTTTCAGCGAGGTCTACTTTAGAGGCTTCACCTGCAAATGCAGAAAGGTTTGTTACTTCTTGTGTCTTTTCAGCCACAAGATAACAAGTAAAAAGCTCAGGTAATATAAGTCCACCCAGCATTGCCTGAGTTACTGGGCAAGGCAAATTACTCTAGAAGTTCGCCAAGCAACTAGAGGCTCCGTTAAGACACCAATACCGCGGTGCCAATTAGCCCTAGGCACGGATTGCATAACACCAGGGTTTACGGGAGCTGGTTCGCGGCCTCTGATTCTATAATCAAGGCTATCCTGTCATTCCTACAGGACATTCGGCGATCCACCACCTGCCGACGCGCCTGGTGGCTGTGCTCAAGCCCCAGGAAGGTACACGTACCCCCTGGTTCCAGGAACCACTTACCGTTACTCAGAATTCATAGATACCACCATTGTTTGAACAAAGAACATACCATAGATTTGTGTTGTGAAATGCTTTAGCTAAATTGTGTATAAATCTCTAAAATATAACTTTTCATTGCACGCATAAGTTATTCAAAATCGCAAAAATTTGAGAAGATAATTTTAGATTAATAAAATATATAACTTCAGTATATAATCAGTAATAATATAAATATATATCATAGTAATCATATCATAGTAATATATATCTTCAGTAATTATATAAATATATATCAGTTCCCGAGAAAAATCATATCATAAGAATTAATTTTAAATCTTGTATAAATGTAAAATCTTCAAAAAGAATTTAAAATTTCATTTTTAAACTAAATACGTTATACAACATATACATGAAAATATAGATTAATTAGTGGGAATAATTATTCCGAACAAACAAATTATTTGGCAAATAAGAAAAATGGAAAATCTCAGGAAAAATATATATAAGTTTCTCATAAATGTCAAAATAATAACATTTAATACAACAAGTTGTACATAGTACAACAAGTAGTACATTATACATTTAGCTATTAATCCAGATGTGTTAAGAAAATAAACATTTCTACTTACAAAAATAAGTTTAGTCTTGTTAGGATATAGCCATTGCAAATTCAGTGTCAAATTTATTACCTTTATAAATCTTTATAATTGTCCAATTTGTCTGAAATAGAAATACATATACATCGAAATTGAGTAAGAATTCTCTCATATATTGCCCATTGTCTCAGAAGTAATTATTTTTATTTATTTATGTTATATTAAATCAGAAAATAGGCTATTGACAACAAATTCGTGCTGAATTAAAATTCCAGAAATACATCCAACTTTCTATTATGCAATTTTATTATATTACAAAACATTCTAACTTCTAATCTACATTTTGAATTCAAATATCATCAATCATAAATCCAAGCAACTAACATCTAAAATGTTTCCGTAGATATTAATAAAGAGAAATTATAATTCATCATAATTTTTAATTTATTGTCATAAATTATTTTTTATTTACTTAGAAATTTTGCTAAAATACTATAGGTTTGTATTGAATTGAAAATTGTATGAATAGTTATTTTTCATTTGTGACTTTATTTGTAAATTTTCAATACTTGATAGTTTGATCACCCTAATATATCATTAAAATAAATCTCAAAAAAACAATGCAAGCAATTTTTATCATCTTTTCTTGAAATAATCATGCTAATTCTATTATTTAAATAGTTTATAAGACTTTGTAGTTTGAGGCAATAGTACCCATACTAAAGGTACTAGGAATCTTATTTTATTAGTTATATCAATAGACTAATTAAATTTTTAAAGATTCAAAATTCAATAAAGCCCAAAGATTTATATATTTTTTGCAATAGGTATGCCAATTCTATTATTTAAATAGGGTGTAAATCTTTGTAGTTTGATGCAATAGTACTTATACTAAATTCCCTAGGAATCTTATTTTATAAGTAGTTATATCAACAGACTAATTAAGTTTTTATAAAGATAAAAAAATTCAAAGTCAAATGCAATACATACAGTCAAATGCAAATGCAGTAGACATCAGGTTTTACAAATTTCTAATTTACGAACACTCAAGCTCAAGAACAAGTAAGTAGTGGTGAACATGATCACAAAAAACCAATAATTTTAAAACCGCTTATGAACTAAAAATTTAAAGAACATTTTTTTGCGAACTCATTTTTAGGCATATTCTGTTTTCACTTAAATTTTATCATTTTACTTATTTTTGTAACTCTCTAGTATGGATGAAGCCTAAAGAAGTTAATTTAGAGAGGGCAAGAGCCTCGCATTCGTAAATGATATGCTTGGCCGTTTCCTCTTGCGTATGACATTTCTTGCAGATCGGGTCTTGCTGAAACAGTTCCATTTTATGGAGGTGTTTTCTGAAAGAGTAGTGCCAGTTATGAAGCCTACGATTAAACGTATGTTCTGCCTAGAGCATCTTAGAATTTCAGAGGCAATCCTTGCTGATGATCCACAGATCATACTTTTAGCGTGGGTTTGACCAGGAGTGTTAAGCCAAGCAGCTCGATGGATAATGGATCGGAAAGATGTATCGCATTGCTTATGCCTAGTTTTTTTGTTAACTGAATTCCTAGCTAACGGAGTAAGGACAGAGCCTATTTACAATTTTTCACGTTTATGTTACGCTTGTTGCGACATTAATGAATTTTCCAGTGATATATAAATATATATATATATATATATATATATATATATATATATATATATATATATATATATAAATATATATATATATATATATATATATATATATATATATATATATATATATATATATATATATATATATATATATATATATATATATATATATATATATATATATATATATATATATATATATATATATATATATATATATATATATATA
>CM075862.1:49267492-49370723 GCA_037975125.1 Latrodectus hesperus | reverse complement strand
ATATATATATCCTTTTCTTTTTATGAATTCTGTTTATAAGGGTTTTCTTAAAAGTAAATTCCTCTATTTCGCATCACTTTCTATGAAAAATTAAAATCAGTATTAATTATTAATGAGTTAAAGTTATACTTTAAATAACATAAGAAATATTGTCTATGTACCGAAGTGATTGATTCCTTCGAATTATTATTGTTAAGTTTTTCCTTTCCAGTTTTTATTCATTTGGAAGAGAAATTTTAAATTCTATTATGACACATTATCTGCACACTCGTCTTTTTTCATTGTCAATTTTAATATATCTCATAAAAATAACACATTTTGAAGGGCAATATAAATTTTGGGATCTCTTTTCAACTGAATAACGTTTTAAAAACATAAGCAAGATTTAAAATAAAGGGAGTGAAAGAAACATGTACACGAAAACGGCCACAGTAATTTAAACTAATTAAAATAGATTTATAAATGGAACAATTTGTTCCCAATTCACTTAATTTTCAAATTTAAAGTTTAACATTGTGCAAAAATATAAAATGCTGCATTATCCTGAAAATAAAAATGCAAATATAAGATGGAATTGAGTATTCCAACGAATTTCCTTAACGTTTGAGTGTTTTATGTAGAGCTAAAATTAACACAATTTAATGCTTTTAATATTTATAGCAATGTTTTTACATGTACTCAAAATCTTTTCCTGGAATTAAAATACAAATTATATTGTAATATTTACCTTATTCAAAATACATATATAGCAAAATAATATTTATCTTAATATCTACATACTTAACTTATATATTGAATATCGTTATCATTTATAACAAATTTTACAACTATGAAAAAGCAATTTTCTATTGAAAGAGAAAATTTTTAAAATATATAATTTTCCCACACATTCTGCTATTAAAACTTAATTTAAAGTTATAATTTGTAATTAAATAATTTTCTTAATTTTAAACTTCAATAATATTCATGCATTTAAAGCTATTATGTAATGCATTTATATTTTATATAACTATGTTTCTGAAATTTTTCAAACTGACTTGAATTGTAGCCATTTGGACAGACTTTCCATAATATCAGGCATGAGTCCAGTGATCATTGTTGAATTCTTGCTTACGATGGTAAAAGGTGGAAACTAGAAGCAAGCAAAAAGACATTAAATTAAAACTAATTTCACAAATTCTAATAAACATTGTCTCATAACAGTTATATTAGAATAAATGTCTATAATGTAAAGCTAAAATTACGTGTGTCTATTTGTCTGTAACAAGACTTCTCAGTCAATGAACATCACAGACAGAATGCCTTCAAAGATTACTGACAAAAACAGACCGAATATTTAATTTTATTTGTGTGTGGTCATTACTAAGACCTCAAAAAAGTTCCATGTCTTACATCTCGTTTTTGATTATCTGTAAAGAGAGCCTTTTTCTGAAAATTTTCAATATTTTTGACTTAAGATCACACTTTGAATACAGTTTTGATTTTCTTGTAACAGTTGAAGTAAGAAAGAAACCCAAAATGAGCTGAAATTCTACTTTTAGTATCGTTACATACTTTCCCTATTATTTTCTTGCAAAATAAGCAACTTCCTTTTGGGCCATGTGTAGAAACACAGTAATATACTATAACAGAACAATTAAAATTGAATCACCTGCTCAAAGAGATTATATCAAAATGATAGGAGGAAACATATAGCGACAGTATTGATTCGCAGACAAAATTTGAATCCAATAGTTATATTTTGAAATGAATATCGATAATTAGATATTGAAAATAAAATTGGAAGACTGGTTTTCTTGAAATGCTTCAGATAAATTTTTTTTCCAATTTATTTTACTTTTCGATGGATTTCTAGCTTGCCTTTTTCTGGAATTAAAAACACTAAACACTGCCAGCTACATCATAATTCCAAATTCAATTGCTTCGACAAAATTATCAAATCCTAAATTTGGTCTATTCCTGAACTAGTGTTAGAACAGTTCTTCAGAGCGGAAGGTTAAATGTTGGCTTCTTGCCATTGTTGAACAACAGGTGATAGATTTAGCACTGTTAGCTTTTACATGTACGTTCGTCGGTGTGGTTGGTACTTCAGAGTTTTCCGCATTTTCTCCCCAGGGACTTGTGAATAAGGCTCCCTATCTGTAAATAGCCCTCCCTGAAGACAGTTTACACCATTAACAGCCTAATAACAGCCATAGGCTGTTCATTGCGCTGTGTCGAAATCTTTCACTTAAAAGTTATAGCATCTTTGAGATAGTTAAGAGATATATTAAATGTAATTATTTGTCTTCCATGTTTCATTGAATGTCATAGCTATTTTTATTTATTCCCAATTAAATGGTTTTTGCAGGATAATTCATTGATGTGATAGATTCTTAGTTCTACATTTCCAAAAAAACTGAATAACATCCACTTTTCTAAATTTTTTTAAAATTCATGAAATTCTTAAAGTTTGAGATTATTTTTCAGAAACTAAGAAAATAGCTCATTTTCAAATATATAAAAAAGAATTGTATTTATATTTTTAAAATAACGTAGCTGAAAAATTACCGCTAGAGGAAGTTTATAGAAACTGAACTACGAAATACTGTGCTTCAGTATAAAAATGGAAAAGTGGATGATTTGGAGCTAACTTTGTACACTATTAATACAGCTTAAAATAAAATAGTGGCAATAACAACAAAAGGCCGATTCTCCACCACTTTTTAAAATCTGCAAATCACAATTTTACAAATAATGCGTAATTAATTGATATTCAAATATTCGCAGTATTTGTTTTACATTTTTTGATTAAGAAATGCTAATAGAATATTAAAATGATCGGTTTAACTTATAAAACACTTAGAAGGTTCTTTTTATGCTTAAAGTAATGTTATTTAAATCAATTTTTATCATAAATTTTACAAGCATTTTGTTACAAAATAAAGTTTTCTTCCAAAAGAGAAAACTACCATTACGTATAACACGTACGCGGTTTGTCTTGAAAAGTTCTTATTTCCATAGTTATAAAGGTATTCACCTTCAAAAAACATATAAATCAATTTTCTTAAACGTATGATAAAATAACAGACGATCCCATTAACGTTTTTTCCCAAAACTGAAAGATTATTATAATTATTTGAACTATATTTAAATTGATTTCTTTCAGTTTTTTAAAATAATTTTTCCATCTATAAGAGCTCAAAGGTGTCTCATAAGTTTTTCCTACTTGCCAAATTGTTTCACGCCCCTTCCCGTTGAGATTAGCAAAGTAAAGCATAACATTTTCCATGGGCAGTGATTGAGAGGGTGACCACGTACACTCCTTTAATAGGTTGTTGGAGCTCCCAGGGCTGGGAACGTATCCACGTTAATGTGTGATTTCCAACGTCTTTCAGTTGGTGGATGTGTACAAAAGGGTTCCAGCTCAGCTTTGACCTCTTTACCTTACCATAGTACTTTGTGATGGGTGACAATTCCAAACCCGTTCATTTAAAGGTTACAGGATTTAAAGGTTTAAAGGTACGATGTGATATTTTTCTTTGATGATATACATAAGGATAATCTATTATCAGATTTTTTTTCAAGTTTTGATTGGGGTTCGATGATTCTCTACGATTTGGCGCAGATGCTCTTGGCAAATGTAATTACTTTTATAGCAGATTTTAAATAATAAACTAAAAATAATTTAAATGTGATTATGTTTTGGACTCATCGGGGTCTATTAAACTACTATAAATGGAGTGTTCTGTTTTTGCTTTTTGCAAGCACAGCTGTCTGGGGGAATGGTTAAAAGTGTTGTTGTTACTTATGTGTGTGACACTTGGACAAGCCAAGCTCGGTAGCCGATGGCTATGAGAAATCAAGTCAGAAGGCCACGTCTTTCGTTCAATCAGAGCAATTTGCTCTAAGACTCCTCCGATAGATGGCCCCAACTGAGGTTCCACTCCCTCAATTTTGACTTTAATCTGGAGGAGAAAGAAAATTTCTCCAGACCATTACACCCATGCTATCTGCTCAAAGACAGACCACTGGACATTCGATAACACAGATTTAACGTGCACATATATCGCATGTACTCGATAGGCTTTTGGCGGCATTGAGAATCGCAGACAGCCCTTCCAGACAGAAGGCCGAGGACCTAACGATTGAAAGCATATCCTCCCTTGCTACACGTAAATATTTATGAAATGTCTTGCTTAAGAGGCCATGGATGTTAAAATGGTTTGCAGATAGAATTTCCACAACACAGCTATGTCAAAATTGATTAGTTTTTATGAAATTTGTAAGAAAAATATTGATATTTTAAAAGAAATAGAGAAGTCATATTTCAATTATATTGTAAATTATTTTCATCCTTAAATGACTTTAAAAAGTAAATTTTATTCTTTTTAATCAATTTTTATAATTGTCATAAGTCAGTATAAATAATTTCTTACGCAAAATTAATTTCAACAACAATAAATGAATTTAAAATTTATAACAATAATATTATTATTAAAATTTTATATTATACATAAGTAATTTTAATACAATAGAGGAAAAAAAGGATTCATGTCTATGTATTTTAGACTGTGTTATACGGTATATATATATTGCAGTTTAAATAAATTTATCATAAAACCAAATTTGATAATACATAAAACTGAACTTATGATTAAAAAATATTTTTTTACAATTCATATATATTTCGCAATTATATACCTATTTACATAAAATATGTTGAACACGCTCATTGTATTTTATAAATTTAGAATAAAAATTTACTATGAAATATATATATATATATATATATATATATATATATATATATATATATATATATATATATATATATATATATATCATATTTAACAAATTTCGTAGATTGTCATTGAAGTACCATGCTATTTTTTGTAAAATAACAAATGTGAAGAGTCATGTAGGTCAATCCAAATAAACCATTTCTTAAATATTATTTATCAAAGCATTCATTGTTTAAGAATAAAATGGAAATACTTTATAAATATATAAAAACATGAAATTAAATTTCTAGACTTACATTCGAATAAACCACTTTTAAGTTGGAAATTTTCCATTCGTCTTTCATTATTTATTTGAGTTAATTGAAAACGGAAACTTTTCTTGCGTTCGTTATGATACAGTAGTTGTCAACTAATAAGTTAGAAATGAACTAAAATACCTTTCGTGCTAATTTTCTTTTCGAACTCACGTGATACTTACCACATAAACCGTATCACCAAAGACATAATGATTTCCAATAAATATATGTTAGTAAAAAGACAGTATTGCTATCATGTTTTAAATAATGACATGTTACGATCTTTCATCTTTATAAATAAGCTCATTACAAGCTTTTCTTTCTTTTTTCTCATTATTTATAATCTCTCTTAAAAATGATAGATTACTTTAGTTTTTATAACAATTAGGAAAGAGCGGCTTTTAATGAAATAAATCAATAAAAAATAGTTGACATTTTACTCTTACATTAAATTATCGTTTTCTTTTTTTAATGAAGTCGACACGACATTTAAATTAATAAGCTTTTATATTAAATAAAATTTATTCAAATTAAGAATCGAACATATTTGATTATATGACACCGCTTCCATGTCAAACAAGCAATTTCTTTCTAGGAATAAAGTGAAAAGCTCTTAATTTAAAATTTTTATTTCAATTCAAGACTTTCCTTATATTTATTCTTCATACTTTTCTTATGATATTTAAAAAGAAGTTCGTTATGATACAATAGCTGTCAACTGGTAAGTTGCAAATGAACTAAAATGCCTTTCGTGCTAATTTTCCAACCGAACACACGTGACCGTTACCACACGTAACCATTACACAAAGACATAATGATATCCAATAAATACATGTTAGAAAAAAGACAGTATTGCTATCATGTTTTAAATAATGACATGTTACGATCTTTCATCTTTATAAATGTCTCATTACAAGCTTTTTTTTTTCTTTTTGTTTTCATTATTTATAATCTCTCTTAAAAGTGATAGATTACTTTAGTTTTTATAACAATTAGAAAAGAGCGGCTTTTAATGAAATAAATCAATAAAAAATAGTTGATATTTTACTTTTACATTAAATTATCGTTTTCTTTTTCTAATGAAGCGGCACGATATTTAAATTAATAAGCCTTTGTATTAAATAAAATAGTATTCAACTTAAAAATCGAACAAATTTGATTTTATTACACAGTTTTCATGTCAAATAAACAATTTTTTCTTAGAAAAAAAGGGAACAGCTCTAAATCAAAATTTTAATTTGATTGTAAGATTTTATTTATTCTTCATACTTAAGAGGCTAAATAAATAGTTTTGATATCAGTTTTATTTATAATGCAGAAATTTTATTTAGCAGTTGGGATTCAATTAAACTTGGTACTCTTACTACAAACTAAATTCGAAAATAAATTTAAAGATTTGTACACAAAATATCTACAATTTGTGAAGTATCGTTAGTTTTGCACACCAAAGTTTTCACAGAATTTTGAGTAGTTTTAACAACAAATCGAATCACTAATATTAAAACAAATAATCACTAGTATATCAAAGATCATAATCTGAACACTAACTTTATCAGTATGATTTTATATTTATCACAAATTGATTATTTTATCTCTCTCAATGAAACTTTCAACCAAAGCAATAAACCTTTATCGAGTATTATTATTCGTATTCGTCTCCGTCATTGCCATTCCTGTTTTGATTATTTTAAGATATTGTGTTAGAATAATTATAAGCTAAATAGAAAGAATCAACTGGGGCATTCAATATCACCACTGATTCTGAACCCATTTTTGCATGCATGCGATAAATTTTTATTGAAAAGTTTACAGTTCTAGGGATAAAACATTTATTTAATTCTGTCGAAAATAATAGTTTTTACTTCTCCACTGACTAGCCTGTTGACAAATCCTTAATAAGCTTTAAAGATAACTTTTCAGTATAAATTATTGTAAAAAAATTAATTTTTTATTTTATATTACTGTAGCCCAATAGCAATAGTGATTTGGACCATTCTCTTCAAAATGGATGATTTCGTGATCAATTATAGGTACTGTTTAACATTGAGAGGTGAATATTTGACAACCCATAGGTAAAAGCCAAAGAGACTTAGGCGATTGAAGCATTTTAATATTCACCGCAAAAATTTTTTATAGATGTGTATTTACGTGTAACAAAGGAAAATAGCCGGGAGCTTGCAAAAGAACCATATCCTCTTCTTGTTCAGTAGCTACTGGGATAAAACCCGAAACGTTTTGCTCTGAAAGGTTGACACTAGGCCGGTGTGAGCACTAATCATTGATGAATACTGCCTTTTTGGTTTTTACCTGCACACTGCTAAGGTTGGTGGTATTACCCTTTTATTATTCATTGAGACTGGTGGATATGGCCCATTATCTATGAGGAGGTAGTAAGCGATAGTCGTTCAAGTGCTTCATTTCAGCATCTTCTATATTCTCCCGAATCGCTGCAGAAAATTTTTTCACTTCAAATGCTTTATTTCTTTTACTGTTTTATTTTATGACAGATTTCATGTAACACTCTCTGAAAGCGGGAAATTGACTCACATTTGAGCAAAAATTACCATATTCTATTTTTGGACCATAAAGTTGTTGTTTCTTTCGTTCCAGTTAAGATCATGATTACGCTTGTATCTTACAATCCTTATTGGTTTAAAATATTCATGACGTCAGACAACGTTTCATCTATGTCATTTAGACGACGTTGTACATCCGACTTGTTAACAAATTTGCTGTCTGTCTTCAAATCGCATTCTTCGAGCGGCAGCAAACAAGGCGACGTTCACCATTGGACGTATGAGGGTCATCGGTGATGAGAAAAAATCTATTCTTGATTTTTACCATCATAAAGAAGTATTTTTAAACTATAATATTTTCCGCTTATAAAAGTTTTTAAAATCATGAAAATAATTAATTATGAAATTTTCGAATGTTTAGCTATATTGTTTCCAAAATCGAACACGTTGAAAACAGAACTGAAGAAAAAGGAAAATATAAAAGACAAGACATTCATTTTAAATCAGCAAGAACGATATAATTTATATTTTCAAAATTTATCCATTTCCACAATGATAGTTTGTTTAGAAAAGACAAAGGGATCATGACCATTTTATTGTAAAAAAAAACGATTTATGAAAAATGACATGAAATGTTATATAAATGTTTGTTTAGAAAATTTCTATTTCGTCATCATCTGCGTTTATATGGAACCATTTTAGAATGGTAAAGTAAGAATTAAACAAATTCTTCGAAATTATAATCTATGTATTTTTTGTTTTTGAAAAATATTTCTTACGAATTTCAAAACTAATTAAATTTCTACAAATTTAATAATTTGCGTATTTTTTTATGTTCTTGCTGTTGTCGTGCGCCAGCTAGGCTGGCATTATAGGCACCATATTTTCGTATTGTCTTATTATATTTCAATATAAAGAAAGAAATACCAGTTCACTCAAAAATGAAACTGAACAGTAAAAATTCTTCTGCATTCCTATTTTCTGAGAACATATCCTTTGGAATTCTACAAGTGTAAACAAGTTAAAAACACTCAATATTATTTTAGAAATAAAAATATTGTCAAAGACCTCAAAATAAATTATCTTTTAGTACACTTAAATAAAGTAAACAAAAAATTTTACGAAAAAAAAACTAAAAATTGTGTAGAAGTAAATTTCAAAGAAGTCTTCAATTATGAATATTTAAGAGAAGATAACTATAGATCAATAGAAAAGCATTTTCTTAGTGAAGATGGATAGTTTCTCAATGCATATAGTGTATATATATAGACTCTATTTTCTGTCTTTAACATTATATTATAACCCACAGAAAAGTTCTTATTTCATTTATTATAATCCAGAAATGCATTTATTTTATTTCCTATACAACTATCAATTTAACATATGAAATCTTAGCTATTGCGAGTCACGCCGTCCTCAGGATGTTCAATGCTGATTGGACAACAACAGTTTTATAAAACTTTCACCCAAAGATTTTGTGAATCAATGTCAGAAAATCCAAGCATTCCTGTATGGAACTACAGAAGATGAAGGAGTAACGAAACTCTGTAAGCACAACAGATCCAAGATCCAAGAGCTAAAGATAAGATCTTCGAACTACGTGTGGTTTCTCTGATACTGTTCCCGAGAGAGTCCAGGAGCGCATAAGTCTAAGCGACGGAAAGAGAAAAGTGATCGGCATTTAGCTCCTGCTCTCGGAGATTTACGTTAGACCACGAGCCTGAGTATTCCGAGCCGCCAGTACTCCCTGGAGAGAATCATTGCACATTATAGAGTGACTTTCCGAGACTGTTTCCCGAGTATAAAATTTAGGAGTCGGTTTCCTAGTACTTGAGAAAAGTTTTCCCCGACTGAAAGTGCATCGAAATGTCCCGGAATTTGGCTAATTCATCAGCTTTCTTGGAGCCTACAATTTAAGAATGTTTCTTATGCGGTAAATTGGTAAATAAATACTTAGTCAAAAATATCAGAATACGTGAGCCTGATTCTTTAGTGGTCCTTGCCTACCTATAGTTCAGCCTTCCAGTAGTACGCTATAATAAGTACCGAGTTTTTTCATTTTGTCAACATACATTCCTAACTTCATCTAAAGGTTATCATTCAAAATTTGAATATTCTCAGTTTAATTGATTTGTTATTAGTAGTGAGCTTTTTTCATATTCGCAAAAGAGGAAACCAGAAATCTTACGAGGACAAAAATTCATCATTCGATTTTCTGCATTTAACAGTGATCAGAACTGATTTAGCATGTAATCAACTCAAAAGGAATGGGCCGAAATGGAAGCAAATTGGTTAGCACTAGTTTTTATTCATAGACTTCAAGAGATTATGTCCGCAATTAAACTCTGGTGGTTTCAAATACATTTCTAATTATGTTCTTTATGTCAAACTAGCTTTGATTTGCAAAATGCATTATAGAAGTACAAAACAGATGAAAAAGTAGGTTTTATCACTATGTGTTAAGGTGGTTTTCACACTTTTAAAATTTAAAAAAAATTAGTTAAAAAAAATTAAAGTAATTATTTTGAAAATTAAAGAACTCTATCAAGATACGTTACTGATATTTAAAATGGTGAAAAACTCAATCAAGCATCAAGTATACATGGTGTCCGAAATGATTAATTATATTTTAAGCATTTGTATTAAAAATCTTAAGTAATTTCGCTATGCATGAACTTAAAGATTATTTGTGTGTGAAAATCGTTTTTAAATATAATTTTCTCAGAAATTAATATTAACTGTCAATTTCTTTTTTTCGTTCTTATATGTTACACCTACTGTAAACCTATATCACTAAAATACTATTAAAAATATTACTACTGCTAGAATAAAAAAAAAGTTTTAGCTGCTTTAATTCCGTAACCAAAATGAGGCTGACTAACTCTAAATCTCTGTATTTCTTCACGCGCGGATAAAAGACAGAATATATTCTATGAAAGTGAATATTTTTGACAAACTGGGACAGTTACGTCACAATTGCTAAATCCCGGATAGAAATCGAGAATCTATTAAATATCTTTTGTGTGCCACTCATTTGATTTAATATAGAAAGAATGGCATTGAACAAACAAAACTCCATTGCTTTGGGCCGTCAGTGGTGTGAATCTTCTTTATGAATGGAATAAAAGTCGTATATTAAAAACATCTTAAAATATTTTGCTTCGTACGCTCCACTTAACTGCCAAAATACCTTTTAATTATTTTTATATATAGTACTTTATTTACTCTTCATTATTTTCTTAACAGATTTTATTATCTTAAGACATTTCTTTTTTTCTATTCAAATAAGTCGCTTGAAGGAAAAATAAATGATCATTAAACGACAAAAGCGAGCAATTTCTAAACAAATTATACTCATAAATTGAATAATTTTGAATTAGAAATCATTTTGATTCGAAAGGACCACTTATTCCATTTATTTTCATATGTATAAATTTGTAAATTTTTTCACATATAATTTAAAATTTATTATGTATGAAGTTATCACTTCCCTAGGTGGTTCCACGTGACGAAAAAAATCTTATTCATCATAAGCAAAAAAGAGAATGTCAAACAGGGGACTTCAAAGGACGATTCCTTTGCCGTAACAGCATACACTCACAAGAATTTGGAATTCCTTCAAAAAAGCACACGTCAACAGCAGTCACCTTCAATCGCTTAAAAACCTACTAGACATGGAATACGAAGCTCTGCAGATGGAAATCAAACTTTTCTTGTTGTTCTAAATAATTTCTACTAAGGAAAAGCAAATAAAACTTATGACTGAAAGTACTCAGAAAGAAAATATTCATTCGGTTTTTTCTGACAACTTTCGCAATATTGTCTTAATTGCTATTTTCCTTTTGATCTTAGGAATTTATTTCTTTTTTTGTCTGTTCAAAAAATGTATCAACCATGGTTGAAAATTCGAAGCACAAAAGAAATAAAATTGTCTCCCGACTTAATAGAAATGAAAAACAAGTCGAAGGAGGACAAATATGAATACAAGGATAAACCTACTATCAGTTGCGAAGCTGGCAAAAACAAAGGTAAGCAGAATTGTTTATTTTAGAAATTATATTAAGAATATTTTCTCCTATATGTTTCACCTAATATGAAAATGGAATAAACATGATATGTTTAAAGTATTACATAAAAAAATATTGTAGCTAGTATAACACCTTATAAAATAATGAGCTCTTAAATTACTTTGTGTAATTTTAATTATTAATTGTGATAAAACTTTTATAATGTAAAAGATGTGTATATATATGTGTGTGTGTGTGTGTGTGTGTGTGTGTGTGTGTGTGTGTGTGTGTGTGTGTGTGTGTGTGTGTGTGTGTGTGTGTGTGTGTGTGTGTGTGTATATATCGCTCAAGTTATCGTTAACGAAACATTGTAATCTTTTCTATTTTTACTGTGCAATTTTTAAACACTGAAGAAATCACTTGGTTTAATGACACATTTTGCTGTTCTTTCTTTGCATTTCAACTATTAATGCTAATTATTTCTTAAAGAATTTGGCTTATTGTACATACAAAATAATATAAACTACTTCATTTGAAATAACATTGAACAGAAAATATTAAAAAAAAAATCATTCCATATAATGTAAGGTTGTCAGAAATAATATGCAGATATATTAAGGTAAAATGTATCTTTTATGTTTAGTTTATTGGAGAAATCTGATATTTTTAAAAATAAATTTTTAAGTCATTTTGTAAAAGAAATTATATTTTATTGAATAATTTATATAATTCTGCATGTTTTGTTTACGCATTATTTATTCTCTTTTATGTTGATGTGAACAGCTAAATATGTTTCGATCAATAATGGATAAATACATTTTTTATAAAATTAATTGAAGGACAGTAATTTAATTATAACCATATTGTATTTCTGAGAGAAAACTTTATTTTCATGAGTATCACAAATTTCAACATGTATTTTTCTTATTGTTACGATTTTCTACGTGGCGACGAGTAATGTTATTACCTAGATATAAAGATGTTTAGTTTTTCTTTTAAAGAAACACTTTCTTCACAGTTATCTCAGCCACAGTAACTATAGTGACTTCAGCTTATAAATTATATACAGGGGAAAAATACCTATACAGTTTCCTATAATACAGAAACTCAACAGCAGATTCATGAATTGATGATTCATGCGCCTGACTTTTTGCTTCATTTTCAACCAACTCATTGCTTGGCTAAGGGTGATAATTACATCTCTTCGTTTTAAACCCTGGAAGTTTCCAGAATATTCTTAAGGTAAGCATACGGTAGCTCGGTTCTTATTGGTCTTATCGAACTAACTTCAAAAATGTTGACTTATGTTATGTCACCAAAAATATCACCAAAACGCTTAAATGGTTAAGTGTGGATACGGATACCTCTTGGTTTGGCGAAAAATTTACGATAAATATTGGCGATAAAATTTAATATTTGGTAACCCGGGTATATTAGCAAATTAACTAACGTAATATTAGGCTACCCGTGATTAAACTTTTACGCGTTTTAAGTGTGGCTAAACGTCCTCAAGCCGTATAAGATTTTAAATACTTATTTCCCAGCTATGAAAACCATTACTTTCACAGAATAAATATTATTTACACAAAAATTTCACGATATACAAGGATAACAATATAATAAAACAAACATTTAAACTGAAATATAGGACTCAAATATAAACACTTAACATTTTTCATAACAATTATGCAATCCTTTTTTGATATATTACACTTTTCCCTAGATCATGCTAAAATAAAATCATATTTTTAATTTTTATTGAAAAGTTAATAATTTTCGTAGATGATTACCAGGGTTCTAAGATGAGTTTTATTTTGGTTGCAACAGGCAAATGTTAGTTTTACAGCGATTGCTATCCAATGTTCAAACTATTTTAGCTGCAGTTTCTGATCTAACAGTAGAGAAAGCTGCTGAAATTTTCGATCGCATTATTGATGTTACGCCTGTTGAAACCTTTTCAGTTTCAGATCAGATAATTGCTTGCAATTTATTCTGCTATAAAAAAAATTCAAACACTTATTAGAATGACGAAATTTTATAATATACATAGACCAATAACCGTTGACTGACGCTTTTATAAGTAAAACCCTAATAAATATTCTCCTGGGTATTTACGCCCTTTAGACTTAACTTCTCATTATTTAACTGACATTAGACATGAGCAAGGTTGTAAGAACGTGGTTAATGATACATTCAGTAGAATTTAAATCGATTCTTTTACTAAATATTCAAATTTAAGTATTCTAGAATTTTTAAAAGCACAGAAAACTGATTCAGAGATCCAAACATTTCTGCAATCTAATACCACCTCTCTTAAACTGGAATAAAAACCTTGTCATCTTTCCACATTGTGAATTGATGTGTGAAATTTCAACTGGAACACCACGTCCTTTAAACCCATTCTCTTTCCGCAAATTGATTTTCGATCATTTGCACAAACTTTCTCATCCTGGAATAGCAGCAACAATAAAATTAATTTGCTCCAGGAATGTTTGGCCGAAGATGAAGCGACAAATAAAATCATGGGTTCAATGCTGTGAATCATGACAAGATCGAAGGTGTAGACACACACAAAAACGCCTTTAGGTACTTTCTCTCTTCCAGGTGCTCGTTTCACACACATCCATGTGGATATCGTGGGCCCATTACTGCCCTCTGGTGGTTGCACTTACCTTTTGACAATTATTGACCGTTTCACCAGATGGCCAGAGAAGCGATACCCATTACAGATAATTCTGCAAAGCGGGTTTGGCGTAAAGTTATCAACTGGATTTCACGTTTTGGATTCAAAATAGCGCGCTGAACATCAGCTCCACAAGCGAGTTCTAATGCATGCGCATTTGAAAAAAGTAGTGGCAATAATTTGGCGGTATAAAATATGAGTTTTGTTCACAGACTTAGTTTAGAACCCTATGGTCTTTGATTTGCTTACTTACATCCCTATTATTTCTTGTGTACAAGAAAAAAGCGATTATGAAAAAAAATGGGTTTATATAAATATTATCCGGTCGACCTTTTTTGCCTTAAGAATAAGGGCTCGAATTTTACAAATTTTAAAAATTATTTTTCGAAATATGAAGGAAAAGCAGAATAGTTTATTTATATCTTACGACTTATCCATATAAAATACAAATAGATAAAAAACTATTATTTTTATATGGTACTAAATCGCATCATTAACTACATTTATTTTTCGCAGATATGGTCGACGGGATAATACGTAACTACCAAAGAAGGGTGAATTGCAACTATCGTATTTTCTTCTGCTTTCTCTATTTTAATAAAGATAAACATAAATGGGAATAAAATGCCATAGTAAGCTTAATTTTACTAAATAAATTGCTTTCGACACTTTATCATGATTTAATTATTAATTAATATTTCAAGTGGTTATTTTTCCAAAAATTAAATTTTTTTTCATTTTAAATAAAAAATTGCTAAATAAATTTTTTGCACATATGAATTGTTTTAATAAGCTTTGGATATAAAACAAATTTCAATAAGAAAAAACTGCAGAATTAAAAGATTTTATTATTTAGGGTGTACATTGTCTATTTTTTAAATAAGAAATACTAAATAAAATAAATCACAAGCTGTAAATATTAAACATCTATAATCAAATTTAAAGGTACAACTCATTTATTTGAAAAAGTTTTTTAATTTTTAAAAATGAGAAAGTTTATAAACAATTTTAAAATTTCCTCATTTATTTGTATAAAAGATAAGACATTTATTGTCACCTTTCCTTCTGATTTCTTTGTTTTAATAAAGATATTATAAACATAAATGGGAATAAAAATATCATGCGTAAAAAATTAAAGGTAAACTTAAGTAAATTTTTTACTAAATATACCAAACAAATTATTTATAAATTGTCATTTTTCCATGCTTGCATGACAAATGCCTGGTTTCATTATAAATTCATTGATTCAAGTAGTTTTGTTTTTTATTTTTCACTTTATCATGCTGATATCACAAAACTATATTTTATGTTTGGTTAATTGTAAATTTATTATATCAAGTTGTTTTTTTTTTTAGATTTAATTAAAATTTGTGTCCTGTTTAATCGAAAATTATTATTTTATTTATTTATTTTTTTGTGTACTTGAGTTGTTTTAACTAGTTTCAATTAAAAAACTACATAGTTGAAATATTTTTTTATTTAGTGAGTCTATCTTTTAAATAAAAAATTCTACTAAGGTAAATCACAGGCTGCCAGTATAATAAATATCTGTAATTCAATTAAAAGTATTACTCATTTATTTGAAAAAATAAGATTTTAGTTTTTATAAATGGGAGAATTTATAAATAATGTGGAATTTAAAAAATTTTCTCGGTGTAAGTATGATATCCCCCTCTAAATGATTTCTTGCCAAATCTAGCGCCCTTGGTTTTCGATTATAGTATTGCCAATTTGATTTTTTGTTTTTATTATAGTGTTGCCAAATTCTGTTCTTGCTACTTTCCAGATGTCTTTGTTGCCAGATTTTGTTTTTCTCATTTTTACGTCATATATGTGCTTCTTTTCAGTGGCAACAGCATTTTTAGTTTTCAATTTGCTTGTTGCTCTATAAGGCAGGCCGCGAATTTGGTAGACAATCCGATTAAGACGCCGTCTGATAGTATACAAATGCGGTCTCATCGATGTCTTACTGTGACGTAGCTAAAACGTTGTATCTGACGTCATGGAATTTTAAACCAATGAGAACGCTGTCTCGCGGAATGTTGCCAGATATTTCGAACTTGCTTGAAATCAAGAACCGTCTCGCGCTCCACCTTTCTTCTGACGTAACAAAGACATTAATGACGTCATTTGGTCTGATGCGATTCTGGCGAGATGCTCACCTTGTCTCGCGAGACAAGTCTCATGCGATCATTTACGAGTTTGCGGACTACCTAAGTTCATTTTTTTATAGGATGTGAAGCGTGACAATTTAAATCCTGTTTTTTCATATCCACTTTATTATTTTTCTATGGATGTAGCGTGGAATATAAATATTGTCTTTTATATTCACATATTTTATTTCGCTGTGGATATAGTGTCAGAATTTCAATACCGTCTTTTATATTCTTTTTGTATTTCGCGGTGGATATAGCGCCTGAGTTTCAATCCTGTTTTTATGTTCGTTTTGTATTTCACTATGGGTATCAAGCCAGATTTTAAACTCTGACTTTCATATTCATTTTGGATTTTGCTGTGCATATAGAGCATCGGCCGAAAAACGAAAGTCAGAAATTTATTTTAATTATTTTCTGCAAGCATAGAATTTCTAGAATTGTATGTTAAATATTTAAATTTCCATTAATAAAAATAATAGAATCGTCCCATTTTTTGGAATTATTCTAGATTTGTCTATTTTTATGTAGTAATGATTTGTAACATTCTATCTTATAAATCACTGACTTTCATTATTTTGTTTATTTTTAACTAGATGTTATTAAATGTAATTATTTTTGTTACTAATATTCCTTTAATTTTTATTAATTTTGAAATAATTTTAAATAGAATCTTTAATCAATTTTGTTAATTAATGTTTTTTACATACTGTTAGGTTGAGGAATTTGAAATCGAGGGGGGTGACCCTATTAGTTCCTTTACATCCCCAAGTCACTGAATTATAGCCAAAATCTTTTGGAGCTGACGATCGGGGCTCTTGCTAGTGCAATAACCTCTGAGCAATGACCCCAATTGTGTTCAGCTATGTAGGCTGAATTTACTCGCATGTTAGGTTCAGAGAGGAATTAAACAACTCCCTACTATCCAATTTCGAACAGAATTGTAGAGAGTTTTCATCAGCATTTAAAATCAACAATTAATGATTGTGAAAATGAAAATTGGAGATAATCCTTGTCATTCTTTTGGGCATTCGAACAGCAGTTAAACAAGACTTGCAAATTTCTTGTACAGATCTTGTATATGGTACTACTTTGTGTTTTCTTAGTGACATGGTGGACATGACAGTTATTCCATCTTGTGACAGTGACTTTATCACTAATCTTTGAAACATGATGCTATAACTGATTCCTATTGCAACCTCCATCTGCTGTACTGATCGATTTTATGTGCGTTCATCACTGAAGTCATGCATACACATTTTCTTCAGAATCTATCATGTGCGTCCTCCATTGTGCCAATCCTACACTGATCCTCATGAAATCTTACAACGAACTGACAAAACTATTACCATTGACAATAATCGAAAAAACCTACTGTTTCTCTTGACTGTGCAAAACCTACTCATTTTCTAACAAAATATCTATCCACTGAATGCAGTGTCTGACGCCAGCAAAACAATACCTGATAATAAAAACTTATCAGCTGGTACAATGCACAAAACTGTAAGCAGATCAGGGAGACGTGTATATTTTCCAAAGAAACTTTCTACTTAATTACTTATTAATTATTTTTTAAAATTAATTCTCTCATTTGTATGCTTTATTTTATATGCGATTGTTTCTATTTTTATTCAAATTCTTAAATTTTGTTGCTATTTTTTTAAAAGTAATATATATGTATATATCGTTCCATTCCATTGGGCTGAATGTCTTCTGTCAATGGGTGGTCGTCTGTGGTGAATCCCAGTATTGTGTCATCGCGCCAATGAAATTCGTGTAACCCTTGTAAGAGGGAGCAGTAGTCTCGTGTATGTTATACCCTATACATACAAGCGGAAATTTAGGATGTCTGTGTAACAGTAAAAGAAAAGACAATTAATAAAATTGTTCAATGGAGATAAATATCATGTCATTGATGTTTATTTTAACATAACATAATAATTTCCTCACTGTCAATATATTCATTTCTATGGATGAAATAGGTGAAATTTTTAATTTATGTTTGATTTCTGCATTCTTTCAATCCTGTTGTTTTAGAATAAGGAGTTCATGTAAAAATACTTTTTTATTACTTTTCCATTTCGTCCGCGCAAATCTCGCCAAGAGCCAATCAAGTCGCTAATTGGCGTCAACACACAGTATGCACATAAAAATTTTTGAATAATGTTGACAACACACAGTATACACAAGAAAATTTTAATAAATGCTATAAGAATTTTTTAGCTATAAGAATTTTTTACTTTGGAAGCATAAACATTTTAACATTTTTTAAAATTTTTTCAAATGTATCTTTCGTTTTCCTTCTCCACATAAATTCAGCGAGATAACTTTCCAGATGATTACGCACCGTTCCTCTATGCTTCTTATTTCGCCATTTGGTGTTACCCCACAGTCTTTCTATTTTTTGCGTATGTGTTCCAGTTTCAGGATCGACAAAATTGTATTTGTGGTTCACTTTGAAATGTTCAAAACTTTCCTATTCCCGTTTTTCAGTGCAGTATCATTTCCACGAATCAGAATATATTACAGTTCCTTTTTTGATATTTTTCTAAATGGCTTTTAATGTAGTACTCATGGATCGGTTTGGCACCTTCACAAGGAAACATTCATTTGTTTGTCTCACGGCAAACTCCACCGAAAATCCACTACTGTGGAAAAACCGGTCCCGCATTGTTTTTACGTTTCGTGAACATACTTTCATCCACTTCAACGATCTTACCAGGTGCTACTATTTTCCGTTGTTGATGCTTAAGCAATGAATCCACATAAGCCTCACGCATGTAGTTATTCCAGTCCACAACTGTTCCGTGACTGATTTCCAATTGCTTTTCACACCATTTAATTGAAGTTAATTCTTCGCTCCAACTATAAATAAATCTCACACACGTCAAGAAACTCAATTTCGATAAATCGAACCAAGTAGGTTTCCTGATACTTCTTTTACTGCAAAAAGTTGATAGATATCAGTGCCATTGAATTCCGTCTCCGAAATACAACTTCACCTCATGATTATTATCACAAGTAGCAAGTTTAGGCAAAATGCCTTTAGCTTGAAAGAATCTGACAGATTCTTCCTCGGTTCTGGACAAATCCCAAATTTTCATTGGTTTTTCATCCATTTTTAATGTAACTGATTTAGGACATAACTGATGTAGCAACTCTAAAATTTAATTTTATTTATTTAATTGTTATTCTCGTGTTCTCACACTATGCTTGGAATGATTGGTGCCAGAGCCTTAATTTATTTACTTATTATATTAGATTAGAATTTATCGGGTGATGCATATTTTAAAATCTTATTTTTTATTTTAAATATGTGAATTTGTTACGATTATTACTTTTTAAGATATATTTTTAAAATCCAATTTTTTCTAGAGAGATTTTATGAAATCATTAAATTTGTATACATTGCAAATAGCAAAATTTTGAAATGGAAAAAAAGAGTTGAAATAAAGTTTTTGATAATAAAAAGCCGTTACATGCTTCAAAAACGTAGAAGTAAAGGTTACCAGTGGAGATATTCCCTCTAGCGCCGGTTGTATCATTTTTGGTGACCAGAATTTGTTACCAGTAGTGACCAGAATCTGGTCATTTTGGGTGATCAGAATTTAAGCACCTGCGCCGGCAAAATGGAAAAGTAACATATGGGATGATAATATTCCACGTTATTCCCAGTATATTTATGATCTATGCACAAATGTAATTTTATAAATATATATTTGCTGCCCTACAGCTTAATACCAATACAATATAACTACATTAAAATCATTTTATTCACATATAAAGTTGTCCTCAGCTCTATCAGCAATCGCAAATGCTGTATTAGCCATTTATCATTTTTGGGAATCGTGCAATAATTTCTTTTGCTTTAAAAACTTTAAATCAGCTTTAACAGATGAGTGCATGCAAGGTCTATGAATAACATGCATATAATTTTTGTGAACAAAATCGAAACATTCTTTTAACAGACTGATAAAATTCAAGTAATGGTAGGCTTTTTTAAGGCTTCTAATTTTAATGTTGAATAGAAGACATTGGGGAATTAACAGATTGCCCCAACAAGCTAATGAATAAGAATTTTATTACATTAGAATTGTTGTAATATTTAGAAAAGGAAAGATCTGAATAAATTCTAAGGAAGTTCAAGGCAAATTTGTTAGTTGATGTATTCTTGAAAATTAATGTGGTTCCAATGGAACTTGAGTTATGGAAATAAATACAACAGTTTTTATATAGTACAATTAAATAGGAATTGCTTGTGAATGACTAAACTTTTAAAATTAGTTGATAAAATTGAGTTTTTAAAATGTTGTTGATAAATTCATCAAGAAATATACTAAACAAGTTTTATGTTTGACTGTTACATCTAACATCTTATCCCCTGTAAGTACAACTTTTAAACCATTATTATTGTCCTTAACCAAGGTCTTTATAACTTCATACGAGTCTGGATAAATTGATGATAATTTATATATATATGTTTTTCCTATGTATGTTTGTGATATTTGATCATGAGTTTTTATAATTTTATAAAGCTTATTAACCAGTTTGTGAGAATGTAGGTTTTTAATGAGAATGAAATTCAGTTGTAATGAGAAAATACCTGTTATTTTATGTTTTTCTATATTATTATATGCTATTGCAAACTACTTATTGGCTTAAAAATATTCTTTCAAAATATTTTTAAAAATTTTGGAATTTCTATTCTGTATATTTATTTGTAAGTGAAAACAAATAAATATAAAGAACTAGTAAAGAAAGTAATGGCCGTGAATTTTATGATAACTCCTTGGACTTGAGGATCAATTATTAAGTATGATTGTTGCACGAAGAAAACCTGAAATAGAAGAGCAAAAAGATAGCCTTCTTTTTCAAGAGGCAGAAAAGAAAAGGTATCAACAATAGTTGTAAATCTATTGTTTTTTATTCAAAGCTAAATAATAGTAAATTATCGTGGTGTTTTTTAGTTTTATTAAAAATTGATAATCCATTTTTTCAATTTAGACAATTAAAAGCGATTGAAGGTAAAATTCTTTAATTATTAATGTCAGAAACTAATATTTTAGAAGAGATGAAACTGCAGTGAAAGTTATTTCATCTTATAAAGAGCTTTCTAATGAAATTCATGAGAAACAGGTGATATTTTATATTACAATGATTTATTGATTATTTATGTACATCTAATTCAATACAGTGTTGTAGAGTATTATGATTATAATATACTGATTTGATTACATCATGGATATTGCTAAAAGTATTATTTTTATTGCATGTGAAGGTATTGTGCGACCATATTGCATGTGAAGGAAAACAATGCCTTTATATTTAAAAAATCAAATTTCCTTTATATTTAAAAAATTGTTTTTGAAAACAATGCTTAAATTTGTTCTAGGTATTTGCTTAGGAAACAGAAGCAAAAATTGATGACACACCTTCTGGATGCTAACCTATAGCTGTCCATTCATCTATTTTATTTTTCTATTATCCAGACATTATTACAGATTTACCTAGTATAGATCCTATGTTTCAATGCTCTTTGTTACGGTTTATAAATTTGTACATTGCTGCTATTGATTAATCAGAAGTAATTGATAATTTAAATGAAAGATTAGAGATTCTGAAAACTTTTTCATGGAATCTTTGTAAATGTTTGTCGTAGTTTATTTGAAACTGATAAGGTAAGCATCCCACTAAACAGTATATGTTTTATTTAATAGTTCTTTTCTTCAACATTAAAAGTTATTCATTTAACTCACTTTAATAAATGTTTGGTTCCTGTTTAATTTCATGAAACAAATTGCAATTAATTTGTTCTGTTTTATTCTAGCTTTTATTTTCTTTCCTTTTGTGTATCAACATTTTAAAAGCAAATGGTAAGATAAGGGAAGATGAATAGAAATTTTTGTTAATTTGAGTTATAGGTTTGGAAAATCCTTAGCCAAACCCTTTCTACTGGTTACCTGATAAGTCATGGGATAAGATTTGTCATCTAAGTGACATGAGCAATTTTACTGGTTTTCGTGAGTCTATGACTGAGGAAGAAAAGGGATTCAGAACTTTGTTTGATATTATGGTAGGTAGTTGTAAAATAGCTGAATATTTTTTACTATTGATAACAATTTTCAGCCTGCTGAATGTCTTTTGTTTGAAAGTATTTGAGAATTCTAATAAAGAATTTTATCTTTAAAATGTTATTTTTAAAATCATTACATTATATACTAATTGATGTAATTGACCTTTTTTGGTATTTCCCATACTTTTAAGTAGTTGATAGTTGGCTGTGGGTACTTAATCTTGTACGTTTAGCTATAGTTGTGTAGTTGGTGCAAATTGCACCAACTATGAGGCTGAAGTTGCTACTGTGCAAATGGCTTTGACTTAAATTGGAAGGGATGATGATCTAAAATATTATGATATTTGTTGATTCACAGTTCACTATAAAAGTCTATCACTTCCATCATGCCATCTAACAAGGATCCAGTCCTTAGCTATCAACTTGGAATTGATGCTTTGATGTATAGGAGACAAAATGTTCTCCTACAATGGAATCTTGAGTCACTGTAGAACCACAGGAAATGAAATTGCAGACTCTCTTGCCAAGAATGCTTCCAACCTCTTACAGCCTGATCCACCTGTTCACTATTACAGTGTTAAAAGAATCATCAATGCTGGATCTAAAGTGCATCTTAGAGGAGGTTTTAGGGATTTGGTGGAGGGAAAGAGTTGGAAAATGACTTGATCGAAAATCCCATCCCTTGTGACCTGCCCAGAGCTATTATTGTCGCCAACTTTAGAATTAAAGTAGGACATAACTACCTTTCAAAACATTTACACAGACTTGGTTTGGCAGACACCCTGACTTGCCCACTATGCATTGCCTTTGTACATGTCTGGAGATCCCTTGTTCTAGACTTCTTATTTTGTTTGTCTGTCAGAACTCTATTGGATTGCCCACCTCAGACTAATGTTAGTCATGCCAAAATCTGGCTTTGGATAAAAAAAGGAAAAAATTATTATTTAGTGTAAAGTTAATAGTTTTCAAATTTTACAGTAAATATCCCCATCTGTTATTTTCATAATATAGTTCATTCTTATTTTTCTATGAATGTGTACTTGTTACTTTTTTTTAGATACTACTTTACATCATCATAATCACATTTTTTATTATGAGGATATGAAAGCTTATTTTATATGTTAAAACATTTAGGTTTAAAATAATAAATATAACAATATATAAAACATGTAATTTTAAAAGTAAATGTTTAATATTCAAAACCTAAAATTCATTTAAGAATAAATATTTATTATCTGTTTTAATTAGACATCAAAAGAAAATCAGAAAGATTGAATCAAATTACACATGTTTAATATTTTTGTTTAGAAACAGGTACTTCCTGTTTGTGGCACTGTGATTAAATAAAAAATTTAATCAGAAAAATTTTAAAAGAGCAATAATTATTTCAGGAATAAAGTGATTTATAACTTATAACTGATCGCTAATAAAAAAATGTGCAAATAAAACTTGACCTTAATTTTTTTTAAGAATTATGTTAAACAACACAAATTTATATCATTTATGGTTTTTTATAAAAAATTTGTTTATGATAAAAATTTGATTATGATAAAAATTTGTTTCGTTAATAACTACAAATGGTTAATTTTTAATTTCTATGCTGTTTTAATAATAATAAATGCTTTTGAATGATATTAAATGATTTGATGGATTATGAATATTTCAATTTGATAAATTTATAAATAAGAAACATTTTTAAAAGTGTAAACATTTTATTGAGTTCTTTTCTTCTTTACAGTTCTGCTTTTTCTGCTTATTTTACAGTTTTAATGCATTTTATATTGTGTCAATTTTTACAGCTGCATATAGAATATTATATAGAATAATATAAATGTGTGTATGTGTTACATGTACTCATAATTATTGGTAGATCAGGAATATTTATTGGAAAATCAGTTTTTTCTTAGGAATCATAAATTTAACCTGCATATTGTTTATTCATACAAAATTATACTGACATATTAGTTTATTTAAAAATTACACCAGTTATTTTTAAAAATTGTAACTATAGCTATTTTGTTAGTGCATATGAATGAATATCTTATTAGAAATCTTGAGCTCTAATTTTTAAAATTGTTAAGTAAAGAATAAAAAATTGAATTGAAATGATAAAGGAATTAAACAGCAAAAATATCTTTAAAGAATATTTTAAAATCTCTTAAAATTTTATAAATAGAATCAGTGTATTGTTAGTAAATATGCATCTCACATTCATAGATATATCAATACAACATGAATAAAAACAACAATCTGCCTTAAAAATGATTTTCATTCCTTTTTAGAAATTTCAATCCTACAATAAATTTGACATTCTTAATAATGAATTGTCTTACAAAATTTTAAATTATTTTATGGATGGTTTTATATAAAATGCTAGCTATAATTTCTTTTCATTTATTCAAATCTAAAATATAATTTATTTAACTAATTTTTTTATACAAAAGTTCTAGCATCAATAGAAATCCACCAGAAATTAAGCCAATTGCCCATAGAATTAAAACTCCATAAATGTGTTGCAATCCCAAAGGTTTCAGTTCATTATCAACATAAGTAGTACACAATTTGGATATCCTCTTAGTACTCTTCGTCCATTTTCCTGGTACGTCTGCATCTATGAGTCGTGTAACACTGAAAAGAAAATTATAGGATATTAAAATACAGTTCTTGTGCTCTTTTTAATATAAATGTAATATTACATGTGCTACATTATATTGCATGATTTATTATATCTAAATGAAATTCATATTATTAAAAGTAAAAAACACAAGCAATATTTAAAATAAAACACTTAAATTGATCCATTTATAAAAAAATATATTAAAAAATTGACTTTTAAAGAAAAATAATTATTGCAATTTTAAAAAATAATTTGAATGCTTCTAAGATACTAATATTTATTTTGTAAAACTATGGAATGTAATTTTTTTATTGTTTCTCTTTGAAAGAAAATATTATGTCTTGATATAATTATTAATAGATACTTATTATTAAATTATTTAAATGTATGAAATGTTTTTTTTTTTCCTTCTTAATGCTTGGCTGCACTTGATATACATTTTCAATGGTGAATGTGATGGCATCTCATACAGTGGGGCACACAGTGGGTGTGCCCTTTTAGCCCTAAAACCCGAAAGTAAAGTGATAAAGAAACTCACACACAGAAAAAGGTACATCCATGCCCGAACTAGGATTCGAATCCGGAATATATGAAATGTGTTTAGTTATATTTATCTATGTTATATAATAAAAATTTTTGTTTATTATCAGAAACGTAAAAGGCTAATTTCATATATAATTTATAGATTTCATTGATAAATTACCTTAGTGAAGGATGGCATTTAAGACCATGTAAAGCATTCGAATTAAAGATAAATTGGTAATTTGAATAATCTTGGAAAAAGAAAATAGTTACAGAAGAAAAATTTTTTTGTAAAAAAATTGATTTTTCATGTTTTTGCTACTATAATAATAAGAATAATAGAATAGAAATAATAATACAAATTTTTTATTATTATTCTGATTTTTTTTCACAAACCACAGATCTCCCATAAACACTCAACTGTATTTCCTTATTGGAGAATGAAAATTGTAATTAAAATTCTTTATTTCTCAGAATATTTAAGCAGATAAACAGAAAAAAGTTTTAATTTTTTAACAGTATGTTTCTAAAAACAAAAATATATATAGGTAGCAATAAAATAGAGAATTATGATAACCATAGTAAAAAAACTGAATAACATTTTTTAAATAAATCGAACATTTTAAAAAAATAATAAGTGATGTTTTTTTTTTGCGAATTCCTTTTAGTTCTTATAAAAGTGTGATTTTTCTTTCTTTATAAGAACTAAAAGATTTGATATTTCAGTAACATGTTTCTGAAAGTGTAATACTTGTTAAATATATTGTAATTTGATTTTTAATATAACAATTATAACCTTTTTAGTCGTAGAAACCTGTATCGATGAATTTTTCGTATTATTTTTTTTTTAGAAATGATTCTATGTTTCTTCGAAAATGTAATGTGTATCACTTTCTTTTTTGCCATTAACTTTCAAAAACAAATTAGCGAATCGGCATGTCATTCTAAATTTTTTAATAATTACATTAGAGGCATTCAAAGAAATTACTTACAAGTAACTCTACAGTGGATGTCCTACTGATTAAAAAAAAACTCAAAACTGAGTACTTTGATTATGAGACCACATTTAATTTCCTTTAATCTTTATAACCGGATTATATTCAATTATGATGTTTCACTTGCTGTTACAAAATGCTTGTGTGTAGACTATTTTAGCATATTTGCTAACAATACCGCATGATGGAATTGAATAATAAAGGCTGATTGAAAGGAACTGTTTATAAATAATACTGTTTTATAAATAATACCGAATTTAATTTTTCTACAATTTTCTCATAAAAACTCTTTGGTTATTTATTAATTCACACATTAATTTATAATTCGTTGCTCTAGTGAATTAATACTTGGATAATATTTTGTGTTACCACAATTTTCTAGGCAGCTTTTTCTATTTTTTCAAAAATTAAGGGTTGAAATCATAAAAGAAAATTTTGTTTCACATGAAACAATCCTGTAGTAAATAATAAGTTTTTGGAAACTTGCCCTATATTGAAGAGTTCAAAAAATATTGGTGGCAATCTCCTGTGAAGTGAAAGTGGTAAGCTGAAAGGGAAGAAATACTTCTCTGAAAGATGAAGCTGACAGAAACTGTATTTTTCGTAAAACTCGCTGATCCTGTTTTGAAGTACAATGCGCCCATGAAAGAGACATGCTTTACCGCTCTGCACATTTTGTATCATTGCATCTTTGAGTACTTCCTTTGCTGGCATTAAATTCTTTTTTATCCTCACCCAGGCTTTTTCATAAACAGGTATTCCAGATTTCTGTCAAATACAACCATAGAATAGGTCAATTGTTATGAAAAATAATTGAAGAATTTTATAAAATGCAATTTTAGCTCAGTGCCTGTGAAAATTCATTAAGTATAAACTGCAGAAGTTTTTTTTATTATTTGTTAACTTATAACACTTTAAATGTTCTGTTACTCATTACAAAACCAGTAACTAATAGAAATTATGATATTTAATTTTTTAAAAAAAAGCGACACAGTTTGAAAAATGCCTGTGATAACAGATATCTCTTTTATATTCAGGTTCTCGATTCTATTGCTTGATATTATTCAACAATAAAATTATTGGAAAAAAGATAATTTCATAAAAACTTACCTCTTTGAATAACCCATAACAATTAGTATCATTATTTTTAAATGAATCAGAGTAAGTGTTTTATAGTTAGGATTTCAAAAAATAGTTCATCGTTTTTCAAACTACAATTTCTAACAATTGCCCCGTGTGCAAATAAACTCGTAAAATTCCAAGGACTCTAATGGGATTCCGTCTTCTGAAACGTAACGCAAGTTAACTGAGTCTACGTTTGTGTTATATCAAGAGTCGAGTCTTACAACTGAAATATATTTGGTGGCTTTAACCTCTAACAGGAATCTTTCTAATATTTTCACCAATGGTTGACGAAAGATTACTCATTTTGCTACTTTCAGATGACCCTAATTTTTTTATAGGCATACTAAAAAGTCATCAAATTCTGATGAATATTCTGTAAAATTTTCACTATGTGAAGCAGAAATTAGCAACATACATGCTTTATTACGAATTAAATTTTTTTTCAATGATCGAGATACTGTTCTTCGCAGCGTGTTATGTATAAATGAAAAATTTGATAATGGTTTATATTTAAGCAAATAATGTTGTCAAATTTAAAAGTCAGAAAGAAATTTCCAAAAGAAAAGTGTCACATAAGGTATTGAGTAAATATTCTCGATGTTTTAAATTTCTTGATCACTTGCATATTTGTTATTCTTTTCAGTAGTTTGACTTCTGTTTTTCATTTCAATTTTATTGTTTTATGTCATTACTGCGGTACTCCCAGAATAGTCACCAACATCTTTTCCTCTAATCTTTATTTCAGACTGAGCTTTGACATTAATAACTATTTTAGTATTAGCAACATATTTAAACAGGAGCATTTTTTGTTCCTGTATTTTCTTTCGCTTTCTTCTTTTCTTTTTCTTGCCATTAAAAGTGTGATATCAATTTATTTTATATTAAATATTTATCCAATTTACATTATAAAAAGCAACTTCAACTAAGTCCCTTCCATTAATATAATATTTAAAATTATACTCTTGCTGCACTTTGCTTTTAGTAGATTTCAACGCACCATGCAAGATTGATCCAATGTCACACGCTCCACTTACAATTCAGCTAATAATGTTTGCCTACTATACAACATTTATGTCGGTGCATCTTAGTGAAAAAAAGAAACTCGTAAGTTTAATTAAAATTAAATTGAGTCCGTAAACTTTTTTTTATTTTGTGAAATAAAATGAACATTTATTTTTACATTTTTTTTTCAAAATGGGTTGATTGACTTCCTCCCCCCTTCAACAGAAAACGCGGACCTTATATATTTATCTTATTTTTTATGCTATAATCCAGATATGTAGACTTCATCTGCTGGCAGCCAAATGGTTAGCGCTCTTGCCTTCGGTTCAACAGTTCGTGGGTTCGAATCCCACCTTAGGCATGTATGGTTGTAGTGGTTCGGAATCCACACATTAAACCGTAGGTCCCAGTCTAATTAGCCCTCGTGTGCAAAAAATGACCGTTGAGCGACAAACAAACCAAACCAATCATCAGCATCCGCACAGGCTAAGTAAGTGGGTTTCTCATACGCTGTTGGAAGTCCACAACGAGTGGCATCGTTTTTTTCTCACCACCGAATCTCATCCATATTCAATCGAGTGCTGACCAGTGACGAAAAGTGGGTCTTGTAAGACACTCTTAAGCGTTCCAGACATTGGTAGTCACCTCATTGGTGTGGCCTGGTTGGTTTGGTAGCCGTTATCATTATCGGAAGGTAGTGAGTTAGAATCAATGTTAACCGAAGATTCTTCGTGTCCACTAAAAGTGGCTTGGACATATTAAATAGGTCGTCGTCGCAATATCCTCCAAGAGAAATGATACCTCTAAGGGTGGTATGCCAAACATTGGGAGCCTTCTGCTTGGTTCCTGCTTCAAAATCACGAAGACTTCACTCGGCTGCTTCTATCAGACCGGTAGATTCCCACTCAAGGTTAGGTACAGGGAAGCATGCTAGTGCAACAGCAACAGCGCAAAATCACCTATGCACACGTGCAATATTATACTTGGTGTCTCGTGGACCAGTCGTCAAGTGGTTCCCTATGTGCTGCTACGAACCGGCCAAACCGTTACTGCTGATCTGTACTCGCAGCAACTAGAAAGTGTGACACAGGCATTGCAACTGAAGGAACCAGCACTAGTGTAAAGAAAGGAAAAAGTCAGGTTCATTTCTGGGTATAATCCCTGTTTCTTTCCTTGAAATATTTAAATATTCCCGGGAATTTTGAAAGACCTCAAGATCATTCTTCAGATCATTTACAAAAAATTTTAGTTTTTTTAACAATATATTTCTTAAAATAAATAAAAATTCATTTATTTTATGATTTCTACGACTAATTACGATAATTGAAAATTTTCCAGGAAAAAACAATTTTGCATTAATGACTAATTGAATATAAATATAAAAATTTATTTTGATGTGTGGAAATTTTTTTCCTTTCTTCTCAGTATGAATTCATAAAGAGATATACATGGAAATGTCAATATTTATCCTGACTGTCCTTAGAAATATATCGTGATATTTTTTATTAAATATTAATTCATTATTTTTATTATTTTAACTAATATATTTTCTCAGTACGGAACTAATTAACTTTCACACTAGAAGACAAAACGGATATTTTTTTCAAATATTTACGTAATTTACTTCACTTTTTTTCGTATAAGTAAGAAAAAACAATCCATTAAATAAAAAATGATTGGTTGAGCTTATTCTCTCAAAATTCCCGGGAATTTTACATCTGTAACCTGATTAATCAAAAGGATGTTCTTGGCTGATAACAAGAAGTCGCATTTGCGAGAGGCAATCATATCATGCAGCGATTTGATTGGGAGACTTTGTGGCATCCTCTTTCTCACGTGACCTTTCACCATCAGATTATCATATTTTCCATTAACTGGACACTCATCTTCGTGGAAAATCTTTCACCTATGAAGTGGACGTGCCAATCACGGACTTCTTTGCGTCCAAAACCCCCAAGAGTTTTATCGTAAGGGGATTGCACAAGTTTAGACCGATGGTGATTACTTCGAGGACCAACAATAAGCTTAACTTTCGGTAGGTCATGCTTTTTTTGGGGTCATTAAAAACGGCAAGAACTTTCTTGTTTAATCTTGTAGTTTATAAAATGTGAATAAATTGTTTTTACTACTTTTTAGTGGTTTCTAAAAATGTAAAAATTTTAAACAATACACGGCATAAATATCTACGACAATAATTGCAATTTTTTCTTTCCCGTTAGAATGATTAGCGTTCAGGGTTATAATGGAATAGTACCTAAAATTCCAATGAATATTATCCAATTATGTAAATATTTTACGCACCATAAGGGACCATTTTAGAGAATAGACTATGCAATAATCAAATTTTTGGTATTAAATACGCAGTGTCTATTTTTGTCACATGTTCATTGAAAAAATGAAAAACTCAATAAATCTTAAGAAAGATTCTTTTTAAAGTACGCGTAAATATGGTTGCATCCATATTAACAATGTCTTATTCCCTAACATTATGTCTAAAAAACATACACTCCAAATTTGAAAGAGATTGAGGAATAATCATTTTAGTTATGTTTTGTGACTAGAAAAATATCACAAAAATTAATTTTGAGAGAAAAGGAAAAGCAGCATTATTTAAAAATTATTTTTACATTGAATAATTATATGGAACTGAGTACGATGAGTTTGATTATATTTAACACTCTATTATAAAAGAATAATTTATTTGCATTTGCACCAGGTATATAATATGCTGTATTTACATAACTAAGCATGAAACAAAATCTAATGAGTTCAAAGGCCATAATAATTTTAAAACAAACATGAATTGTTCTATTTTTCCTTGGCTTGGGAAACCGTTGCCATTGCCACAGAACTCATTCACCAATGAACTCGTAAACGTAATAAAAAGTTTAAAAAGACTTCAAATCTAGTGAGCATTTTAAATTTTTTTAAATTCTGGAAAAATTTATTTAGCCAATAGAAATGAAACTATTTTAGTTTCCACTATTTTTACTAGTCTTACTGTCAATAGAAGCGCAGTGATAGGTAAAATTTGGCATGTCGGCTTTAAATTGGATCTTCAGCTAACAGATAGCAAAGTTTAAGGAGAACGATCAAAATTAAATTTTTTGTTTGATGAACAGACATTTTCATTGCCTTGAACGATCCTTCATAGAATGGCTGAAAGCTTTTTTTCGCACAGCCTGCAGGTGTTGTACCAAAAATGTGGCTTATGGCCGTTCAAACCTAAAAGAATAGTTGGCAACGAATGAAATCATGATACCTTGTTTAATCTTATCAAAGAAACTATAAATGACCAGTGTTATCGCTTGTTGAAACCATTCGATTGAAAACGATATAAAGTTGTGCGATTTCATTGAATATTTGATAGTTCTTAAAAAAAGGCATTTCCAACTGTGTTCCCTGATCAGTGATGAAGCACGGTGGAACGACAAGACAAACAATCCAACCCACTAAAAGGGCTTTGGTTATGGTGTCAGCTTCAATTCAGACGTTGGAATGAGTTTTGGCCAATTGCTGTATCTGTTGATAATGGTGAAACAATAAAGTTAATCTTTGATATTGGTAATACACCGATAATATCGATACGAATTTCATTGAAGCGCTGAATGACCAAAGGAAAGTTTTCAATAAGACTTAATATGGCAAATAACTTCGCTTTTTTGACACTTAAGACAGTTCAGCATTCTTTGGTATGAATTCTTACGAACAGGAATAAAAATACTTAAAAATGAAAATATCGCCTTTGCTGTGATTAGTAGTGGTTGAATGGTGAAAAAGGATTTGTTTTAAAGCTTAGTAGTGAATTCACACTGATTTATTGATGTTGTCTTAGGCTGAATAAAGCCGCAATGTATACGAAGTTCTTCGCCGTAGAGCATTTCTACAGATATTGTACCAAAAATGGCTCTTATGGCCGTTCAAACCTACAAATTGGCAGCAAATGAATCCATGACACGTTTTATCACATCAAATTAGCTTTAATAAATGACTAGTGGTATCGTTTGATGAAATCATCGATTGAAGATAATATATAGTTGTGCGATTTCTTTGAATATTGATAGCTCTTAAAAAAAGGCGTGATTCTAAATGGGTTCTTTGATCAGGGATGATGTACGTTGGAACGTCGAAACAAACAATCCAACCAATTAAAAAGACTTTTTTTATTGTTTCAGCTTCGATTCAGACGTTGGAATGAGTTCTGGCCAATAACTGTATCTGTTGATAATGGTGAAACAATATCGGTAATTTTTTTATATGGGTAAAACCCCGATAATATTGATACGAATTTCATTGAAGCGCTGACTAACCAAAGGAAAGTTCTGAATAGAATTTAATGTTGCAAATAACTTTGTTTTTGGGCACTTAAGAAAGCTCATGTCAGTCTTCGCACTTTAGGTCAAACATGTATATTCATTATTGACTTCATTATAGAATGGTTTCTTGGATGAAACACGTGAGTTGTTCCATACACTATTTTGCAGAATCGTTTGGAGACATAAATGGAAATAGTTTTCTGCGAAGTTTCACAATAATTTATAGAATGTGAGCCAAATACTGGTAATTCTGATAATATTTAAGATGAAATTTGGTTTTTTAGAAATCGTTGTAATTCATCTTACCTTTAAGCTAATAACAGATAAATTATTTAATTTTGATAATCCATCGGCAATTATATTTTCTGATCCAGAAATATGTTATATGTCATTTGTAAATTCAACTATAAAATTTAAATGATGAATGAAATTAAATTGCTTGAAGCCTACCCAGGATTTGGATTTAAAGCAAATATTAAAAGTTTATGGTCAGTAGAGATAGTGAATAGTCAGTATTTTACAAGGTAATTGAAATATTTCACAGCAGCTTAAACAGCGAAGAAATCATTCTCTTTGGTATTGTAGATACTGCTAGAATTTAAGTTTTAATGATGAAAAGAAACCTATTGGTTGTGTGCCAGGTAATACCATTTTCAGTCAAGCAGCAGCACCTTCTTTTTGCATAGATAATAATCGGATAAAAACAACTTTAGAAGGCTTTTTGTACCACAATTTCGATTCAAACTTTTCGAAATCGGCTCCACCATGTGTGTTTGTATGTTCCCAGGCTTATGGATTGGGATTCATTGGCAGTAGACCACCTGCATCTGATGATTCAAAATTTTTGAATCCTATTCATAAATAACTATTCACTGTAAAACGGTTACTAATATTTAATAGTTCATTCGTGAATTATAATTAAAGCACCCATATTAAATATTAGAAATTCAGTTTCCAAAGGTATTTTTGCTAAGAAATAGGTTTAAAGGGATATGACTACAAGTGTAATGTAACCAGCACCTACTGGGGTTGTCACTAGCATAGTTACTTTTGCACGAGAAATCAAATAAGAAAATTATAATAAGAATAAGAAGGGACAATTTATTTCTATCGTTTCCTAATATTTTTGCTTTCTTGCTTTGCAACTGTCTTGTAAAATTCCAGTTTTGCTTATTCCATCATTACTCCCATACTTTCCTTAGTTTTCTGAACATTTCATCTTGTTCTTATTACAAACGTTTTTCTAATTTCTTAAGAAAATATTTTCTGATATGGGCTCAGTTAAGCTACTTTACTTTTTCACTCATTCTAAAAGAATTTATTTTAAATTATAATTTAGTTATAATATTTAAATATTAAAATAATATAAAGTAATAATAAAATATTGAAAAAAACACAATTATAACACTATACTATTATTTATTGTGTATCTGCCTGCATGTTTAAGTGTGTTTTTAATGTTTATTATTACTTTATAGTTGTTATCATAAATAAAATCACTATTTTATTTTTAAACTAGAGCATTTAGTTTAAGAAGAAAGAAAAGTTTATAGTTATAATACTTAAATATTGAACCAATATAAGTTAATAATAAACATTAAAAACACACACTTAAAACTTCATATATAACTTCATACAGTATGTGCACTAAAGTCCCTTGCCACCCTCTTAACTTCGGAACGGCTGCTGCTATATTCATAAAAATGGTGTCTAGGTATAGTAAAGTAACCATGCGCTACTGAATGAAACCACCTACCGCACCACCTGGTGGAAAACTGTGGAGTTAGCATTCGTATCTCGAAAACGGAACGAGATAGGTAAAAAAAGTGATTTACAAAGTTGTAGAGCATCCTCGATTTAGTACGAAAAGATATCTTGTAGGCATTAATGTAAAGAATACAACGGTTAAAACGCGCATTTGCTGTTTCGTGCTGTGACATGGCACATCGTACGAGTGCATATTTGAAAAAACAAAAAATCATTTTCGTGATTACATTTTTCACTTTCATTTCGAAAGAACGGAAGCATTAAAAATAATTCCAACAATTTGTATGCAGTATGCAAATACGTAAGAAACGTCACGCCTGTTCACCTGAGACAGCTATAAAAGAGACATCTTCTTGGGGCTGTAGTATGTTGATGCTCATGGTCATGGCTGAGTATTGTGAGATGGTTTTACTGTACGGTGAATGTCGACGCAAGGCATGATCAGCAGCAAGGTTGTACCGCCAACGTTTCCCTGCAGGCCCACATCCTTCTCATCAAACCATCCTAACTGTTGTAAAACGTTTAAGGGAGACAGGTTGCGTTACTAGTCGACCTTGATCTGGCAGACCAGCTAAGGTAGGACGGCAAGTTCAACCGGATGAGGTATTAGCATATGCCCTCGCATATCCGAAATGCAGCGTAAGAGAGATCAGTCAACACTGTGGTCTCTCCAAAAGTCAGGTTTGGAAAATCCTAAGCGAATCAGGTGGTCATCCATACCGACCAACGCCTGAACAGGTTTTAGTGGACGGGGATGCCGAGCGACGCTATGCATGGTGCAACTTCATCATGAATCAGATACAGGTCCAGCCAGCATTCTTGGCAGATATAATGTGGACGGATGAGGCATGCTTTTCACGGAATGGCATGTACAATAGGCAAAGCACCCATTACTGGGCGCTGGAAAATCCTAAATGTTTCGTCGACGTTCGACATCAAATGCGGTATGCTATTAACGTTTGGTGCACAATTTACAATAGCAAGCTGATAGGCCCAATATTTTACAATGGCACGTTAACAGGTGCACGATATTTACAATTGCTACAGAAGGTAATACCCGAATTTGTGGAGAACCTGCCGTTGTTTAATCTTAAGAATCTATGGTTTCAACATAACGGCACGCCTGCTCACAAGACATCTCCAGTGAAGCAGTACCTCGTCAAGGAATTTGGCAACCAAATACTAGGGTATGGCGGTTTCGAAGAGTGGCCTCGACGTTCTCCTGATCTGACTCCACTGGACTTTTTCCTGTGGGGATACTTGAAACAGCAGGTGTATGCGACCCCTCCACAAAAATTGCAGGACCTTAAACGACGCATTACGGTCGCGTGTTCCAACGTGTCATGCTGTATGCTCCAACGTGTGCAACGTGATCTTCAAGCGAGGATCCAAATGTGCATTGCAGCTGACGGTGAGAAGTTTGAACATCTTAAATAAAGTATATTGTTATAACTATTTGTTTTTATCTTTCTTAGATCATTTTGTCACGTCACAGCACGAAACAACATATGCGCATTTTAACCGTTGTATTCTTCACATTAATGCCTACAAGGTATCTTTTCGAACTAAATCGAGGATGCTCTACAACTTTGTAAATCACTTTTTCTCTCTATCTCGTTCCGTTTTCGAGATAGGAATGCTAACTCCACAGTTTTCCACCAGGTGGCGCAGTAGTCTGTTTCATTCAGTAGCGCATGGCTACTTTACTATACCTAGACACCACTTTTATAAATATAGTAGCAGCCGTTCCGAAGTTAAGAGGGTGGCAAGGGACTTTAGTGGACATATTGTATATAAATATATTTGTGTGTGTGTGTGCGTTTTTTAAGTTTTTAATGTTTATTTCTTTACATCGGTAATCATAAATAAAATCACTATTTTATTTTTTAGCAAGAGCATTTAGTTTGAAAAGAAAAAATTATTTTTAATTTTTAAGATTTTTCATTTATTTATTTTTTATTTTACAATTTATGCATATTCTATAAATTAAGGAACGATTGAGGGATTTACAACTGATAAAATGGTTAAAATATCGAGTATACGAGTATTTTTATCTGCACGATGTTGTAAGAATTTCTGTATATGAACTGATAAACAACCATCAGAGCACATAAAGTTTCTAAATAATTTATCAGCACTAAATCAAGAGGGAGGAAAAATTGTAATTACAAAAAATGTTTAATTTATTCTAATATAGAGGCATAAGTAATTATTCTCTTAACTAGGAACTTCAAAACGTAACAATTAAACAGAAGAACTCTCCGATTTAAATTAACGCTTACTTAATTAGTCTTATTACTAACCCCAAGCGATTTTGTGCTTGACATCGTTTTTTTTTTCTTCCAGGAAAATGTCACGGAAAATCTATTTTGTCTTAGAGATTGCAGAGGATTTTTATGGATAAACGTGAGAACCGTGCCTAAAAGCGCACGATCCCCCACCTCTATGCATATTAATCAAACATTCGTGACCATACCGATTCCCATTCGAAATCGTCAGGCATCAAATATGTCGGTTGACACAAACCTGTTACGAAATTGTTTCAAAAGGACGAAAATATTCCAGAGAAAAAATAATATAAGCTAAAGATAAAAAAACTGATATTCTTATGCATTAAAGAGGATAACTTATCTCAATGCTTTTGAAATATTTTAGGCAGGTCGCAAATTCTTTAGACAATCCGTTTAAGGCGCCGTCTCATAGTGTATAAATGCCGTCTCGTGGTTGTCGTAGTGTGACGAAGCTAAAACGTTGTTATCTGAAGTCATAAATATCTTAAACCAGTGAGAATTTGTTTACATTCTGGTTCCATTTCCAATTCTTTCCATTATTCCGATTATTTCTATTGTTGAACATTTGTTTTCTCTTGTTTCGAGTATTGAATTTCTGCTCATGAAATGAATAGTAAATTAACAATTGCTGTAACTACTGTTATTGTGTGTCCTGCAAACTGTTTGCTGAACAAAAACGAAAACAAAAATTTACCGAAAACTAGGAAAAATAACATTAAACTTTTTACGATTTTTTTTAAATATTAAATGTAAAAACCTTTTAAAATGCAGTAGTACACGAAGTCCTTTTAAAACTGGATAGGATTGTTAATGTGAAATTATTTGGGAGAAATAATTTATTAAAAGGTTTTATTTGTTTGGTGGTATTTCACCTCAAAATATTTTTTAGCAAACTCAACTTTGTTTTTTTGTATGAACAAACTAAACCAAAAAAATGTAAGAATATTTTAGAAAATGTAAAAAAATTTCAATATATTTTTTTTCATTTGGTTTGGTTTTAATCCACGTAATATTTTTTTAAAGTAAAAATTATTTTGCAGAATTTTTTTGTATCTAATAAATTTTGAATAACTCACAACAAAATTATTTTAAAATAATTAATTTTTAAACTAACGATTTTAATTTTTCTCTCATCAAAACGTGGGGAAGTGAATTTCTCAGTAGAAGAGTGTTTAGAATGCACGCCATTTTTTTCCATTACGTAGTAAATGCCTTCAGATATTACGGATCACAAAACAATTTATGAGAAATTCTAAGCAATGCCATAAATTCCCTTTTTTATTGCAAAAGTTTGACGTTTGGATGATGTCCCTATTTGAACAAATCATACGTTTCCCCAGAAGTTTAAACGAGGCTATCAGACAATCAAGAATGGAATATTTCCAAGTCAAAAGAATGCTTTTTATGAATAAGTTAAAAAAGATTAATTGTATTTTTAAATACAATACCATTTTCCTAAGATTAAAATCAAATAAGATTTATAAAAACAAAGTACTATAAAACAGGATGAACAGGGAAAAACATATTTTTTAATCTATTTTGCATAATTTACTCACATGTAGATGGGGCATAAATACTGAAATAATTAGATAAAAATTGAGTAAAATTCTATATAGAATTGTAAAAATCTTTGCTAGTAATTATGATATTTACTAAAAAATAGTTGCGTGTTCATATGTTTTATTATAGAAAAAATGTGTTAGGGTATACATGGCAATTTTATAGTTAGTGATTTATATTTTCTGCACAATAAGAAAATTACTTTAAATTTGATACATCTCTTAATACAGATTAGTAATCATTAATTAAAATTTGTAAATTCAGAAATAGTGAAATTATGAAAATCAAATTGTACATTTTTTTTACTTTTTAAACAAATTTAACACTGAAAATGTGATTCAGACCCACTGAATATTTAAATCTTTATTTATTTGCAACAAGAAAAGAGTATGCATAAATCAAACGCATTCCCATTTAAATTAAAATTATTGACACATTTTTTATTTGCAGCTATAATCAAGTGCTCTTTTCTTGATTCTTAAAAGCATTGTCATTAAGAATGCAAACTTGTAATAGTCATTAATTTGCTTATAAAATCGAACGTTTCATATATGATTCAAATGAATTCTTCAATGTGATCAATAACTTAAGTTCTCATATTCGTTCTTAATTTTTAACTAATAATAGGTGTCTTGTGCATAATTCAAAGGGATTCTTAAAAGTATAACCAAATAAAAAAGAATTCAAGTTCTTCCTCGTTCTTAATTTGCAACTGAATGCATGATTGATTCAGACTCTTAAAAATGTTGCCAACAAAAACTCTCATTCTTTATCGTTCTTTATTTGGAACGAAACGAATACTTTGTGCATAATTCATGCGGATTCTAAAAATAATTGTCAACAAGAATTTAAATTCCCTCTCGTTCTCCATTTAAAATTAAAAGCGGATGTCTTGGGCATAATTCAAACGATTTCTTAAAAGCACTGCTATAAAAAATGATTTTTTCATCAGAAATGCAATAAAATCTACCATTTGACTGGAAGATATGTTTAAAGATGGTTTCTGTAACATCAGAAATGGAATATCCGATGAAAAGTGTAACATTCTTCTGTGAAAAAGGTAACATCCGAGCTCAGCGGAGAGCGTCGGGAGTCCCCGGGGGATTCCATTAGTGTTTAAACAAACACAGCTCAAAGTACTGTCTCTTGTGCTTTCCTTGGGACCAGATTTCACTTCACTTCTCTCGCTTGTATTCAGTTCTACTTTGGAATGTTTCCATATCTAAATATTTGCTATAAATTTAGAGATCTGCAGAGTTCAGCTGAGTATAGGATTTCTTTCTTGTTCAACCTTCTGAAAATGCCCAGAAACATCTGTTGGGAATATGGCTGACTAATAGGTGCTTCAAAATAAATAAATAAATACACGACAAGCTCAGAAAGAGGGTTAAAGACGAAGCTTTATGCTATAAAATTTTGTGTCATGAATTAGTTCTTTTGAATACTTCCACTGTAAAATCTGATTTCTGTAATCAAAGTAGTGTCACATCAGAATATTTTTTCTTTGGTACAATTTTAATGAAACATTTATGATGTTATAAAGGATTAAACTGACCACAGATCTTAGTTAAATTCATAAAAAAATTTATTTCTTTATTTTTATGCAGTAATCCTCTTTTAAAATTATGCTATTGACATAACGTAACATGAATTATATGAAATCAGTTTTTATGAGAAACAAAATAATAACGATAAACGATTTTATATCTTCTACTCATGGATACTATTTGTACGTTTTTATATCTATGCGTTTTAAATCCAGTCTTTGACTTAAGATTACATTCTTCTGGGAAGAGATTCAGTATATGATGAATGTGTAAACTTATAATAGACCTTTATATTTCCTATTTACCAGCAAATAAATATTAGACTCCTAGTGAAATGAATTTTGTATTCTTAAAATTTATGGGAGAATCATATTTAAAATTAAGGAAATCTCATCTAGTTTAATGGCATTCTCTATGATTTAAATATTTTTAGGTACTTGATGATGAATTTAATCATTGACAAAAATTGAAGGATTTTTCTCTCCAAAAATGTCTGACTTATAATGAAGAACAGATTAATGGATTTTGAAACCTATTATGCCCATCTTTGAGCTCCTTTGGATTTTTCGATTCTACTATCTAACTGATGCTTAAATTGAATGAATTCATACAGCTGAATGTTTCATGAAATATTGAACTTGTTGTAAACAGGATTTTTGTTAATATGTTTTCTAAAAATCTACTCTGTTTAGTTCCTCTTTGCCGTTAGATATCTTGATAAACTTATGTCATCTGTCCTTGAACATCATATAATTTTCTGCCTTTACGAAATATTGCATTTGATATGACTCGGGTTTAATTAATATATGCTCCATAAATTAATATTAATAGCAACTTTACAGATGTATTTATGATATATATTTTGTGCCCTTACCTGTTTCCTTGACCGATATTTTCTAGCCCAAATCGGTCAGGAAAACAGATATGAGCACTGTAGACCCACATCAGGTAGTTAGACAACTGGGTTTAGTTTACATGCCTATTTTAACTTTCCAATTAATGTTTAAAACAGGCAGTTGGATAAAATTGATTTTAAAAAGTACTCTTAAAATGTGATATTTTTTAGATTTTTATCTTAATATTATTTATACAACTTACATAAATGTATTAATTATTTGAATTGAATTTCTATGTAATTCTCAGTGCCCCAGAAATTATATAATTGCCACTCATTCTTGGAAAACTGAAGAATTAAAATTTTTAAAATAAAAAATACTTTTTTAAAAATATAAATTATCACTTATGACTTATATATAACATAAAAATGAAAATCTTAACTTTATAATGATTTGTTTACATGTTTTCTTCAATTCATATTTTATCAAATGAGTAGCAGAAAGCTGAGAGTTTGAAGGCAATAACAAAAATTGGTTTCCAAACAACGTAATTTTGGGATAGCCAAAGTTGTAAAAATTAATAAAAGGAATTCTTTACCACTGCTTTTAAATTTGCAGGTTTTTCACCATAGTAAGATTTCCGTTTGTTGAAAACTCGCTTTAACAGTCTCAGAAACATAGTATTCAGATAATTTCAAGAAATCAGAAAGAGTTTACTTATATTTTGACATGGTGTGAGAGAGATGCAGATTACCTATCACGTAAAATCTGATGAAAAGAATTTAAACTTTGGTTACCAATTGTCTTTCTCCCAGACTGTACATGAACAGAAACTTTCTTTCTGGTACTACAATGAAGATAATCCTGAATATTAATCAAAACCACCCCAGACAGATGAATGTAACATCCATCACTCGTTCACCTGTTGCTGGGATTGTTTCTAAGAGCTTCCAACTTATTAAAGGCTCAATCCTCCACTAAATATGGTTTTTGTTGTACCAGCATATATTTCCTTGTACCTAGCCCAAAACTGAGATCTATCAATTAGGCGGAAGCAGCCAGGATGCGAATCTTCGTAATTTAGAAGCAGGAACCGAGCAGAAGACCATCGTCAGAGGTGTCATTTTACATGGAGGCCATTGCGACCACAAACTATTTAATCACTGAGAATGATGAGCTTATTGTTCAGAATATTTTGTGACTATAAAGTAAGTTTCTTAATTAGATTCTCTATATATTGTATGGCCTTTGAGCATTCGGCTGCCAATATGAGTGCAATGTTACCCGGGACATTTTACACATAATAATCAGTATCATATATCATAAGTGAGAAAACTGACAATTCTCAATCCAACAGATCTGGGTCAAGAAAACAAAAAAGTAACATCGATCTTTTGTGAAACAGTACATGAAATTAAATTTGGAACATTCTACTGGAAAAAAGAGCTGTCCTATTGTTGGATCACTCATATTCATTATATTTTGATTTATTGAAACTTATAAGAAATGCTACAATGAGGGATTTGTACATTCGTCACATGCTGCCTTCCAGAAAGAATTTTTAAAGTTAATACAATGTATTCATATTTTGTGAGAGAATGAATCCGGCAAATTCCTAATCATCCATTTCGACAGCGATGTATGAAAAAATAGAAAAGCAGCACCAATCTTATCTCTCTGACATTAGATAGGATCAATTCAGAACTTCGCGAATAGCGTGGTGCTATCCCCTGACAAATATAATCTAATAGTCTTTACTGAAAGTTTTATCATTTTGATTTTATCCTAGTGGGGCACAATTGTTTGTGTACATGTATAAATTCTTTATATTATTAAAATTTGACTTCGATTTTTTTCAGACTTTTCTGAAGAGAATTTCTTTGCTGAAACTAAAATTCACTGACTCAAGACATCAAAAATGCATCTAGGACTCAAGCGAATATAAAAAGAAAGAATTTAATATTTTGAAATCTTTAACAAAAAAAAATTATATATATTTGTAAATTGAATACAAATCCATTAAGCATACTCATTACGTTCTATTATAAAATGTGTTTCCTTATTGCACAACTTATGGAGTCTATATAATAATGACGTACCAGAATCAGTAACTCTAAAACATAGCAGAGTTTTGAGATTCCTACCATAAAATGCAATTGCATTTATGAGAACAGCCTGTATCTTTTAGTAGCCTAAATTATTGGAAAGCTTAGCAAAAATATGTACAAACGAAATATTTTCTATTTTTTTATTTAATCCTTTTGCACCATAGACGGGGAATATCTTTTATACGTTCTTTTTATATTTTTAACTGCAATTAATAAATAAAGATTTTGCGCATTTACATCCTGCAATGTATCATGTTAATCATTAAAGCAATGTCACTATAAATACTATAATAAAATTCTTACATCTAATACGTCTCCAAGCTGTATTTCTATTGGTGCAATGCCTCTTATATGTTTATTTTTCACTAAATCTTCCATAGTGTCAACAAATGGTCTCGATTTCCGAAATGTTAATGTGGAAACTAAGAGACTCTGAAAGCCGCTCATCACAAGAAACCCAACGCCCAAAATCCACAACGTCGATAATACAGACAGAAATATGAACAACCGCTTCTTGCTTTTTCTGAGAAGTAATTTTTCCGATGGATCTGAAAAGAAAACAACAAAAAAATCAGTATAATACGATATGAGCAGCTTATTCTGTTCTTCCTATTAAGCAATTGTTATTGTTTCCAGTCCTTCAAAGATCTCATGGCAGCTAGATCAGATCCATGACGCCGTGAACCCTAACGAAGTCGAGCACCAGTAGTGGACTTATGCAAACACCCGCCAGAGCGAACCCCAAAAAATCCAGGATGTGATCGGGGGAAGCCGGCTTCAGGTTGCATTTTGTGCACAATGAAAAAACCTTGCGCCCATATTGGACTGTCATGCTTTTCAGATGTCCACTAATAAGTCCTGAGACGGCGTTTGATCATGTCTGTGAATCCAAATTCTAAGGCACCCCCTGGGGTCTACCTCCTGAACTAAAGATGGGCGGGAAGGGTGAGCCAGACTTGCCTGGTTTCTTGATAGAGAACATTTCTTTATAAGTTAGTGTGCAGTCTCTGTTGGGAAACTTGGAGTAATATATATATATATATATATATATATATATATATATATATATATATATATATATATATATATATATATATATATATATATATATATATATATATATATATATATATATATATATATATATATATATATATATATATATATATATATATATATATGTATATATATACATATATGTATATATACATATATACATACATATGTATATACATATATATATGCATATATGCATATATATATATATATATATATATATATATATATATATATATATATATATATATATATATATATGTTATCGGAGAATCGTAAAGTTCTTCTAATTGAAAATAATTGTGCTGCCCCCGTTGAATTCCAGTATTTTGAATCGATCCGTGTCCCGTTTCTCGCGCTTAATGAAACTTTTATCTTATAGCCCATGGATTACTGCATGACAAATGGCTTCAAGAGTAAGTATCGTAGGGTAATTTCGCAAAGAGTGATTATGGAGTTGGAGCAGCTTTATGAAATTGAATTTTTAGGAGCAATACATTTGTCAACCAATTCTTGGAATGATGTTGAAGGAAAGACAACATCGAGAGCATTTCAACAGGCATGTTTTATTATAGGAATCACCATAGCTGAAGCAAGCCAAGGAAAATTTACTTTATGACTTGAGCGAAGATGAATCATTCATGCAGTATTTACAGATTTCTCAGATTAAAGGCTATATATCATCAGGGAAAATGTTATTGATCAAAGAAAATGCTCTCTCAACTGGTGCGGATGTTCCAGTAAGCAGGTGTCAAACTCAATAATCTTCACATATCAGCCTTCAGTATGAAGCTGCTTTGTGATTATAATTAAAGTAAAACAGCATGACCCATTTTTCTTCACTTGAAAAAATCACATCTCTTGTAGTCTGTTCTTGCTTACACTGTTATTATTTTGACAACAAATATTCTTTAGCAGGCACAACTTCGTCAAACAATTGATCATTGTTTATTTTGATATAAGGTACATTAAGAAGACTTCTATTAATAATTTCAAAAGTTTCAGCATTTTCCCAGTCAACAATGTTTACATTGATCAGAATGACCCATGGAAAATGTTGCGATTCTCTAAAATTAGTCTCCTAGAGGTGCAAGTATGGAAGGCTTCTTCCATTGAAGCCATCAAATTTTACTTTCATATTATTACGGATTTGTTCAACGAGATTCCTGTCAATCTTGTTTGCTCTTCTATAATATTTTATGATACAAAAATAAATGATAAATGAATTTAAATAATCCTGCACAGTTATTTATTTTTAGAATTTTTTAGTCAATTATTAAATCAAATATAATTCTGACCAGCACGTAAAGTAACCCGGTCGAAACTCAGGATTTTCTCTTAAAACGGGGAATGACCTGGTCAAACTGTTAGAGATCTGGCAAGAATATTCATGCAAAGAACTCCGACAAAGAGTCTCTTTGCAGCCTGAAATTTCTTTCGTAGAATTTTAAAATAAAGACTCACATGTGATGTGAGCGGAAGTAATATCGGATGATGAAATTATTGAAAATATAATGAAAGAAACAGAAAATACTTTTAGACATCGAACAAGAAATTGATGTAATACAAGACCGTCTTCAAAACAAGCAGCTGAATGGCTTATAAGACATTTTTTGAAGGAAAAAATAACAAAAAGCTCTTTCACACAGAAAAATGAAAGAACGTATTTTTATAATATAGAAAATGGTAAATAAAAATTTTACTTAAATTTTCATCAATAAAATGACAGTAAGTATTGTCTTAAAATATAAAGCTTTTTTTGCATATATTTCTTATAGTGTATTCTAATTAATATTATTCTAATAGTTTTTTTTATTAATAAAGAAAAAGTAGTTTGCTAAAAAACAGATTTTAATAATCTAACACATTACTTTTCTAATTTTTGAACTATTTTACCGGTCCGTATAAATTAGTAAAAACTCTATTTTTTAAAGAGTCTATTTTTTTAATGAAATGTTAAGTACCAAGTTGAAATATATATAATACATACATAAAATCATTATATAAAATTAATATAATAAAAGTTCTTTAATCAATATATAATTGCTTTTTTTAGATGACTTTGTTTCAGTATAACTTCTTTACTTTTATTTATTTATGATATTCACTTTTGATTGTTAAAAGAATAATAACAAAGCGTAATTATGAACTTACTTTGGCGTAGCAGAAACCAGAAATACTGAGATGAAACACTTATCCAAGAAAATTTGACTGAATTGCAAAGCATTCCATAAATCAGTGTTGATAATATTGCTATGGTGAATGCCGCTGCTAAGTTGCTCATCCAGACCTAATGTTAAAGAAACACATTAGAAAATCAGAGTGTATTGTGTGTTCTAAATTGTGTGTCCTTAATGCTTTTCTGACTTCATTTTTTTCATTTATTTAAACAAACATTCAATTTTGCAATGTTTTTTAAAAATTTAATCTGGAACAAATTAACCATGCATAAAAAACATTTAAAACTTCAAGTAATATTTACGATTTACAGTTGAAGATATAGTTCTCCATTTAATTTAAATAAGATACGTTATTTTACTTTTAAAATTGTGAATTTTGATTACTTCTGAAAAATACACTTTAGCATGCCCTTGCTTAAAAACTAACAGAATCAACGTTTCATTTAAGACTAACGATACCAAATGCGTGAACAAAATTAGTAGGGTACCAAATTTAAAATTAGGCTAGTGATTCTCAACTTTTTTTATTGTCGTGGCACGCAAATAATAATATAAACTTAAAAGTTGCTTACTTACCTATAAGATACTTTGTAAAACAGCTTATGATAATAATTTTGAATGTAAAGTAAAATAATATAATAATTACTCGAAAAACAACAGTACCTTTATTACTTTACTCATAATAGAAAAAAGACTCGTAATTTTCACTATAAACATCTAAAATTTGAAGGCACGCAAAAATACCGAGTCATAGTGGTTGAGAATCACTTCACTAACCCCATGACACTCAATGTTTTCGCAATAGGGTTCATTTTTACTATAAAATCGGAAGTGGTGATACAATACTTAACATATAATTTACCGCACTTATTTATTTCTTTGCTTACCCTTCTCTTGCTACAATATCAGCTCTAGCTTTTACAGCTTCCGATAATTGCTTATCTTGGGAAAAAACAGCTAATTTAATATCGTTTCCAATACCCAAATAAGAAACTACTGTACCTGTTCTTTAGATTTTCGTGAATCCACACTTAAATTAACTACAACAGTGATGATAAAAATTCGCAAAAGTGAATACTAAAACAACAAAAAACAGTATAGAAAAATTTTTAGAGGCAGGAAAAAATCAATTTCAGAGGCAAGGCAGAAAATGCATTGATATTTTTTATCAAATTAACGTGATTTTCTCACTCAAAATATTTAACTCCAAATAATAAATGATTATAGAAAAAAGAATATGAAATGGATAATAAAAAAAGAATAGACAAATTTAATTTAAATCAAATTTCTATTCCAAGAAAGGAATGCAAACTATTATATCAAAGGAAATAATAATTTAAACTTTTTATTTAAATATAGTTAAAACTAATAACATTAAATTCCACTTTGTCACAAATTATATGCATTGTATTACCAGCATATAGCTGAAAATTTCTCGCCTGGTATTTGCTAAATATTTATTTGAATTAATAAAGTTAAGTTTCTAACAAGGCACTCAACACTGAGATTGAAGAAGACAACTATGAAGACCATTGATCATCATTTTTTTATTTCATTGCAGTAATTAAAATTAATAATTTTTCATTAATTCTTATACTTTAACTAAGAATACGTTTAATTTTATACATCAAATAGAATTGTATTTATCAGCTCCGATTCCTCGCTTAGCGTCACTACAAAATCTCTTGAATTTAAACATTCCCTGAATTTCTAAATTTTTTTTTGATAATTTGTTGAAACAATTTTACTGAATAAACTACTATCAATTACACTATGCAAATATAAATAACAAATAATAGGAATATATAATCGATTTTTGAAAGTTTTTAAATTATTTTAATAGCAATCTTTGTAAATTAAATTCATTTGTTTTGTTTTGTTTTTTTAGCAGAGAGAGTACTATATTACAAATTTATAACAGTGGCTCAGTAGCTTCACGCCGCTTCCCATAAGCTCAGCAAAGTGAAGCATCATTTGCCACGGGCAGTGGTTGGGAGGGTGACCACGGTGTACTCTCCTTCACTGGGTTGCTGGCTCTTGCCTTCGGTTCAACAGTTCGTGGGTTTGAATCCCACCTTAGGCATGGATGTTTGTAGTGGTTCGGAATCCACTTTAAAACGTAGGTCCCGGTCTATATTAGCCCTCGTGTGCAAAAAATGACCGTTGAGCGACGAACAAATTAATTAATTAAATTATCACTGGGTTGCTGGAATTCCGTGGGTTGGGGACGTGTCCACGTTAATCTGTGACGTCCAAAGTCCTTCCGCTGGTGTGGCGTGGATGTGGAGAGTTGGGTGCCAGCTCAGGTGTGGCCTCGTCACCTGACCGTGGTTCAAAATTACGAGGCACCTTACTAGAGCAAAGTCGTACTTTCACCTTCGTGGTGCTCTGATCCAAAACGAAAGACGCTCTCTATTGACTTAAATTCGCATAGCCAACGGCATAGCGAGCTTGGTCCGAGTGTCATAAGCAACAACAACAACAACAAATTTATAATATTCTCTTTGTTGTATGAAGTATATTTAAAATGATAATTATTGCCGAATATAACTGTAAGTTAGATTTTAGCACAAAACTATAAGGCCTTACTCAAATTCAATGTTTCAAACATCTGGCATATCATTCAAAAGTCATGTTACTTTAATTATTTTAAGAATAAAATTATTTTTCATAAATTCTTTTACGATTGACAGACGAATATCATAGATGAGGTAGCCTAGTTAGTAAAAGCGTCGTTCTCATTATAAATAATGAGCTCGAATCCCGACTCGATCGAATGAAGATCCTTCGTTTTCGCGTTGTAAAGGTGGCTGGAGTACATTAATTTAAGTAAATTGTGGACTTAACGTTCTCTAAATAAAGTAATATATCTGGTTTATAGGAAATCAAGTATTGGGGAATCTTTTTTTCTTGGTCCTCAACTTCCAAACTAAGAACACTCACCCATTAGTTTCTTCCTAATTGGTAGAATGCAACTCTGGGTTAGATATATATAACAGTTTGGCAGTAAAACCACGCAAATAAATCTCAAATTGCTGCAAAAATAATGTTGTAAAAAGGATAAATCAAGGAAAGACCGAAATGCGAATATTTATAATCTAGGTATCAAAAGAAACAACGGGTAAAAGTTTATTTACGGGTACTCCTCAATTGTTCGGTGATTTTTTTGACGCCAAGTTAGGAACCAAAATGTGAATAACAAAATAGCAAACCTAAAAGTACGTTAGTTAAAGCGCTGAAAATACCCAGGGTACCAAAATTTAAAGTTTATCGAAAAATATTTTGCCTAAACAAGAGGTACCCGTACCTACACCATACCCGAAAATTGGAAAATTACAAAAAGATGCAATTATATTTGTGGGCAAAGTAATTTAAGTGCAGCTGAATGATTACAACAAAAATATCGAAATGCGCTTCCAAAAATAATTGTTACCGGGAATTTAAAGCTGATGTAGGCAAACAATGTTGAATTTAAATTTTAAATTGATGAAATTTTAAAAAATAAAACTTTTGACGTAAATGCAAATAAGGTTCTGAGGAAAAACTTGAGATACTTTCAGGTGTTCATTTTGACATTACAAAATATTAAAAAATTGTTAAATTATTGAAAAATCTAGAAATTTTTGTAACATTAAAATAAAATACAGTAATATTTTTAGTATATTATTATGTGTGTATTAGGTGCAATATAGGAGTAAGTTATAGTAATATATTGATTAATATATCATTATATATATTTTGAATATATATTTTGCGTCATAAATATTTATCACCTTATGCAACTTTATAGTTATGAATAAACTCTCAAAATTGCTTATATTATCAATGAAACAGGACTAATTTATATAAAACATGATGAATTAAATATATTTTTTATTTCAGAGCATATCTAAAAGATTCAATTTGTCTTTCCTTATTCTTAAAATATCCTCACTTATTTGAAAAACAAATTGAAAGAATATGTTTAACATCTTTAATATGATATTTTAAGTGTCAAAAATACTTTCAGTAATATCTACCATGCATTACTATGAAGTACACTAAATTTTCACAAGTATTTTATGATCATTAAGATTACAGTACTTTAAATAAAGTAATATATCTGGTTTATAGGAAATCCTATAAACCAGACTGAAGAATACAAAAGCTATCTAATATATTGCCAATAATATATTATTGCCAACTAATATAAATTGCCAATAATATATTATATGGCTTTTGTATTCTTTGTATTTCATATGCTGTATTTTATTTTGCAATATCTATATATATATATATATATATATATATATATATATATATATATATATATATATATATATATATATATATATATATATATATATATATATATATATATATATATATATATATATATATATATATCTTTTTTTCTATTTTCATTGGAAATATAACATTACTAAGTGTTATCTTTCTACTTACTGGATTCTTTATTCTGTATTTTTTTATAAATATTCAATCAATATAGAAACATTAAAATATATATGAATAAGATAATTCAAATAATTTAAAACCTTTTGATATATATTTAATGGTGAAAAATAATTTTATATATGATGGTAAAAAAACACATACACTTAGTAATGGTTATCACTTCAAAAAAATTAAAAAATATTCACCGAAATCAATGGAAGTAACCATACAGATTTATACGAAATTGGAAAAATAGGATTTCTATTAGAATGAAATGAGAATATTTAATGAAATGAAAAATTTACATTTGAAAGTAGTATTGGGAATTATTTTTAAAGAAAAGTTACACCATTATAGATACTTGCTCAGCTAATTCTAGATTTCCAAATTACTTGATTAATAATTACTAATAAGCACTGCCTAATATTTTAATTTCTTTTTTACATTTCAATACGACTTAATTGTGGCTATTTTATAAATTAAGACTAAACTAAAATCCAGAACATATTCCTTTCGTACTTAACAATATTTTAAAAAACTCGGCTTTAAATGTGAGTTCCATTTTTATAGAAATCTGCATGTTTTAAGTATTATTGGGAATTGAATATTTAATAACATCACCTGCACTTGCATTTATCATTGAAAACAAATAAAATATAAGAATAATTGCGTGCAATCATCAATTTGGGCCAAAAACAGCATTACATATCAAAGAAGATGTAACTCCAATGAATGCCGCTAGCATCTTTGAATTTGGTTGAACTTACATACCTATAAATTTATGAGCATGAGCAAGATCCAAAACCAACTGAATGAAAGAAAATCCTTTATTTGCTCTTTACGATGCCCTCTCTTGGCTATTTGAAAATCAGATAAAGCAAACATTTTATCTCTTATGATAAAATAACCAAACGATGGTATAATTGTAAAAAAGTTAATGATGTGATATAAAAATTCCTTACTTAGAAAACAAGTTTTCTTCATTAAATTAAGTTGAATGTGCCAAAATACGCTTGTTGAGATAAACTTCAACTAAAGACAAAACATATTGAAAAGTATAACATTATTAAAATATCGAATATTCAAGAAAGTGTAATCAAAAGTCAAATTTTTTCATCAACTTACTAACTGAATTGTTAAATTAATTATATAGTCAAATATGGACTTTTACTGTGACGAATCAAACTTTTTTCCTTACAATCCTTTCTCTAAAACAACGCTTTATACTCCCTGTAACATACTGAAAGCAAAAGTTATTCATTGCTTAGTACATTTTCAGCTCTTAATCTGGTATGGTTTATATTGTTTGAATACAACGTATATTAGTAATAAAAGAGAAAACGATAATATGATTGCCCAAGTTAACTTACCCAAGTATCTAGCACTTGAAAATAAAGAAATAGTCCAGGTTCTTGAATATTTTTACCGGATAAAACTGTGTAAGCTTCTACGCTAATTGGATTCGTAAAATAAGCAAATTTTAAAATTTCTACTTTTGGCATTATTACATTCATAATCATATCTACTTCCTGAAAAGAAATTTTATATTTTATGAATATTCTTTCACAAATATACAAAAAAACTATTTATATATTACACGCATTTAGCAATGATAATTTAGAATTGTTTTCTGGTCGAAATAATAATTTACGTATGACTTACATTTCTATAAAGCATGCCAATTATCCCGGTCCAAGAGTTATTCACGAAGATCCCATAATTATCATCTGGCTCCCTGATGAGTGTGTAACTATTAAAATTAAAAAATTATCAATGGATAATTTGCCTAGTATAGCGCAAATCATTCATACATAATATTTTCAAATTGCTCCATTTGAAAAATGATTTGGTTTTCGTCCCCTTTAAAGTTTTTTTATCTTACATCAGGACATCATTACTACGACTACTTTTAGAACAACTTTTTATGAGATATATTCTAAAAATAATTTCAATGTTATTCTTAAATTAAACAATCAAAACTTAAAGCTATTGATTCATGTTAATTGTGAAGAAAAACATACATATTATAAAAAAATGGTTACATAAAATATTAATAAAAGTTCTAAGCTCTTTTTTGTATGGAAAGCTGAAATCTTGAGTAAGAAACATGCATTTCAAGAAATGCTAGTTAAATCTTAGATCAATGAAATGCTTACAAGTCTTCTTCGAAACGTCTTCATAAATTTTATTAGAAGTGAAAGTAATGATTCCAAATATACAGATTTGAGCAAAATTACTGTAACACCCTCTTCATTGATAAGTTACTGGTATATATTATAACAAATTTATAAACATTATTTGTATTTGTCTTGAAACATTTTAAACAAATTGGAAATACTCAAATTTCAGGCAAAATTTGAGCATTCTGCATTAAAAACATCATTTCTAGTGACTTGGCGATATTCTTTGCGACTTAGCGAGAAATAGATATTTCTGTAAAAATCCATCACCGAAACTCTAGGACCAATATTAAGCGAGATAGCGTAAAATCTATCAAAAACTTGGCGTAATTCTTAGGTTTCCAGGCCAAGTCTGGTATAAATCCCTCCGCTTGGCACAATAGAGTGACCCCGGCTCAGGCCGAACAGCGAATGGGATACGAGCTTGATCCCCGTAGGACGTGTTCCCACTCCTCAACCACTACACCTAAATAACAATCAAATAACTCTTAAAATTATGTAAATTTGTAATAAAAAATTAAGAGAGGAGGTTCCTGGAATCTGCCAGGAACCCCGTAAATCCATGTAAGCTGCAAGCAATAGAGTGAAGAAACGCTAAGAGTGAAGACGATTGGTCTTGAATGCTAAATTAGTACGTAAAAGCTGTTGTCTGTCTGGGGTATTAGAGACCTCTGTGATTGAAAGCTGTTTCTTGTTGTAATAGCTGAATTGGAGCTGTGTAATAGTTATTTCTACTGCTGGAATTTCCTGTATTTAGTAGAATTTGCTCCGAATAGAAGTCTTGTGATTTTTAAGAGATTGTTTTATAGACTCTCAACAAATATGAACTCCGAAGATCGGTGCAATTAGTTTAACATTTTTAGCATGGATAAATGGCTCACCTGGTCTTAATGGCAGGGCAGCATTTCGAAAAGTCTGCTTACAGCCTTTGTTGGATAATGCGTGATGGAGCTTGGATTTTTTTAAAAATTTTTTATCCATGCATGAAGTTTGAGGTATGGCGGTTTCCATTTTTCTTCCTTTTCTGCACGTAAACACTTCCTATGAAAAGTTTTCATAGAAGGCAAAATGCGTTGGATATTCAAATGCCAGACAACAGCCTTTATCTATTAGATTATCCACTATACAAAGTTAAAGTAGTTTCTTCATGTAATGAACATTTAAAATGTAAAAATACAAAATGTAAAAGTTGGGCGAATTGTTGCATTTTATAATTTAAAGTGATTGTTTTAATCTTTGCAGATGAAAAGTCCAACTTTCGAAATACGATATCACGTGGTACTTGATATTAAAGTATTCAAAATTAAGCGAAAATTCATAATTATTTTATTTTGACACTCATTTTTATAGGAAAATATTTATTCATATAAACATAGTAACTGCTCATAAGCATTGTTTACATTTACGATTAACAAAAGAACAATTTCTTAAATTAGATGTAAAATAATGCATTTTACAATAAAAATTCTATTCTATTCGTAACAGGTTTTAAGATGATAAATGCAGTATTAAGAAAATCCTTTCTTTGCTTTCAAATTGGTGTATAGAAAGTAGTATGATAATGAGTCTTCAGAAAACCAATCCCCAGTCAATGACTTAGTCAATGAGCCAATGAGAAACATTGGCTCATCGGGGACTCTTACCTGAACTAAATTACAATAGCACTAAGCTTTCCCATACAAATGAGTTTCGTTACCTGTTAATAACGTTTGACAAGTTGAATTAGAAGGCGCACATTGAATCCATCACGGATCATTTTATAAAAAAATACCCATTCTAAAGTGCTTAGCGAGTTCTCGTTGGGGATGTGTTAGATCAATGCTAAATACTACCTACAAAACTTTTATATTACCTTTAATTACCTACTGCTCTGAACCACTTATAACAGCAAGTGACCAAATTATAAAGAAGCTTGAAGTTCTACAAAACCAATGTCTGCGACTGGGGCCATTAAAACGACATCTACCGGGGCATTGTTGCTTCTGACCAACACTGCAACAATAAAAGACACCATAAAAGAAAGGGCCCTTATCCTATATGAGAAATTGCTAAGAAATGGTAACAAATCTTGGTTCATTAATGGTCCTAGTTCTAGAAATCTAAAGACTCAAAATGTTTTTATTCAGTGTGTTCATAAGACCAGACAACTTTTAAATCTCCCAGTTAATGCACAGAAAATAATTAAACCAGTAAACCCTCTAAGTATCCTAGATTTTGAAGTAAACCTACAAGGCAAGCTGTTCCAAAATGACACTCCCCTAGATGTCTTGAGACAATGTGCTTTGGAAACCATTGGTTTGAAGTACCCTGAATCAAAGTAATTACATGTCTTTACAGATGGTTCCTACTCTGATATCCAATTGTCAGCTGGTGCAGGTGTAAATACAAAGCTGTTCAATTTCTATGCTCCTACAGGTGTGTGCAGAACAGCATTTGATGGAGATGTTGAGGCAATCCGAATTGCCTTAAAACAACTAGTAGCTCTTGCTGATGTTTTTGACAGAGTAGATCTGTTCTCTGAATTACAGGCTGCAATTCAGGCAATAAGCTCAACCGGTCCCCATCTTGTAAAATTCTCCATCTCCAGGAGCTCTTGGAAATTTTGACATCACGAAAGAAACCTGTTGTGTTCCAGTGGGTACTTGGGCCATGTGGCATCTATAGAAACGAGCTGGGGGACTTCTTCGCAACGAGGGTTGCAGGACTTCTCCAGCCAAGACACACACAGATTTTCTGCCACACTATAAAGCTACACCTAAAACAATTTTTTAAAAGAATTCAAGCTTCTAAACTACAAGAAAGGATAGAAGTCAAGATGTGGAAAGACTACCTTCTGAATATCCCTGATGGTCCACGTCGTGGAGTTGTGGCACAGTTTCAACTCCTAACGAGTCACGACTGTCTGGCTGAATACTTTCACCAATTTGGCATCTTAAATTCACCCGACTGCCCGCTCTGTAATTAGGCAAAGCCCATGAATAGGACCCACCTCTACCACTGTGCTTCACTGCATAGCAGCTCTGAATGATTGCTTTATTGGCAAGCTAGAGAACTTTTGGAGCAATGACTCTGGTTATCTCGTTTACGTTTATGTACTCTATTCACCTGTCCTGTCTTCGTCTCATGTCTATTTTGTGATTTTTCATGTGTTTTATTTTGTGTTATTCCTTACATTCGCCCTGCCATTGGAAATAAAAAAATATTCAAGAAAATAAAAGTAAATAATTGAAATATATACTCTGTAGATACTTCTACAATTATTTCACACAAGTTTCTACGTGTGAGGTACATCTGCTTAATTCTGTCATTTACTTACATTCGTTATTTAGATCTGTGCTCACTACTAATATTCATACTCAAATATTTCAATGGGTATATTAGTCCAACTAAAAGTTTTATGATCTTAAAGAAATGAAAACAAAAATTTAATATGAAATTTATTCAGAAATGTAAAATAATTAAAAATATTAACTTTGTCACCTCGTGAATAGAAATGTGTACTTAGAATTACAGAATAGAACGGTAAGTAGCGTAATAGATTGAAGAAAATTCAAGCAAGCTCTGATTTTTCTTCCTGCGAGGGGTTAATTACTGGAAATAAACAGTAGCTTTCTGCTATCGCGTGTCTCTTCCCGTAGGGTTGTAAAGTATTCTTGGCGACACTTGGGAATATAATACACTGCTGGACAATTGCTAAGGATAGATAACACTATCATCCATAGCATCCACAAAATGAAAGGAAGCAAAATGTGGAAAATTAGAATAAGTGCGGGATATAGTAAGAAGTATGCGTATGCAAATTTGTTTTCCACGGTTCATCACGTGATAGCGTTCATAAGAGCTTTAAAGGTTTTGTCACGTGTGGACAGTTGTTGTTTCAAGTCAAAGTATGTCTTCCCGATATCACTTAGATGATTTTATGCGTGACCGAATTATTGGAAAGATCGAAGAAGGGCGAAAAATAACAGATGTTGCTAGGGAGTTCGACATTGCTCACAGCGTAGTTTCACGGCTGTGGAAGTCATTTAAAACTACTGGAATGTGTAGTATATGGCACGGGGGAGGTCGTGTTAGAAGTACAACGCCTGCAGAAGACAGATATATCGTCCTATCAGCAAAAAGGAACAGGTGCACCACAGCTCAGCAGGTGGCAAATCAGTTTCTAGCTGCCTCAGAAAGCAGATCTCCCGAAAAATTGTTGGCAGACGTTTGAGGGGAGGAGGACTATACGCCCGCAGACCTGTTGTGTGTGTACCACTGACCAGACAGCACCGTATTGCCCATTTCCAATGGTGTAGTGAACATCGCAATTGGACTGAACAGGACTGGGAGTGTGTACTATTCTCAGATGAGAGTAGGTTCAGTCTGTCATCGAATTGCAGATGCCAACTGATCTGGCGCGAGAGTAGTACTGCTTATCATCCAGAAAATATCCAGGAAAGGGACCGATATCCGACATGCAGTGTCATGGTGTGGGCCGGTATTATGATCAATGGCCGCACGCCCCTACATGTGGTTGCGAATGGGACTTTGACGGGCCAACAATACATTAATGAAGTTCTACTTCCTCATTTTCATCTTTTCTGTGGTGCTGTTGGTGATAAATTTGTTTGTATGGACCACAACGCAACATGTCATCGAACACTCGCTGTTCAGGATTGTCTAGACAGCGAGGGTAATCAACGCCTTGTATGGCCATCACGTTCTCCAGATCTAAACCCCATTGAAAATGTGTGGAATGCTTTGGGGAGGCAAGTTGCTGGTTGAAACTATCCTCCGACAAACAAGAACACCCTCATCCGTGCACTCCCAGAGGAATGGGATAAATTGTCTCAACAGCTGCTGGATAATGTTGTGCAAAGTATGATACGACGTGTGGAATGCTGCATCACACTCCACGGTGGACGTATCCCGTACTGATACCTTTCTTCAAGATGCCTGCTGACTTTTAGATGCATTGTTCCATTTTTCCGTATGCAGCATCAAATGAACATTTTTTTTCTTTCAGATGTTTCACAGCTTTTGTACTTTCCAGAACAATAAATATTATTTATTCTAATGTCTGAACAGTGTGGCAACTATATTTTATCCTACTAGGCCTCATGTCTCGCTTAATGTTATGCTACATTGCAATTTGTGATCCGTCCTTAGCAATTCTCCAGCAGTGTATTTATTGAAACTTTGTAGTTTCCGCTTTATTTGTTAAAATGTTTATAACACACACAGATAATACAAAAATTCACACAAGCATACAAAGATGTGTCTTATATGTAGCAAATTTTGATCTTTGATTTTGATCGTAATTTATTCAAATAAAAAGGAAGGGTATACAAAATTAAAAGACATTTATAAATTGATGAAAGTTTGCAAAAATGAACGAGAAAAAATTTTAATGTTTATATATTATATGTTCATACCTTGTTTATTATTATGTTCGCACAATGAAATATTATTAAAAAGTGTAATGAAATTTTAATAATATTTGATTTTCCTTGTATTAAAACATAAAACATTACAGTTCATTTAACGAATTGCATTAAATTTGTACATTTTTAATTCCATTTAAACTAAGTGATTATCGTACTTTGTGTAATAAGTGATTATTATCATCGTAATTTATTCAATCAAATTTAGAGTTTCAAATCTTTTATAATAACCTTAGTTTAATAAATCAATAAATTATTTTAGTATTTACTTTTATTTTTAAATATTTCTTATGGAGAATTTTTATAATTGACTCACGTTTTCTGTATTATTTCTACCAAAGTTGGGAGAAATAATTGTTGTTAATTTTGAATCTTCATACGTTCTACCTGTTGCCAGAAAACGTAAAATCGCCATGAATCGTTCACAAGGTCATAAAGAACTCATGAATATGTTCCTTGTTATAATTAAATGTGTTGCCTTATCCAACAAACTTTCTACAATTCCTCATCTTTCTTAATATAATTTAGGAAATTCTTATCTTCTGAGTGTATTTCTTTCATCAAATTAAAATATACAAAAGATTTTCCTGCATCAGCTAATTATTTGCATCATTACAATCCAGAGCAATAGCCAGCAATATTTCTGTGTTTAATTTACTCATGTTTAAACTATAATATTTTTAAAAAATATTTCTGATAAATAATAATAGTGTAAAATATATCATTAAATTAAAACTTAATAGTAGATATTACAAGCAGACATGTGAGTAAAGCAATAAATACTAAGAAGACGTGTAAGCATGTCAAGTCGTAAAATTTACTAAATAACTCTTTTAATTAAAGAAAGAAAAATTTGGCGATTTTGTTTTTCAAATTACAAGGCGTACATTTTAAGCCAAAAGCAATAAACATCGAAAAAAATGCACCTGTAAAAATAACTTCTACTTTTGCCAGCAGAATTCGTAACTCGCGTGTGCTTAATTACTTCTTGCCCCTTTAACAAATCTAAGCCAAGAAATGTTTCGTGTGTGGCGGGCTTTAAATAAGCAAATTGTAAAGAATACGTAGTAGACAGAAAATAAAACTTACTCGATAATCAAAAGTCAACATTTCCTTTGAAGTCCATAATTTTTAACGAAATATAACACTATTTGCTTAAGACTTAAATTTAAGAGTTTAACCCATGATATTTAGGAAATAATGATATTCTAACTGCGTAAACGGTAAAAGAAAGTGGAAATTATGTATTTTCTTAGCATTTGGAGGTATTTACTTTTCTGTTCCCACTGTTGTATGGTATTTCAATTCCAAGAACACAACTTTCTTTATTGGGTATTACAGTGTTATTTTGAAAAGAAATTATCCCTTTCCGTTAGATGTCATTCTGTTGGTGGACACAAGCATTTTGGACAAAGGGAACCACAAATGAGAAGCACGTTTCAGCGCGAATTTTACTCACGAATATAACGCGAGACTAGACTAAAAGGGTTACAACAAAGCTTGAGATGAAAACAGAGCCTTTCTTTTCTCCAGGGCAATGCACAAGAATTTTACAGGGAATTTTTTTAAGTCTCAATAACGTTTTTCAGTTATGCTTTATGTTCTTTAATTTTCTGATACTATCAGCACATTTAAATTATTTTTAGCAAATGAAATGGATATAAAAATTGATATTTTAAAGTAATTTAATTGTTTTAACATTTTTAGTTTCCTTACCCTTGTCGGGTTCTTTCTTTGCTTGATTAGGAAGGGGCTCAAGTGTAATTAATTTAATCAACAAATAAAAAAATTTAAAATTGAAATCAATAGAAATTTTTTGGCAACATATTAATATTTTTTTCTTTAAAATGAAGGTTTCCAAAGATTTAGCTCCCTATATCATCCACATTTTGCTTCACTGAAGCCCTAATTAAGTTATATCGAATGTATATGCAATTGTATATTGAAATATCTATTATTTTTTCTTGGGTTGTATGGAGCATTTAGTGCATGCTAGTTTAAGGAGCTTATAATTCAGGTGTTCCGCAAAAAAATATAAATCCTGAAATATAGGTTATTTATCTGACAAAATTCTCGATACTAAAATTCCGTTCTCATGTACTTGTTTTCAAATCGAAATTTCAGTGATTAAAATATGACGTAACTTTTATTTAGAATAATATAATTTTAATTATAAAAAGATATTATTAATGATTTAGAAATGAAATACTTTGAAAAGATCCCTTCATTTTATTTGAAATGAAATTTTTTGCAAGTTTTATACTTTTCTTATTGATTATTAAAAATGCAAATTTTAAGAACCTTAATCAAAAAAATTTAAATTGTGCTTGAATTATATTTTGACATGTTTTTATTAATAATGCTTAAGTTTTATGAAATTTCCGTTTTAGAGGGTGATTTTATTATTTTATTTTAGTCAAAATGGGATTAAAACTTCACAATTTTTTATACTTATAAAAGAAAATGTAAAATATTAACATATTGCTTGTTAAATAAAATGATTTATAATCTTTATAAGAAAATGAATATCATGTCAAATAATGCTTTAAAACATACTATAATAATTTAGATATATAGAATAATATTTTAAATACCTAAATAATAAATAACATCATGCGATCTCCTAATGATATATTTGTCAGTCGATGCAATTTTAATTAGATATCATATATTTTTATTTTGAGTAGAAAAGATATATTTATTTAATCGATATTACACTTTTTTACAGGTATGCAACTTGATTTAGACATTCTGTAAAAAAATTAGGACTCTAAAAAACATGCTGTCACTAAGTTAAGCAAGTTACAAATCAGATTATGAGCTTACTTTTTGGAATTTCCCTAAATTATTGATTCATACATCAAGATATATAATATTAACACAAATTATTTGGTAAATAAGTTGAAACTAAAATGAAAAACATCTCAAATGCATAAAAGGAATCTAACCAATAAAATACATATTTCAGAAATTTTATGAAAAATTTTAACATATATCCGTCATTTACACATGAGCAAGATTTATTGTACAAAATAATGATAAAGCACATCAAATCTTGAGCAAAGTATGAAAACTTTCAGAAAAGATAATAGAAAACGCGATAAAAGAACACAATTTTTAATTTCTTTTAAACTAAATTATATAAACTTATTACTATGGAAATATAAAAATAAGAAAATTTGCATTTCTGGCAAGCTCTTCAACATGATCCCATAATTATTAAATCTGACAAATACTTGTTTTAACAGTATCATTATCCCAAAATCTTACCAGGCAGTCCAATTGTGTTGTCTGCAGATGATCGTTCAAACTTTCATGAAAGAAACGCATATAATTACTAGCATTCTTATCTTTTCCTTTCTATAAGTTGAAAAGATAAGGTGCAATTCCAAAATCTGTTAAATGAGCACACTTTTTTCACCACATTTGAATTGCTTTGCTAAAGCACTGTCTGAAAACATTGCTTAAAAGCAAGAATTTCTATTGCTACAAGAACTGTAGTTGAATTCTTGTTTAAAACTGTCCTATAATTTCAGCCTTTAAAAGTTCTTTTTAAGGAACAAAGGAAGCTAAACTTTCAGAACATGTTTTGGAGGATGAGCAGTAGTGAAAGAATCCTTTAAATGAGTAGATATTTTGGCATATGCAGCCTACTCTAATAAATACAAGAGTTTTATGCAATAATAACAAAATACTCTTATAAATACTTGTATATATCTGATTGGCCCATTTTTAAAATACATACATAGCTGTGCAGGTGAGCCCCGGAGTGTGCCTTTAGGTTAACGGGTTTGGAATACTTGCCCATCACCAAGTCCCTAGTAATTTTGAACCACGGTCAGGTGACGAGGTCACACCTGAGCTGGCACTTTCCTCTCCACATCCACGCTACACTAGCGGATTTTAAAATACAGAAATTTGCAGCCTACTCTTATAAATACATGAGTTTTTTTTCTTGCATATAGCTGATAGTAGTGTACTTTTGGGAGTTCTGGCTCAGTAACCTAAATAGGGCGACGATGGCATCTAGTCCACCCATCCTATGTAAATAAACAATGTTGTTGACTTTAACCATCCTCCAAACCCCTCTGGCCCAAACAGGGCGATGGACCACACCCCCTTGAGAGAGCTGGACCAGCCATGTTTTGCGTAACAACAAAATGGTGTGAAAAAATCACCCTTGAAATCGGCACCCCTTGAAAGCATGACAAAGTTTTTAGGGCATGAAAAAACACCCATTAACTCTTCGAAAAGCGACCATTTTTATAAAACGGCGGACCCGCTGAGATGGAAGGGTACCCCTTCGGCGAGCACCCCTTTTTTCTCAGATAGGAAGGCGCCACCGCATTCAAAAACTCTCAAAAGATGATATCAATGTATATACTAGAGAGATATTTTAAGTATTTAAAGACAACAAATATATAAACAAAGAAATGGAAATGAATAAAAAGAAAACCCATTTGATTAAGGTATGCACACGCATCTCATTAATTTATAGCTTTCGAGCAGAATTTCAGAAGCTTCAATCAATGATATTTTCATCATCTGAAAGGGATGCATTCATCGAACGCTTAGGAAGTTTAGAAGAAAAGTTTCAAAAAATAATTGAGAGTCTTGATGAGAGCTGAAGGAAACAACTGCTTTATAAATACAAAATAGAAGAATTCCAAGTCTTTATCTTTTAATAGTTCGAAAACTATTAAAAAATATTTTCCCACATAGTTCATTGAAAGCATCATTACATATTTCGCTTTATTCCTCATTTTTTATCGAGTAATGACCCAATGCTAAAGTGTGGATATCATCTGACAATATATGTCACTTGTCGTCTTTTCCCGAAAGAGCGATTTTGTTGACTTGTATGGTGTGAATCTCATGTTTTGTGCTCCTAATGAGATTCATGGCTCTGTACTGTTGTTCTTGCAAGAATAGGCAGTTCTTATAGTCCTCGAATGTGATTCTATTTTTTACGACGCACTTCTTAATCCCTTTTGACTTCTTAATTAGATCTTCTTCCGTTTTGCAGGCGTACATCTTTGATCGCATCCCTACAAATTCTTCCATGATTTTGCCCTTATGTTCATCCTTCATTTTCTCCAAGACTTTTTTATTCACACGTGGTATTTTGTATCGGTTATTTTCTTGATAATCGGACGTGTCGAAATAATCGATCATGTTTTTCATGTCTTCATAAAAGTCATCTGTTTCGATGTCGTATATATATCTGTCTGTATCCATGTATAGTAATTTAACGCGTCCTTCATACTTAGGTTTCATCACATTATAGTGAAAGTCGTACATTAAATGCTTCGAAAGGTCCAATATAGACATCCCAACATAGATGGGTTTGTTAAAGACGACCTTAACTTTGTTCATGTGGATAGCAGCCAAATTTTCCTCAAAAATAGTTCTTCCTTTGAAGTTCGGTTTGGCGATGAGTTTCCCCGCTTTCTTGGCATCACAGCACAGCTTTACATCAATTCTTGACCGAATATTTTCCATAGTTTTTCCGAATACGGAGTTATTTATCAGTATGTAAAAGTCTTTTTCAAAGTCATTAGTTGCCTTGGTTCTCATTTCTGTGTTTAAATCTATGTACTTCTTCAGCCACGGAGACTGTTTGAATTCTATTACTCTGTGCACCTTTGTTAACTTCAGCCCCAATAGTAAATACTGCTTCAAGTTTCTTTAATGTATGAAATACCGCTCTTTGTCGTATTGAGTCGTCAGCAATTTTATTTGTTTTGAGCCATCGGGATTTATTGTGAAAAAAAAAACAATTTAAGAAAAATGGCATAAAATGTTACCTAAATATTTGACAAAAAAAATTGCTATTTCGTCGTCATCTTCGTTTTAATGGAACCATTTAAGAATGGTAGAGCTATAATAAAACAAATTCTTATTCTTCGAAATTGTAAATTGTAATATATATATATATATATATATATATATATATATATATATATATATATATATATATATATATATATATATATATATATATATATATATATATATATATATATATATATATATAATTAATTATTTTGAAATTCGTAAGAAATATTTTTTACAAAACCATATATATATATATATATATATATATATATATATATATATATATATATATATATATATATGGTTTTGTAAAAAATATTTCTTACGAATTTCAAAAATAATTAAATTTTTACAAACTTAATGATTCTAATGATTTGTGTGTTTTGGTATTATATTTCTACATAGAAACAAAAATACCCCATCGCTCAAAAATGAAATTCAAAAATAAAAATTCTTCTGGGCGCTCCGTGGCTGAGTGGTCAAAGTATCACTCCGCTAATCGCTTGAGAGCGTAGGAGTGTGGGTTCGATTCCCACCGTGGTCCTGGGTGTTTTCTTCGTTATTCTTCTGTGGTTGTACATCTGTCATTGTGCTATTTGTCCTATTATCGACGAAGACTTACAAGCGGATCGCAAGAATCAAGCATACAAGTCTGAACATATGTAATGTAATAAATAAAATAAATAAAAAATTCTTCTGCGTTCCTATTTTCTGAGAACTTATCCTTTGGAACTCTACAAGTTTAAACATGGATACACATCGTCCAGTACTCCACCAGTTTTCAGTATGTAGATGAATGATCCATATGCACAGATATTTCCCACACTCAGTATTTTTACTTTTTTTATGAAAATATAGCACTTTTTGTATCTGGTTTCCGAATTAGATACTTCTATTGATAATCAATGTTACGAATACCTTACGAATATCCTCTAAAAAAAGAAATTTAATCCTTTATTAATCTTACATCACTATTATTGCATTCACTATTCAAAAATGAATAAAACACATCTACGAAAATCTACGAACTTTTCGAATTCAAATAACGAATTATTCTAATGCATTTTCCTGTTAAGGAGTTTTTCATCGAAAACATTCAAAAACAATTTTAAATGAATGGGAAAAATAACTTTATGGAGTGAATTTATTCCGAAAGCTTTTTATATAACATTTTTCGTGCAAGACGATTTGGTGTACAAATATTATTAAATAGCATCAAAATGAAAAATTCAAGATGAATTGGTATAATATGATTCCCTAAGAGATTTCTCGCCAAATCTAGTGACTTTTGTTTTGATTATAGTGCTGCCCATCTAAATTTTTGCTGCATTTCGGATATTTGATTATTTATTTATATTTTTTGTCCAGAATTGTTTTTTTTTCGTGTTTTATATCATCTTTACGTCATATTAATGCTTTTTTACAGTGGCAACAGCATTTGAAGTTCTTGTTTTACTTTCAATTCGAAGCCATTTAACCGTTCTTTGCATTAATGAGAATAAATATATGTTACATTAACCAATAATATATATACAAGTATATATATATGTGTGTGTATGTATGTATAATACTTAATTATACATACAATAATTAAATTGTAATTTTTTAAATCAATTAATTATCATGTATATTGTTTTTTTTTAATCAATGGTGTAAAAGTATTAAATCCTAATAGCAGTCTTGCATTTGAAATTTTTTTTTTTTTTTTTTTTTTTTTTGTAATTTCCCATTTGATAAGAAGAAAACCGTTGCAGATTCTTCTACGTTTGACTAAACTGAGAATTTTCTGCAAATAAATGAAAAATAGTATTTTGACGAAGAAAAATAAACTTTATGGTGGCAAGACTAATTTGTAGTCAGAATTGGTTTCATAAGGAATTATATAGATGATAATAAATCAGTTTATACTATGGCATTAATAACTGCCAATTTTTTTGGCAAAATATTTTTGTATTTTAAATTTAGTCACCATTTTACTTCACCATAGCAACATTTTACAAAATTAGTTTTACTGAAATATGAAACTAACATGGACGAACTGGGGGCAAACGAACAAAATGCTGAAATAAATATCAACTCCGAACTACTTGTAATTTATTATATTCAAACTTAACACAGTTTATACAACGGATACATCAAACAGAAAATATCATTTAGCATATTCGAAATGTGAGTTTGACGTCATATGAAGCAGGTCCATTATTGTTATTTACTTATCTTTTCTACCAGTTGTTTTGGAGTGAAGCCAAACCCAATATGACAGATTTTTATTCATTTTCCAGTAATATTTTTTAGATTTTTTATACTATTATGTGATTTAAAAGTTTCTAAAGTGCGTGTAACTTCGGGAAATTTCCCGTTCTAATAACATGCGTTTAAATTGGCGACGAAACAAAAGTCGTAATGGTCGCCAATGGAGGGAATATCCTATTAGTTCCGATAAATTATATCAAATATATGGATCCATAAATATTTTTCATTTTTAAAAAGTATAGAAAATACAGCATTTTTAAAATTTTAATATAAATACAAAATATTGTAAAATAATAGATTTTTTAAAAATTAATATCAAATTTTTCCCTACAAAATAAATACAACAATAATGAAACAGTTAATTACATTTTATCAATTAAAAATGATTTCTTAATAGCTTCTTTGAGTTTGGTTTTATAAACAATCATTAATTCTTTGGGATTATCCCTCGCCCATTTTCACCAAACCTAATATTATAGCAAAAAGTACCTTTTGCGCCAATAACAGGAAATGGAATTCACGTGACGTATTTAGTCGACGTCATGTGACCTATGTACGTAAAGGACAATAAGCTTGCAGTTTACTTAATATTTCAATTAAACTTTATTTGAACAACGCAATCAAATCCCAAGTAATTGCAAAACCGATAAGATAGGCATGCGATGTCTTACACACACGTGATTTCGGACACTGCGGTCTTCTGGTGAAACTAGTCTATTACTGTGTAATCCTTAACTACGCTAGTTAATTCTCTTTAGCTTGTTGAAATAAATTTTTTTTTACTTCGCAGCTAAATTATTTGAATTAGGGATTCGCCTAGCACAGAAGAGAGTGCAGCGGCATACTTTTAAGAGAATAGAATTATTTCTTCTAAGAAAATTTGCGTTATAGGCCTCGATATGACGTTGTATATTAAAACTCATAAGCAAAGGTGGTGCAATGTAAAGGAATGCGAAAAACGAATAGCTATTCGAATAGGCAGGTGGTTGTATGATTCAAAACTCCCGTTTTTGATTGCCCTTCGGTTTATCTACTGTTGGTAACAAAAAATAGCATCAAATGGACGGGGAGAAAAACAGCTGGATTAGACAGGAAAGACAATTGTTGATTGGAACAATTATATGAGAGAGATCATAGCCTTTTACATCGTGATTCCAAACAAATAGGAGATCCTAAACAAAATTAAAAAGATAGATGAAACGCTTTTTACGAAGCTGAAAAACCAAGTCGGTTGTATTCTTCCAGAACAATCGATATTTGCGGAATTGTGCAGAATTTCTTTGTAAGGATTCCCAATTCAAAAGGGGTATTAACTCTAATGGCTGAAAATAGGAACATTGCAGAAGGAACTATAATTTTCTCAATTTCGTGGAAATGTTTCAAAACCAAGGAATTAGAAGCAGCTGGGGATTCCAAAACTTTAAAGTGAATCACCGATATAATTTTGTGGAACTTGAAACTGGTACACAAAATATAGAACTATTGTAAAGTTTGGCAAAATAGAGAAACAAAAACAACTACTGAAACAACCTGAAAAGACTTGGATTCGTATTTAAACGAATTTATATGCCGGCTATTACTCAAGGATAATTACTTGTTTGTTTGCGCGTTAAAAGCTATCAAGGATTTGTGGCGCCCAAAATAATTTATATAATGTATATGGTTATTAATATTTATTTCTTATTATTATTTGATAAATTTATTGTGTTTACAATGTTTATTTTCGAAATGTTTTTCGTGGAAAAACTTGCGCAAAAAATTTGGCGAACTTGGTAGTCGACGGGATAATCCCAAAGTACCCAATCATTTATGCAAGATTTTGCTTATATTAGAATCTAGAACTTATAATTGTTTTAAAATTTAATTTATAAGCAATTTTCTTTTTAAAAAATATGAAATGCGTATAGTACAAGTAAAATTTACATATTGATACATTTTCCAAAAGATCCAGTGTGTCACCCTGGAAACACGATAACAAATTTCACTCAAATCCCACATACGGTATTGGACATTAAAATTACAACATGGAAACAAATAACAAAATGATATTAACCAAACAAATATATTGCACTGGTGCTATAAGTTATTAAATATACATGAAATTTGGAAACATAAATCCGGGAAAATCAGTATCCAGAATCTCTAATACAATAAGAGCTCTTACATGCATGGCATTGAAATTAGATTGAATGACATGTACAGATATGGTTGATAATGCAGCTTTAACAAGATCGTACATTTCATAGACCGCAATGACTGCAAAAATTGAGTCACTCGCCGATAGTGAGACTGTTCCTGGTGTATAGTGCCAGTCACAATGCAATTTTTGACGGTGAGATATCAAGAGAAAGTGTTCAAGGAAGTAACAATCAAACATTTTCTGTATGAAGGGATGTCTATGTAATTCAAGTTGAATGCGGTCATCTATTTTCTTTCTGAAGCGTAGCATAAATTCTCAACACAACAGAAATGCAGCTGTCACTATTCTAAGTACCATCAGTGCGAAAAAGTGATGAGAGAAGTGAGTATTCAAAGGTCATCCGTATTATCCTTTTAGATGATGGCCTAGTATGAAGATGATGAATTCACGGTGTCAATATGCTTTCTTCACGATGCTGCCACGTATGATTGCGATAGATAGATAGATAAAGATATATTTTGAAATCGAGCGAAATATATTTCAAAATTTAAACTTGTAAAATATATAAAAAATTAGTTAACTGCACAGATACGTATTAAAGGTTAATCGTGTTCATAACATGCGCAGTGTTTTTAAATTTTTTTGTCATATAAATTATTTTCAATTATTTGAAAGTAATAACATACATCCGGCTATTAATTAAAATTGATGACGTTTATCGAATGTTAATACGATTATATATATATTTTTTTCTATTGGCATAGAACTTCTTCCTTAGTTTTTCAATTTTTGTTTTATGTAATTCCATTTTTCTTCAAAATCAAAGCAAATTTTTTTCTTTTATCCATTAGATAACTCTTACACTTATTTAAAAATATTAGTAGTTACTTAGAAATGTTATTAGTTATATACGCACATTGTTAACCCTGAAAAATTTGTTATCAATGTTCTTTCTTACAATTAATTTTGCATTTTTATTTTTGAAGGGTATTAATTTGTGCCACTGTGAGCTCGATTGTATATCGATTTATAAATTTGTTTAATGATTTATAAATTAACTCTTAAATAATTGCTCCTTGGAACTGCTGTAGATACAGAGTGTCGACCTGCGAAGTGGGCCTTTACTCATTCATCTGAAGTGATTCCGGCATGGGAAGCAAATGACGGAGTTGGCGGAGGATTTGAAATCATAATCTGGACAAAGAAGTATACATGAAAAAATAAGTTAATAAAAATGGTGGTCACTCTTCCCACGGTAATTTAATATTAACCTCACGTAAAACTGGCACAGCAGACTATTAACAAGTTTGGTATGAAATCCTTACAAATGCTCTGTACCACTTGTAAATCAATATAAAATAGAAGAAAAGTGCAGATATAAATATTATTGATGTTTCCACTTATTGTTTGAATCTAAATCCAAAGTGTGAAGAAACGGAAAGCTTATTAATTACATCACAAAGTGCAAATTTTAAGACGCATATGCTGCCTTGGGCTCATCATTACAACCACAAGACGTTGAGCTTTTACGTGCACGATGACTGAGGTATATGCTTGATAATTATACATAATTCTTTCCTTGAGACACTTGAACATGGTTTGTGACATATAAATCTAAAAAACGCAATTTAGATGGTTTATATTAAAAGCCATTCAACATCCATGAGTGGTTAAACTGTCCAGCACCTGGTATCAGAGATTAAGGTAGCTTTCATTCCGCATATTAACAAACAAAAAAAATTTAAACTTTTTCTAGAGTAAATTTGTAAAATACATTTTTGCAATGATTTTGGGGTTATATTTAATATTGCTCCAAAACTTATCAATTTTATCTCTCTTAATTTATTTTGCTATAATTTATTATTATATGGATTTTGATTTTGCAAAAACATTCACATCGTTACAACAATCACTTCAAACAATAAATCACGAGTAATTATTTTTAATACGACAAAACAATTAATTATATAATAATGTACGGATAATTCATTTTTGCATGCTTTGTTGCAGTAATCACTACACTAATCTCTTCTACCCGAAGGCGAAACTAACTTTCTACTGCCATTTATCAATAGGCCTAAATTGTGAAGATGCTCCTTACTTTTGGACTCATCCTGGTATCCATTCATGGTTGCTTAGGATTACCTTCAGGAAAGGTATATAAGAAACAAATAAAATATTCGCGGTTTTAAATATTAGTATCGCTACTTTTATTTTTAAAACATAACAATACTTAAAAATAACAACTAATAATGCAAGTTTATACTAGTCATGAACAATTTTTTCATCCCTTATTCGATGTAGAATCGGGTATCCTTTAACATGGTGATAAAATTTAATTTCTTTTAATTTTGGTTCTTAGTTTAGCCTTTGTGTGGTGGCAACGGCCATCGTGTTAGTCACATCTTGGCGCCTATTTCAGCTTTAAAAAATAATTGAAAAAAAAGGGTACCTGCCCGATTGTAAGCATTTACCCGGTATTCATTGACGTTTTGTTGCCTTTTCTCGACCTAAGCAAATTTTTTAGCTATTAATATGATATATTTTTGATAGTATTATTTACCCTCTTTTCATTAAGTATACTCAATTTATGTACTTATATTTACAATGCACTGATTGCTAAACATGTTTACTTAAAAGAGCCTACTACTTTCGTAGCTTTCCAAATAATGAAGATATTTAAATAGTTCCAACTCGTATTCCTATTGCTCATTACAAACAATTTTAATTTAAATTATAATTTTAATAGTACCTATTCATTAATCTGCTTTCATGATTAAAAGCTTACTTTATTTAGCACAGGCTATTTATAATATAAGTGTAACTATAGCCACTGTGTGTTTTAAGTGATTTACACATAAATTTCTACATAGTACTCACATACATAAGTAATATTTTGAATGTTCTCATTAATTTTCATTAATGATTATGCTTAATATTTAAGTCATAGTATGGCATAGGTGTCGTATACTCCATGTTTCCAAATTCTGAATTTTTTTGGCGATGAAGAAATGTTGCCAAGATGACGTATCGTGACGTGCTCGATGACGTAAATACTAGGGTTACCGAATTAGAATTTTCTGCATTATTCCTATAGGTCTCTATATGTATGACGTAATAAAAATGAGGTTGCTAGATACATAAGAAAATCCACCAAAATTCTTCAATCTCGGAATTTGGAATCATGGATTATGCGGCACCTGTGCCCATAGTATTTTTATTCTGCCCTGATGCCGTATAATCCAGGATGCTAAATTCTGAATTTTTTGGCGATAAAGAGATGTTGTCATGATGACATATTTTGACGTACGAGATGATGTAAATATTAATGTTGAAAAAATAGAATTTTCTACATAATTCTCATAGGTCTCCATTTCTATGATGTAATAAAAACCTGGTTGCCAGATACATAAGAAAATCTGTCAAAAAAATCACCAAACTCAGAATTTAGAATCCTGGATTATACGGCATCTATGCCTTTTATTCCTTGTGTAAAAATTTTATCATCTAATAAAATGTTATTAACTTACATATGATTGATAAACTAGCCCAAAATTGTTTACATTAAATGAAATCAACGAATTCAAACTGGGAGGATGAAAATATTGAGAATAGATAAAACTACACTTGTGTCCATAGATTAAGGATAATGCAAGTTCAAGCAAAGAAAGAGACAGAAGCAAAACAAATGTGACTTATTTGTAAAGTCTATTTATTAAACAAAAGGTAGAGAAGCAAAAAAGATGCAATGTTTGACATCATTAATAAAAATTGTGATATTTACTCCCTGGAGCAAATTTAAAAAAAACATATTTACAAAAACCAATATAACATGGTTGGTATGATGGTTAATACATAGTATGTCCCCCCAGACGATGTAATACAGGCCATACAACACCTAGGCATGCTGAGTATAAAATTATCGATCTGATCCTGGAGAATATTACACTATTCATCAAGCAATGCTCTCCGAAGTTCCGGTAGACATGTGAGAGGGGGTTGACGGGTTGCAATTCGTCGGCCAAGCATGGCCCACATATGTTCTATTGGATTCAAGTCCGGTGAATATACTGGCCAGTCCTTACGGGTGATTTCCTCCGATTGAAGGCATTCGTATACAATGATTGCATGGTGAGGACGGGTGTTGTCATCCATAAACAGAAATTCTGTACCCATGGCGCCCCGAAACAAAAGTACATATTGTTCCAGAATGACATCTTGATAGATGTGGCCTGTCATGGTTACATTTTGAACGTGCAGGTTAGATATGGAACCCAAAATAATTCCTCCCCAGACGAGCAATCCTGCACCACCGTAATGGTGTAGTTCAATGGTAGCTGAAGAGAGCTGATGAGACAGGTCTGATGCTGTGCACCGTCTGTTTCTTTTAGCAGTAACTGCCAAATACCGGAAAAAATATTATTTTGATATTTTGTGAATAATACTACTTTTTTAAACTGAGGAAGTTTTTTTCAAATGACGAAATATTTTCTAATATGAACTAAACAACCAATTTACAAATTACATTGCTGTTGGTAAATAAACATGAAATCATCTGACTTATTAATTTCATATATGGCCAAATCAGTTGCAAATCACAAAAGCATTTTAAATATCTCTAGTTAAGAGTTGAAAGTTTAGAATACCAATTTTCATCGTATTCAACAATCCAATAACAATAATTGTAATTTATTTCTATGATAAAACCTGTAGTATTACTTCATATTTCTATTCATATCTTCGTAGTATTTCTTCAATGTCTAAAACTTACAGATCTATTTAAATTCAACATTTAGCAAAATATACGTAATAGTTCCTTATTGGGATCAATTTTATATTTCCTATCTGAAATAATTATAAAATTGATCAATGAGGAACACAATTAGTTCAAAATAATGCATCAAACTAGTTTCAAGTATGGAATACATTTTACTAAGTTTTTATAAATATTAAATTTGAAAGTACTGTCTGGAGAAAAATTTCTTCTCATTTGCATTACTGAATAATATGTATTTGTATAATGATGCGATACCTATTTTACTTTGAGCCTGTGTAAGGGATATTTTAGCAGCTGAAGGCCATTTTAAGGCATGAAACACCAGTATCCCATTGTCTTATGGTACGTCTTTTTATGGATAGAAGGTTGTATACGCATATCGCAAAGGAAGAAATTTCGAAAATTTTCAAGTACTCACACCACGTAGAAAACATATAAGCAATGTTGTTCAACTGTGGAAGGATTTGAACACAGGACATTTCATTCCAAGAAACATGATTATTCGTAGATTACGGCAAATCTATAATATCTACATTATTTTGCTGCCTTTCATGCTTTTTTCAATACGCTATGAATTCAATACAATTATTGAAATCACTTAAAGTCTAGCACTAATGCACTTTTTGCAAATCAAGTTAAGATATTTTCCCTATTACACACCAGATGTAAATTTTATTTTCATGACATTAAGATTTTTTTCTACTTTCCTGCTTTATACTTTTTTTTCCTCTAAATCTTAAAATACAGCAAAATTATTTAGATCTTAATTAGATTTACCTTCCTGCTCTATACTTTTTTCTTATAAATCTTAAAAATACAGCAAAATTATTTAGATCTTAATTAGATTTACCTTCCTGCTCTATGCTTTTTTTCTTATAAACCTTAAAATACAGCAAAATTATTTAGATTTTAATTTTTTTTATTATTTGAAAAAACATTTGCATATTTTTAATATATTCGTAACATTCTTTGTTAATTAATAAGAGGACTGCAAAATGATACTATTCTACCTACTATAAAAACTCGAGAAGAATTTCTGTTAAAATGAATAGCAGTGTATTTATAACTAGTGAAGACCGCATTTTACATATAAAAATTCAAAAGGTTTGATCCCATTATGCTTAAGATATAGTTTCGTATTTACGTAATTAACTCTCTTTTGCATACGAAAACTACTGTGTTGAGCAAATACAGATATTTGTATATTTCTGTTTGTGGCAAATCAATCTATTAAGGGGGGTGCTTGAGACTTTTCCAATTTCCCTTTTTTACTATTGGTTCATATTACCTATTAACAATGAAAAGTATTTCAAAATGCAATGAATGCTGTGACAAAAATTTTTTACTAATGTTTCACATTAATTTGAGATCTGGTTACCATTAAAAGTATATTATTGTAGCTTAAAAGGCTAATGGTTTAATTTTGCATAAGAAAGGAATATGAATAAAGTCACCTTTATTGCTTTCAAATTCCCGAGATAATTCCCGAATTTCAATTGAATTTAACACCCTTTAACAACCTGCAGCTGTGAAAGAGACTGATTCTTTTCTGGTTGAACCCAGGAACCACGCAGTACCAAAGACAATTAATTAGTTATAATTGAGGGATAATGTGGGAATTGCAAACATGATTCGTGAAGAACCATTAAGTCCTTCATGACAAATATAATTCCTCAAAAGGAATTGGAATCACCTGGTGAGGTTTTAGTTGCATTCGCAGAATTTTTTGTCGCTTTACCATTTCTAAATTGAGTCGGTGGAGTTGCCGGAAATATGAATAAAAGAGTGACCTCAGAAGAAGGATCTAGAAGTTACTGGAGTTCCAGATGTTGGGGGAAAGCTTGGATATAAATATAAATAGCAGGCTCTTGTGGGACTTGCAGATCTTCGAACTAGTTTTGTTTCTCAGATCCTGCTCCCGAGATAATTTCGGAGCGGACAAATCTAAATGACCAAAAGGGAAGAGTGAACGGCCTTTAGCTCCTGGCCACGGAGATTGACGTCTGACTAAGAGCCTGAATGTCCCGAGCCTCCAGTTCTCCCTGGAGAGGATCAGTGACATTATAGAGTGACTTTCCGAGACTGTTTCCCGAGAGCGGAATTTAGGAGTCTGTTTCCTAGTACTTAAGAGGAGTTTCCCCCCGACCTAAAGTGCAACGAAACGTTAATGAGTTTGGCTAATTCATCAGTTTTCGTTATTCAGCTAATTCATCAGCCTACAATTTATGAATGTTCCTTCTCCGGTAATTTGGTAAATAAATACTTAATCAAAAATATCAGATTACGTGAGCCTGATTCCTTAGCGGCCCTTGTCTACCTATAGTTCCGCTTTCCAGACTAGAACGCTATAAAGAGTACCAAGTTTTTTTTATTTTGTTAACATACATTCCTAACTCTGTCTCAAAGCTTTCATTCAAAATTTGAATACTCTCAGCCAAATGAATTCGTTATTGTTAGTGAGCTTTTTTATATTAGTAAAGGAAGAAACCCGGAGATCTTAAGAATACAAAAATTCATCATTCCATTTTCGGTATTTAACAGTGATCAGAACTCCGATTTAGCATGTAATCACCCCGAAGGGAATGGGCTGAAATGGAAGCAAATTGGTTAGCACCAATTTTTTTATAAACTTCGAGAAATCATGTCTGCTTTTAAATTTTAGTGGTTTCAAATACATTTTTAATTATGTTCTTTAAGTCAAACTATAGCTTTCGTTTGCAAAATGCAACTGTAGATGTACAAAGCAAATGAAAAAACTAAGTATTATCACTATGTGTAAAGATGGTTTTGTGATGAGGGAATATTCTAGTGATGAGACCACATTAAAAATTGAGAAAAATAATAAACTTTTATAAATAATTAGTTTGAAATTTTAAAAACTTAATCAAGTTTACATTGCTAATTTTAAAAATGGTTAAAAATGGTTAAGTTAGCACACATCAAGTATACTAGGTGTCCGAGGTGAATAGCCTTAATTCGAAGCACTTGTATTAAAAATTTTGTGTAATTTCGCTATACATGAACTTAAAGATTAGTTATGAAAAATTTTATTTAAATATAATCTTCTCATATGTTAATAGTCTATTTTTTCATTTTTAAAAATTGCAACTATTGTAAACTATTACTACTAAAAAACTATTAAAAATTATTATCACTGCTATATTAAAATATTATAGCAGCCTTAATTCTGTAACTAAAATGAGGCCGACTAACTTTAAATCTCGGTATTTTTTCTTGCGCGGATTAAAGGCAGGATATATTCTATAAAAGTGAATAAATTTTACAAACTGGGACAGTTACGTCACAACTGTTAAGCACCAGAATAGAAATCGAGAATCTATAGACACTTGTTTTTCTATATGACACTTGTGTGTCATATTGGAAGAATGAGATTGAACTAACCAAATTTCTTTGCTTTGGGCCTTCAGTGCTGAATCTTCTGAATGCATGGAATAGAAGCAGTATAGAAGCTTCTGAAAATATTTCATCTCGGACACTCTATTTAACTGCCAAAATACATTTTTATCATTACTTTATACGCACTTTTTATAATTTTTTAACTCAATTTATATATTTTCTAATTTTTTCTACTCATATTAGCCGCTTAAAGAAAAAAATGACCATTAAACGACAAAAGCGAACAATTTCTAAGCAAATTATACTCATAAATTGAATAAATTTGTATTAGAAATCATCTCGATTCGAAAGGTCCCACTTATCCCATTCTTTTTTTCATATGTATTAATTTCTGTAAATTTTTTCACATATAGTTTTAAATTTATTATTTATGAAATTATCACTTTACATTAAACTCGTAGCATTTCTCTAGGTGGTTCCACTTGACAGAGAAAATCTTATTCATCTTAAGCAAAAAAGAGAATGTCAAACAGGTGGTTTCAAAGAACGATTCCTTTGCCTCAACAGGAGAGTCAAGGATACACTCACAAGCATTTCGAATTCCTTCAAAAAAGAACACGCCAACAGCAGTCACCTTCAATCCCTTAAAAACCTACTAGACATGGAATACAAAGCTCTGGAGATGGAAATCAAACTTTTCTTGTTGGTCTTAATGAGTTCTGCAAAGGAAAAGCAAAGAAAACTTATAACTTATAGTTTTCAGGAAGAAAATAGTCATTCGGTTTTTTCTGAGAACTTTCGCAGTATCTGCTTGCATATCGCAATTGTTTTAATTGCTATTTTCCTTTTGATCTTAGGAATTTATTTCTTTTCTTGTCTGTTCAAAATGTATCAACCATGGTCGAAAATTCGAAGCCCCAAAGAAACAAAATTGCCACCCGACTTAATGGAAATGATAAATAAGTCGAAGGAGGACCAATATAAATGCGAAGAAAAACCTATTAACAATTGCGAAGCAGACGAAAACCAAGGTAAATAGAATTGTTTATTTTAGAAATTAAATTAAGCATATTTTCTCATGTGTTTTATCCAGTATGAGGATAGAATAAACATTGTACTTAAAGTATGACATAAGAAAAAATATTGTAATTAGTATAACATTATATAATGAACTTTTAAATTATATCTTTATGTAATTTTAATTATTGACTGTGATGAATCTTTTTATAATGTAAAGGATTAATATATTTTTATAGTTTATAACATATTAAGAACTTACAGATTGTCCTGTTGACCGCGAAGAAAAAATAAATATTTTTTCTTCATTATCAACTGTTGCAACGCAATTGCAAATGTTACAGAATGTGTGTGTGTATATATATATATATATATATATATATATATATATATATATATATATATATATATATATATATATATATAGCCACACTCACAAATTATATTTTTCTTCATACGTAAGCTCATATTTTTTTTATTTTTAGCATATCAAAATTTTACATTTATCATTAAAAAAATTGGAATATGAATTAAAAATAAACATTTTAACAATTTGTTTCCATGAAAATAAAAATTAACTGCTGATGTTTTCTTCACATTTTAAATTAAAATAGAAATTTGGAAATATTTTTTGCTAAAAGTAATCGTCAAAGTAATAAGTAAATTACAAAAATTTTATGGCATATAAATTAAATGGAAACTAATTTAAGATAAATGATTTTAAATATTAATGATGAAAAATTGATATTATTTAACATTTATTAGGGTATTGTAAGTTGAAATATAAATACAACTGAAAATAATAAATAAATTCAATTTATTTTATATTGCAATTTCAAAACACTTTACACATACAAAATAAAAGAAACTACTTCATTTGAAATAACAATGAACAGAAAATTTAAAAGATTCATTCCAAATGAATCATGTAAAATCGTTAGTATTAATATGCACATATATTGTTAAAATTAATTTTTTATATCATGTTAAAATAGCTTATTGGCGAGTTTCTATATTTTTAAAAATATTTTAAGATATTTGGCAAAAAATATCTTCTTATTTAAAAACTGAAATATAACAAATTTGTGAACTTTATTTAAAATCGAATATTGATCAAAATAATAAAGAATTCAGGATTTTTCAGTTAATCTATCCAATGGAATGAAAGAGTTCTTAGTTAAACAATAGCATAATTAATATTTAAATCCTATTGAATATTTGTGAGAAATGAGCATGTAATTATAACTTATACTATACCCTTAAATAATCAAAAATGAATTTCTTCTTTAATGAGTAAATAATGTATTAAACTTATTTGAAATGCTGTACTTTTTAAGTTCTCTTGAGCAAATGATATAAATAACTGTAAATATATTTCGAAAAAAAAATTTGCTTTGACAATTTTACCCCAAAAAATGGATTGCTTTATACTTGGTGAATACTACTCCTAACAATGCAAATGATTTCTTTTGATATATCATATTTTGACATATGATTATATGTAAGTAGAGGTACAATATATTATGCTCATATGGGTTTAAAATAATTCTATTTTTTTAGACATTTTTGCTAAACAGATTTATATTTGATATATATGTGTTAAGATAAAAAAAATAATTTTCGTTATATATTTCAAAATTCATAAAAGAAATTACATAAAATAATAATAAAAAATTATTCTTTTGAATCTATATTCTTTAAAGCCCCCATAAGCGATATACACAAATTTAAAAAACTGTACATCATATAAATGCTATATTCATTTATATTTGTCAGTTTCGAATTCTATTTTATTGAATTATTTATGTAATTCTGCATATTTTGTTTATGCATTATTAATTTACTTTAAATGGTAATATGAACAATTAAGTATGTTTCGATCAGTAAAGTATAAATACTTTTTTATATAAATTTCATTATTAAATTAAATACCCGTATATTAATTATAACCATATTGTATTTGTGTGCATTTAATTTTCATGAATATCACTCAAAACTTCAATATAAAATTATTGATATTGAAGATTGGTGTACTAAATGGAAAGTCGCCATCAATGCATCTAAATCTAAACTTGTCATCATTCGTTAACATCCCAGAAAATACATTATGAATAATCAACTTCATATATTTGGTCAGCAAATAGAAAATGTCAAAAAAGGAAACTATCTTGGTATAAAAATAAACTTTAAACTCACCTGGACAGATCACATCAAATCAAAAATTTCTGCTGCCTGGGCATGTTACAACAAAATTAAAGCACTTTTATTGGACCTTATTCTAAATTATCTCTAAAATTTAAAAGACAACTTTATATTGCTACTATTATTCGTCCGATTATTACCTATGCTTCTCCAGCTTGGTGTGCTCATTCTAATAAAGATATTTATTTATTAAACACTTTACAAAATAAAATGCTTCGAAAAATAGTTAATGCTCCTTATTAAATAAGGTATAAAAATATTTGACAGGACTTAAAATTTGAAGAACTATTTCAGCATATTCATAAACTAAATATAAACTTCTTCCAACAAGCATCCAAGTGCACTGCATGAAACTTTCAAGAACTTTTTGATGCTCATATTCTTCCTGGGGACGCCCAAGTCAGACCTATTGCGGTCTTTTATTCTTCAGACGCAATACTATCCAAGGCTTTTGCCTAATCTTTTATACATCATATTAATTTCTCTATTTTAAGTTAGGCATTCATGTGTTTACTTCCTATGAATGAGTAGATGCCTTTGTAGCAGGTACTCAGCAATTAAACTTAAAATTAAATGAATGAATATCACTAATTTCAACAATTAATATTTTTCTTATTGTTACAATAAGCCACAATAACTACAATGAATTCTGTTTAAAGCTTAAACACAGGTTAAAAGTTCCTATACATTTTCCTCGTATACAGAAACTAAACAGCAATTTTATGAGCTGATGACTCGTGCGTCTGACTGCTTGCCTCATTTTCAACTAATTTCTTGGCTGAGGGTGATAATTACATATCTTCGTTATAAGCCCTGGAAGTTTCCACAATATTCTTACAGTAAGCCTACGGTAGCTTGGTTCTTATTGGTCTTATCGACTTGAAACTTCAAAAATGTTGACTTACGTTTTGTCGCCAAAAATATCTCAAAAACGTTTAAAATGTTGCTAAATGTTACACACGCACACGCACACAAGCTGTCTTAGATTTTAAAGATTTATTTTTTAGCTCTGAAAACCACTATTTTCACAAAGAATAAACATTATTTACGCAAAAATTTCACGATCTAAAAGGATAATAACATACTAAAACAAGCACTTAAACGGAAATATAAGACACAAATATAAACACTTTACATTTTTCGTAACACTGATGCAACCCATTTTTTATACATTACACTTTTTGTAAGATCATAATAAAATAAAATTATATTTTAGATTTTTATTGAAAAATTAATAATTTTTGTTAGATGATTACCAGAATTCTATGATGAGTTTCATTTCGGTTGCAACAGGCAAAGAGAATGACAGAGTGTTAAAAGAAAGACTGTTGAAGACAGAAGAATGTTCAGCCATTGACAAACTACTTATCAATGAACATGCAGCCAGCGATGCAAAGAATATTTTAGAAACAAAGAGGGAAATCAACAAAATATTTTCGAACATAGATTTTGATTTTTAATTATATATTTCATTATAAATCTTGTGTATGTTAAATAAATCATTTTTCTTTACTTTACACGCTATTATAAAATCTTAGTTTACATTGTAAATAAATGTTCTATCCAACACAAAATCTCAAACCATTTTTATATAGTTGTCATCTAAAAAACGTGGATGTCACCTTAAAATTTGCACTTATAAAAAGAATTCTATATAAATTAAATCCTTTTCCCCAAACGTCTCCGGTAGGAAAAGATAAGAATGCAGATGATAAGTCCTGACTTCAAAATTCAATAACTAATAATTAGTAATTAAATGGAGTTTTTGTGCATCTCATTCAATTTATCTTTTAGCTAACCTGTGCATGAGATTTCATTTCGTGGTTCTTTTGAGAATTTGTTAATTAAATTATTTTGTAATGTGTTAAAGCCTCACGTTTTCACATTTAAATTAAAACTTCAGTAAAAAGTTTTTTTTGTGTTTGTTTCTTTTGGTATGTCGTATATACAAAATGTCTAATGTAAGCTCTATTTTAATTGCATTAATTGAAAGTTTGTTCAATTCATAACTACATAAGAACTTAAACTATATTTTGCAACATATACACTTTTATATGATAAATTATTGAATTTTATTTCTAAGCTAAAATTTAGTGATAAAAATATTTAAATCATTAAGTTTATGTTTATTTCTCTCAGCAGAATTAAAAAAATTTCTAATATGCCTTGCTTTTATTTCCATCGCATTAAGTTAAATATTAACCATTTTGGTTCTTAACTAAATGCGATCTCCGAAATTTAGATACATGATTACTCCTAATAAAAATCTTAACTAAAAAAGCATTCAGTAAATAAGGTGTAATCGTTACATTCATTAAAATAGGTGTGAAATGATTAAATCGAATGGAGAGAAGGGGATATATTCAACTTGTTGGTAATAAAGTGCAACAATTTAATCCACTGATTACAGCTGAGCCAGAAAAACAGTCATTAAATAACTAATATATCTTTCTAAAAGTGTATAACCACTACGAAAGTACTATTAAATGCTGACTATTACTTGTTAGTACTAGTCTACTCAAATATTACAATAGGTTCACTGCAATGCAATGTAGCTGCAAGTAAGTTCAAATATAAATTTAATCTCTTAATCATCGCTTACAGAAGTTGCTGCTGTTTTTCCAAGCACTGACTAATACTAGTTGGTTGTGAACAGATAACGTTATCTTCAACGTTATCAGGTAATGTTTATAACGTTGATTTATGTATATGCTGGTACTGTTGCAGGTTGAATCATGCACGCTAAATATTGTATAACAGTTTTAATTAAATGCAGTGCAGTAATATTTTAAACACATTGATAACGTTAACTGTCAATTACTGTTAGTTACTTACAGATAATGTTTTCATCAACATTATCAGATAACGTTGGCTTATAAATGGTGATGGTCTGCTGCTGTTGAAAATGACGGTTGTTATATATTGTAAAGCTTTTAATAAAATACAGTGCAGTAATGTTTATAATACTGTTAACGTTAACTGTCAACTACTTATTGATTGTTGATGATAATGTTACCATGAACGTTATGAGGTAACGTTTATAACGTTGGTTTATATATGATGTTTTGCTGCTGTTGACAATGGCGCAGGCTTAATGTTGAAACGTTTTTAATAGAATACATAGTATATTTTTTAAGCCATGGTGTAGTTTCAATAAAATTGAATGTAATAGAAATCTTAAGAATTAATATCGCTACACTAAAGGTATTCGGTGTGATTCATAAAATGCTTTCCAAACAGTCACACAAACAAATGTGTTTTAAGCAGTCACATAAAATATTAATATTTTATTGTTAATATTCGTGTGAATAAATTACCATCAGAAATATATATATATATTCATACTTTATTAATCACGGATATCTTAAAGAAAAAATAATTTTAAGCTTAAGATTTTTCTTACAAAACTTGGTGCAGTAGTGTGAAATATGATAATATTAAATATAGTTAGAATTGTAATTAGAAATTTTATGCTAGATTTTTCAAAATATTTCTTTAGAATCAATAGTTTTCTCTCTAACGTTGATCAATATACGTTAATGCAATTCTTGACACATTTAGATTATTTTTTATTGCTACCTACATATGTGACACTGAAGTATGCTAAATTTGTAAAATCTTGAAAATAAGACAAAAACATTTCATGAAAAATAAATATCTGTTTATAACTTGACGATTAAAGAAAAATATTGAGATGTATTATGTTTGCTAAAAATTTGGTTTGAGAGAAGAAAATTTCGAAGGAAAATACAAATGCACTAAATTTCCCTTAATAAGCTTCACATTACATGATATGAAAAAGACTAATTTTTTTCAGTAAATTTAACCTACGTTAAAAAAATTCTGAGTTTTTTAAGAACAAGCAACCTGTTTATTTGTAAACCATTCACAATTTATAATGAATAAATTGATTGATTAAATTATACATTTCAATTTTATTTGTCTGTTTCAAATTGATTATGGTTTTTTCCTAAACAGCACATATTAAAATAAAATCTTGTGTATTAATACTTATTATAAGAGTAGTTTTGTGAGATTATCTAATCCACAATTTAAATTTTTATGAGTATTTTTATTAGCACCAAAGTATTATTCGTTGTTATCAGTCTAACTTGTCAGTTACATAATTGATTTTCCAAACTTGCGTTGAAAATGTGAGACTATTTTTCGTTAATAAGCATTCCCTCTCTGCATGATATAAAACTAATATTTAATAACTTATGGATTACTATTAATTAACCGTTAAGTGAAAAAAACTACTTATTTAATAATTAACGCGAATAACAGTAAAAAAAGATAATTATTTAGAAGATTGATTATTTTGTGTGGCTGGATTATCAATTCTTAAAGACAGGTTTTCAATTTTTTTCTTCTTGTTATTGATTATGAATAGGAACTATATTTTTATTACATTTCTCATTAGAATATTTTTTGTTTGTAAATCATTATAGCATTTTTTCAGAAGAGAATAATGCGTACAATTTTGTGAGACTCATATATGGTCGATATTTCAACTCCTTACCAAATTTCAACCTCTCATTAATGGAAGAATATTGGGGGTTTTAACAGTTCAATGAATAAGTAATCAATCAATAATCCTGCCCCAAAAAATGTTTTCGAAAGTATTTGAAGTTTAAACTACTGCAGGACCTTCCATATTGTGGAGGAGAATGAATTCCCAATTTTGTTATTCAAGCAAGATAAAAATTTTTTAATCTGCTGAATTCATTTTATATTTGTCAAAAGAATGCAAAAAAGAAAACTAAAGCATAAATGTTCAACGGAAAAAATACATCGTACCAAAAGATCTATACAATTACAGCAAGGAAATCTCTGAACTTGGATGGTCATAAAAAATCATTTAAGTAATTGGTTGTCTTACTAATATGAATCACCCGTAATGTGTTATCGATTCACTTCATTTCATTAGTTAGTTGTTGAAGAATTCATTGCGCAAATTGTGGTATTTTCTTTTGTTTTGATGAGCTCGGATTATATTAAAGATTAAAAAATTTCACGTTTTACTAAAGATTACAAAGGAATAGCTTGTAGGCGTCATAGAAAAAAAATGAGTCCTCACACAATCCTTCTTATTAAATAACTTTATTATTTAGTAACCCTCCGGTCGAACAAAATCAATCATTTTTATAACACAGTTAAACATCGCCTGGCCTTGACAATCCGGGTAAAAATTCAATTATTAGTCAATCACATATTTGGCTAAATTTTTCCTTTCTCTTTGCTTGAAAACAAAAATGGGTCTCAAAAATTTTTGTTCCGTTCTAAAAAAGATACTGTCTATAAATTCAATTTATGGAGTCCATTAATGAAAAATTAGAATCTAGTGAACAAACATTTTAGAGAACTATTTTTGTTTTCAAGCAAAGAGAAAGGAAAAAATCAGCCAAATATGGGATTGTTACAGAAGTATTAGTCAAATACTTGGAATGCAGCGACCAGACGCGTCGACGGTTGGTGGGTCGCCGAACGTCGTTTTCTTCTTATAGGACCGATACCCCTCCCGTAACTTTCGTGTTATGCGACCCATGCACAAGGTGAATGGCACTGCGGTATTGTTCAAACGGGAACCCCTGGCGAATTGCTAGTGTATCCTACTTTACATAGCAACTCAGGCAATGCTAGAAGGACATTTTATTTCCTGAGATTTAAAATACTTCAAGTGCAAATAAAAAAACCCTGAAGTACGCCTGTCTTTATGAGATAGAGAAATCCACAGTAAATCAACTGAAGAGATAGAAATGACTCCTTCAGTACCAGATGTAGAAATAACAACAAGAGAGCAAGGAAATGGAACATCATATCGTATATGAATGTGATGCCTTTGCCGCCAAACTTGTCTAGTGGTCAGCGTGTCTGATTGCGGATAAAGAGGTCCTGGGTTCGAATCACGGTACGAGCATGGATGTACTTTCTCTCTCTATCTATCCTGTCTTTGTCCTTTCCTTGTATGAATGAGGTGTGAATGGTTGCCTACCCTATAAACGGGTACCTATGGCATGTGTGTAGAGCAAAGTCGTACTTTCACCTTCATGGTGCTCTGATTAAAAAAACGAAAGACACTCCCAATTGAATTAAATTCACATAGCCAAGGCATAGCGAGCTTGGCTTGTCCAAGTGTCATTAGTAACAACAAACAACAATGTGATGCCTTTGCTTTACTCTATTTTAGAACTTCTGACAACTTTAGGTACTCTTAATTCTAAAGAATCGCACTCCAGCTCTCAAAGAGCCTTTCTGACTTCATATACAGAATGGGAGACCTTAACAGATGGAGCTAGGTTATTTTGGATTTTGAGTTTATGGGACAAGATACTTTTTGTATAGTTGCTTTGACTGTCAAATCTACTTAGAAAAAATTTAATAATTCTCTGTTTTTCAAATGTTTTCTATATTTCAGATCCTCCAGATAAAATTATTTCTCAAAAAAAGCAAGAAGCTGCTGTCGAGTTTACATTTTATATTATAGATGGTATGAATTTTGGAAGTCGCATTTCTTGTGGTGACTGGCTTTCAAAGTCTCTTGGTTTCCTAATTAACGGTTCAGAAACCCAGACTTCTTGTTGACAGCATGGGAGATCTGTTGAAGAAAAAAGTATTGCACCGATTGATATACAACTTGGAGATGTATTAGATGAGAACAAAATTTATCTTAAATACTTTATATAAGCTGTGTTGTATGAACAGAAATTTTATAACTAACATAAGTGTACGTTATGCATTAAGGACAAACTTATGACATCACGTATTGCATTTTTTAATGTATATTTCCATGTTTACATTTACATAACATAAAATTTTTTAAATAATTCGTCAATCCTTTTAATTATTTAGTACTTTTGTGCTATTTTATTAGAGGGTATATTCTTAAATTTCATTCACTGTCATAAAACAAATAAAACTTAAACTGAGTTTTAATTATTGATTTTTAAAACTTTTTTTCAATTTGAAATCTCATTTCAAAGCTAAAAATCTTTTTGAAAAATGAAACTTTTTTTTAGCTTTTCTTGATATTTCACTTACTATAATTGCAAAACTATACATCATGTTAGAAAACATGTTTCTTTGTCTGAATTTCTTACTTTGACATAATGAATTGCTGAACCCTTGATGTTGTCATTTGTTCTGAGATTAAGAACACTTCGAAAGAATAGGCAATTAAAACAAAAATTTAACAGCAAGATCTTTTTTTTTTCTAAGGTACAGTTAAAATGGTTGAGTACATACAATATTTAAAAAATTCGAATGTTTAAAGCGTGAAAACTTTGTTTCTTTATTATAACATTACATAATTAGTTCAGTTGCTAGCAGTATTAATAATCAATATTGTGACTGAGCTTTTTATAAAATTGCATAAATTCAAATATAAATAACTTTTCGATAATTTTAAATATATAACTTCTGTAAATTGGTGTCAAAATCTTGTAAAACTAGAATTATTTTTCTAAACTATGCCTTTTCAGTCACTACATCCGGCTAATAAACTCAAAATTAATTGTAATTTACAAAACCGCAAAAAATGCCCCAATTAATGCCAAGAGTTAACTATTGATTCCATTAGGCACTCTAAGTTTATATCAAATATTTTGACAAGAACGACACATTTGATACATGTTATTCTTTATGTTGTTACTTATGATACTTGGACAAGCCAAGATCGCTATGCCTGGCTATGCGAATTTAAGACGGTAAGGTGTATCTTTCTCTTAACCAGAGCACCATGTTGGTGAAAGAGCGACTTTGCTCTAAACTCCTCTGATAGATGGCACCACCAGAGGATCCACTCTCTGAATTTTGACATTGTATGTGGAGGGGGATGAAATTTTCTCCAGATAATTATAGCCATTGTGACTGCTCAATGACAGACCACAGGATTTTCGATTCCACTGATTTAACGAGCACGTGGGTCTTTGGCGACATTGAGAATCGAACCTCGCCCTGCCGAATGGAAGACGATGACCTAACCACTAGGCTACCACGGCTAATGGTCAGAATTACTTCTCATGAATAATTTATCACTCCATAAAATGTATGTCTTTTACCATGAATAATATATCTCATCCCTTACCACATTTGCATGGTCATTTATTTACACGCACTAAATAATTTTCATATTGGGCATTCTATAAATCTCTTATACCTCTTGCAATTATATCACATAGCATTGGCAGTTCTGTAAAGAGTTATTTCTTTTCATAATGAATTTTCAGATTTTTGGGATCAACTAAAATAACATTCTGAGTTTCCATCTTCTCCATCAGTTACACGTAAACTAAGAAAATACTCATAAAATTATGTCGACTTTTTATTTTATAGATGTCAATAGTTAAGTTTCTATGATATTCTACGTAAATATTTTTAATAAATTTATAAATAAAGTGATTAAAAAAGTTACTTGCAATTGGGATTTTAAATGATTTCATTCCACTTTCTATTTTGATTTAGTGAAAGTTAAATTTCGAATAAAATTTCATTTTCTGTGATTTCCAATATATATAAATACTTACTTAAACTGTATCTTTTTTACAGTTTCTTCATAAAATAATTTGTCGAATGTGTTTAAAAATAAACCCAGAGGCTTATTTTTAATCCCATTTCACGCTTCCAAGGCACAGGTCCGAGGTTCGATCCTAAAGCTGGTCAAGGTCGACTCAACCTTTCATCCCTTCAGTGGGTTGATAAATTGAGTACCAAGCATGCATGGGAACTAAACACTGGAGGTTTCGCATTAAGCTGACCACCTAATCGGGATATATGCTACGCAACCCAGAGTCTCTTGGTCAGTAAAACAGAGATGGTCATTGTAGGCCTTGACCGACATAGGCTGTCGTGCCATAGAGTTTAGTTTAGTTTAATGTGATTAAAAATAGAAGTTGTTCCAATTATTTCTAATCGTATACTGAAAGTAACCCATATTTTAACGGCTGGTTACAAGATTTTAACGTTTTATTTCAATTTTGATTTTTTATTAATTTTAAATTAATTTTTGTTTGAACTTTGAGAATCTTTTAATTAGTTTAATTTCACAATACGTTCACTGAGTTATTTTAGTAAGTTATGCTCATTAAAAAGAAGCATATCAAACTTATCTACTATTTAACTTGAAGGTCATAGCCTATCTAATTATCTTATATGTAATCTTCTTCGTTTTATACTTTTATTTTATAATTGTTATCCCTTTCAAATTTCTTAACGTTCAAATCAAAACAAAGGTGTAAACATCCAACATTACTCAGGAAAAATTCTATCTTCTATTACGTAACTTAAAAATCGATGAAAAGTAGCTAATTAATTATCAAATACCCTAATCAATCTTTGATAAAATAAATAAATAAAAACGTATGCCGATCATTCAAAAGTAAGATTATTAAAAGGAAGGATTTCATTTCAATGTATATCTGCATTAAGATTATATAGTTCATTATAAACACTATATAGTTTTTTCATTTATTTCATTGAACAGTATATATAAGTAGATTCTAGAAATTAATCATAAAAGAAAGGTGTGTTATTCATCAACGCTTTGCATTTTCTGATGAATACCATTATTTCTATTTAGTTCTGAGTTTTATGATGATGTGCACTACAATTATATAGTTTCATTTTTACAAATATAAAACGCCTTTACTAATACAATTTTTAATGCAATTCCAAAAACGGAATTACGATTTACAATTTCATGACAATGATTCTTAAAATCATAATTTTACTCTAAAATTTATCTTTTTGGCCGAAATTTGAAACACCAATTTATGAGAAAGCATGGATGAAGATAAAAGAGAATTTGATGCCGGTGAGGATTTGATGCTTATAATTTACCAGTTGCACTTAGCAGGGAATTGCCACCAATATTTTTTGAGCACTTCAACATTGGGTAAGTTGCTTTTACTTTAAATGTCAAACAAAAGTGTCAAAAACTTTATGATTTTGTATAAATTGTTCCTTGAGATACAATTACTATTTTTATCCTCTCAATATTTAATTTTTAGAAATAAGATAAAGAGAGCTGCCTATTAAAAATTGATGTTGTTGCTTATCCTCGAAAGATCTGACGTATATCAGATCAGCTTTAGAACATTGACAGCTAAAAAATATAATATAATAAAGGGATTGAGTATTAGGTCTTCTTTAATATTTCCGATGCCACCCAGAATGTGATCCGGTGAAGCTGGGTGGTCACAGCATTTTAATAAGTTGGGTAAATTTTTCTGCCACAATTAAAAGAATTAAGGTAGCTACTTGCTAGTTAAACTAGAGTACTCTGTGAATCACATTTACTCCCAGCAGAATGCCAGGGGATATTCCTGTGTACTAATGATGTGTATATGGAATATTTCATGTTAAATTGAATTTAGATCTTTCATTTGAATATAGTTCTTTGTAAGAAAGCGAAGAGTATCAGTGGCCACATTTCATTCCCACTACTTTCTTTGGCAATCTATCAGCGACAAAAAATAAACTGTTTGAAAGGGAAAAATTTTTGTTAGTGGAAACTGGTGCAATAGACAAAATAACTGGATGCAAGATGATTCAGAAAATGTTAATTCCTTAAAACAGTGTAATCTGTTCGTTTATAATAAATTACTGGAGAATAATTATAATATTGCAAAATCATATTCACAGTTGTTTGATGTTATAAGCAGCTCCATAGCCATTTTAATGCAATTATTCAAAGTTTGATGTTATTTGACAGCAATAATATACATATAAATTTTTTCAATATTATAACGGGTGATACACTGTTGGCTGTATTTGAATACAGAACGTTTCTAAATGAATATCGGGTTTCTTAATCCTTTGTAATATTTATTACGTAAAACTAAATCATAATTAATACACGAAATGAAAGAATAGCTCAAACAGTTATATGTACAAGCTTACAAATGTTCAATATGGGTAACTTTCTTCATACGGCATATATCAAATCGATAGTACAGTTCTTTCCCAACGTTGTTGGAAAAGAACTGCATATGGAAGTGATATCTTGTATGAGATTGGTTGACTTTATAAAGTTCATCTGAGGTGCTTATAGCATTAATGTCTTCAACATAGGAATTTAGTAATTGAAGTCATGAAGGTCATATGTCTGGAAGTTGTACTCGAGTCTAGTAAAAGCGTGTGTAAAGAAGTTTTTGTTGACATGGAACGGATGATCATAGTGTAAATCCAGGGAATAGCTTTGGGATTTACGCCCAAGTTCTTCCAAATGCCCAGAAAGCCTTTTTCGTTCTTTCAATACAAAAGTTTAAATGGTTGTTCCAACTTCAGTTCATGTTAAAAAATACTCCTTAGAATTTAATTTCTTTGGAGCAAATTAGTTTTCGAGCAAAAAAATTACTTCTTTCAGATTAAGACTTTTCTTTGTGAAGGCAATCATCCTGGAACCAGGGGGTATGCGTACCCCTCTGGGGCTTGAGCTAGCCACCAGGCGCGTCGGCAGGTGGTGGATCGCCGAACGTCCTGTAGGAATGACAGGATAGCCTTGAATATAGAATAAGAGGCCGCGAATCAGCTCCCGTAAACCCTGGTGTTATGCGATCCGTGCCTAGGGCTAATTGGCACCGCGGTATTGGTGTCTTAACGGAGCCTCTAGTTGCCTGGCGAACTTCTAGAGTAAATTGCCTTGCCCAGTAATTCAGGCAATGCTGGGTGGACTGTCATATTACCTGAGCTTATTAACTGTTATTATATGGCTGAAAAGACATTAAAAATAACAAACATTTCTGCTTTTGCAGGAGAAACTTCTGAAGCAGACCTTTCTGAAAAAGACAAGGGAACTCAGAGACAATCTAATGAAGGGGTAGCAATGAAACCTTCACAGGAGGTAGAAATGACCTCCAAACCATCTTCTGGTGAGAGTCAGGAAGCTATCTCTAGCATGACTCTCTGACCAGAATCAAGCTTAAAAAGAGAATATCTGGTGCCCAGAAAAAGAAGCTGGTGAAGGAGCGCAAAATCGCTGAGGGGACTTGGGTTGAAAAACCCAAGGCAACCAAAGGCGAGAAGTGTCCTGCCAACCGGATGAACCAGGGCAAGGTCGGAAAGGCTGCCAAGAGAGAAGGACCTGAGGGATTTACTTACAGGGCGGCTCTCACGGCGATCAAGATGGCCGTGCTCTTAGAAGGTCATCCTAAAAAACGGTTAACAGAGAAACAGGCCTATGACCTGGAACTCTTGTTAACCAGGAAAATAGGAAGGAATGAGGAGGGTTTTGCCCCAACCTTCCTATCCTGTAAACTTGAGAACGGGGCTCTTATTATCAACTGTGCAGATCTGGAGAGGTCAAAGTGGCTGGAACAGAATGTCAGTGATATAAGCCCTTGGAAGGAACATAAACTCTTGGTGGGTGAGGCAAGGAAACTTGTCAGAACCACCAAGATAATTGCAAAACTGCCAAAAATCTGTAGTGAACTGGAACCTAAAGAGCTCCTGAGAAAAATCGAGGCTCAGAACGGTGGGGTCACTCCAATGGAGTGGAACGTTCTTAACATTAAGAACGACCCATCTGGGCGGACCATCGTTCTTAGTGTGCCTGAATTAGATGCTGCCACACTTCGTGTAAGGGGATATAAGTTTCATATTGGACTTCACCAAGTGCAGGCTAAAGTACTTGACAAACCTGCTCCTGCTGATGGGGGTGAAGGTAGTTCAAGCCAACCTCCACCACAGTAGAAGTGGTACTACTAACCTCAGTAAGAAGTTTCTTGCTGGGGATATACACCTGGCCCTGATTCAGGAACCCTGGTTGGTTAAGGGGAGAATCAGTGGTCTCAAAGGAACGAAAGGTAAGCTTATCTATTGTACTAATGGTAACGCTAGAACTTGTATACTCTTACATAAAAACATTGAGGTTCTTCCCCTCTCTGAATTTATTCTTAGGGACCTGACAGCTGTGAAAGTCAGACTCAACATAGAGGGTAGGGACAGGGAAATTGTTTTTGGCTCTGGATACCTGCCCTATGAAGAGAAGGCTCCACCTGACCATTCTCTGCACAAGCTCATGAACTTTTGCAGAGATAACAACTTACAGGTAGTCCTAGGACTAGACTGTAATGCTCATCATGTTGTCTGGGGAAGTACGGACACAAATAAAAGAGGTGAGTACCTTTTGGAATTTATTCTAAACTACGGGTTAGATATTCTAAATGAGGGCAACGAACCAACTTTTATTACTTCCAATCGATCTGAAGTAATTGACATTACTATAGCGACAACACTGATTAGTAAAAATATCAAATACTGGAAAGTAGATGACAGACCTTCTGGTTCAGATCATCAAAACATCCATTTTGAAATTCACTCTAATGTGTGTCTGGATCGCATATTCAGAGACCCAGTTAGGACGGACTGGAAGAAATTCCAAGAAGAACTGACTGGGTTGATTGAGCTCGGGAACAGACCTATTAGAGACAACTACGATCTAGAAGTTACAGCAGATCTTCTGCAGAGAAGTATTCTAGATTCTTATCATAACAATTGCCCCATTCGCACTAGAAGAGCTAAACTCCAATGCCCTTGGTGGAATGACTCTCTAGCTGCCGAAAGAGCAAATGTTAGAAAACTTTTTAACAAAGCTAAGAAAAATGGTGAATGGGAGAACTATAAAATGGCCCTCACTATCTATAACAAACTTGTTAGAAAAAGCAAAATTAACTCCTGGTGGAAGTTCTGTGACGAGATAGATTCTATTTCTGAAGGAGCTAGACTCCAGAAACTCCTTAAAAGGGATGAACCTATTTTGGTTGGTACTCTAAAAGACGAGGAGGGTAATTTTGCTGCTTCCGGAAAAGGGGTTATGGAAATTATGACCAGGACCCACTTCCCGGGAGCTAGAGATATTTATAGCAACGAAGGGGCTCTTTGCAAAGAGTCAATAGCAATCAATGGACCATCGCTAAAAATATCATAAACTACAACATTGTTAAATGGGCAATTTTTGCCTTTAAACCTCTAAAATGCCCTGGGCCTGATGGAATTATGCCCATCATGATCCAGAAGGCAGAGAAGGTTGTCATACCAGTGCTAACTAGAATTTATAGAACTAGCTTGGCCCTGGGATATATACCAAAGACATGGCAAAAGACTAGGATTGTTTTCATTCCAAAACCTGGTAAGGACACTTATGACCAGGCCAAGTCATACAGACCAATCAGTCTTTCTTCATTCTTTCTTAAAATTATGGAGAAAATCATTGATCGGCATATTAGAGATTACTTGGGTAGAAATAGTCCCTTCCATGCTCTTCAATTTGCCTATCAACCCGGCAAATCTACTGAGACTGCTCTACATCAGCTAGTTTCCAAGATTGAAGCCACTCTGGATCAAAAGGATATTGCCTTGGCAACTTTCCTCGACATCCAGGGTGCTTTTGATAATACTTCCCATCCATCCATCCTCAATGCACTTAGAGGGGCAGGGATTAATCAGACCCTGTGTACTTGGATTGAGGCCTTAATTTCGGATAGATATATACAAATGAACATCTTCGGTGAATCATTTGAAAAAAAGACTACTAGAGGTTGTCCTCAAGGAGGTGTTCTGTCACCATTACTTTGGAACCTAGTTGTAAATAGCCTTATAAAACATCTAAATGATAGGGGCTATTATACGCAGGGATATGCTGATGACATTGTCATCCTTATCCTTGGTAAAGATTTTGACATAACTTGTCATCTCATGCAGGATGCTCCAAGTTATGTAGGTCAATGGTGCATGGATAGGGACCTGATGGTTAATCCTCAGAAAACCTACCTTGTACCTTTTACACGCAAAAAGAAACGGAAAGGTTTTTTCATACCAAGACTTTTTGATGTTGAAATCAATGTGGCTTCAGAGGTGAAGTATCTGGGCATCTATTTAGACCAGAAACTCACCTGGAATAAGCACATCGATGATAGGATCAACCGAGCAAAGAAAAGCATTATGATTTGCAGGCGAATGCTTGGTAAAAACTGGGGTTTGCATCCAAAACTGATGTTATGGATGTACACAGCTTTTGTCAGGCCCATTTTCACATATGCCTGTGTGATCTGGTGGCGTAAGGTGGAACAGAAGACTGTGATTGACAGACTGGGGGTCTACAAAGACTAGCCTGTCTCTGCATCACAGGAGCAATTTCCACCACGCCAACCAGAGCATTGGAGGTTGTGTTGGATCTGACTCCCTTGGACATCTTCATCTGCAGCGTTGCAAGAGTGAATGCATACAGAATGAAGCTGCAAAACCACTGGTATGACCAGTTTGTTGCCAAAGGGCACAAGGGCATCACCAGGAAAATTCAAGACCCTACTTTCATAATGCCATCTGACATCATGGAAAAAACATACATGTTTGATAGGACATTTGATATAGTTTTTCCAACTAGAGACGAATGGGATAACAACATGTTTGAAACTAAAACAGGAGATCTAATCTGGTACACAGATGGATCACTGAAGAACAGCCTCTCAGGACTGGGAGTTTGTGGCGTGTCACCAAGAATCAGCTTGTCTGTAAGCCTTGGGCGATACGCTTCGGTCTTCCAGGCAGAAGTTTTGGCCATCAACCACTGTCTGCGACTGAATATGAAGAAGGGCTACTACGGTAAGCGGATTCTCATTTTCAGTGACAGTCAAGCCGCTTTAAAAGCGCTTAATTCCTTCGAAATCAAATCTAAAATGATTCTGGAGTGTAGAAACCTTCTTACAGAACTGGCAACTAGAAACAGGGTGATCCTTGTATGGGTGCCAGGGCACAAAGGTATCGAAGGTAATGAAAGGGCTGATGAGCTTGCTAAACAAGGATCGTCTTTTGTTCCCATTGGTCCAGAACCTTTTTGTGGGATCAATTTGAAGACCGCAAAAACCAATGTTCTTAGATGGGAAAAACGGAAGATGTATGAAGCTTGGCTCAAATCTCCTGGTCAAACCCATGCTAAAAGTATGACCTGTAGATCATCAGCGAGGATTTCCTATGAAATTCTAAGATGCTCTAGGCAGAAGATACGTTTAATCGTAGGCTTCATAACTGGGCACTACTATTTCAGAAAACATCTCCATAAAATGGGACTGTTTCAGCAAGACCCTATCTGCAGGAAATGTCATATGCAAGAGGAAACGGCCAAGCATATCATTTATGAATGCGAGGCTCTAGCCCTCCCTAGATTAACCTCTTTAGGCATCATCCATACTAGAGAGTTACACCTAGATTCCATTAAAGGGTTATCAGACTTTATTAATAAAGTGGGTGACCCGAGCAACTGGAACTAAGAAACATTGGGTTTGGAGTTAACAGTACAAAATGCTGATAAAAGCAGAGGTGCTCAATGACATACAAACCCAACTCTAAGAAGAAGAAGAAGAAGGCAATCATAGGAGTTTTTATAAGATTCACAGAGAGACTTTCATCCAAGTCTCGATTCATTTGAAGGCATTGGACACAATGCTAGAGATTGTTTTGCCAAAATTATTTCTGAAGATAATAACTGTATCATCTGCATACCCAATAGTAATTATGTCAGACATGTTTAAAACTTCTCGAAGGGAATCTACAACACAACACCACAATATGGGTGAAAGAACCCATCTCTGTGCACAACTAGCTTTGGCTAAGATCAAGTTTTCTCCTAAAAAGGAAGCAGTGACAAATCTGTTATTAATTAGGATTTGATCCGGAAATCGATAGCGCCATTAATGCCTTTTTTAACATGATATTGTAGAATAGTTTCAATAGGTACCTTATCAAAAGCACCTTTAATATCTAAGAAAATAGCTATAACAAGTTCTTTAGCCTTTAAGTTTTTCTCCAAAATAAAAGAGAGATTGTAAATCACAATATCGTTGGATATACCTGTTTGATATACATATTGAGATTGAGAAAGTGGTTAATCCACTAAGCAAATTTCTCCAATATATCTATGAGCTTTTCAATTGTTTTTTGCAGAAAAGATGTTAAGCTGATAAGTCAGAGATTTAACTTCATAGTAATGATTTTTTAATATTTTAGGAATAAAAACTATTTTTGTATGTTTCCAAGCAATAGGCTTATGACCAAAAACTGTAAATACTCCGAAAATTTTATGAAAAATTTGGGTAATGCATTGGATTCCGACAATAAGAGCAGGTACAATATCATCCATTCGTGGCGATTTATAAAGTTTATGAGTTTATAACCCATTTTATTTTATCAAAAGTAATGATTTTTGGCAACATCCCATTTACTTCTAACACAAATGGATGTAGAGAACGTAAAAATGGAGATTCAAATGATTTCTGGTATTCCTGGTAAATTCAAATTATTTCTTTAGAACGTACGTGAACACTTAAAAAAGATAATGATATTTTGTTTTCAATGGGATTTTTATTATGTTGGAAAAAATTTACCGTTTTATACATGAACATTAAATTTCACTACTTTAGTAAAAAGTGTCAAAAAATTGTTTTATGCTTGAAGATAAGATATGCTTATTTTCTGAAATAATCAGGAGATTTAGCAAATAAGATGAATTATAGAAATCAATAATACATCGTTTCAATATCCTGAAATTCCTTTAAGCTACTCAAAAGGTAATGCATGTTAAGCATTATGACTGTAAAAATTATAGGAACACCATTTAGGGCTACACATGTTAATCAGAACTCAAATACAGCCTTAATTAGTACAAAGTTATTGAAATGATGAGCTGAAAACTAACAAACTGAAAAGAAAAAAGTGCCTTCTGATGCAATTTTTTCTTTGATCACAGTAAACAGCTTTAATTTCCACCCAAAAAATCTTCTCAGTAAAGCATTGCAGTTCTTCCAAAATTCCAGAAAGTAGTCAAAAGCTAACATTTTATTTTTTTCATTATAAGAGTAATTCTAAGTCACATGATAGAATCATTATTTCATATAAAAAGGGTAAAGAAATCTTTAAAAGTCATAAAATATTTACTGTTGATCAATTTCTAAAAATTTTTAACTTGCATCAAAAGTAAATCAGATGGAATTTTGCAAAAATATTTTCTAATTATTTTTTTCTAAAAAGGATTTTATATGGGATTAATTATTATTTGTTTCTACAGTTTAATTATGAATTGTTGTATAAATTGAGCTTCCTTCATTATTGACAAATCAAACAATTAAAAAAACAGTGAAGTTTAAATGAAAAGATAACAAAACAAAAATAAAATCCTGAGATTTATTAATTCACATTGTTTACAATTAAATTTGGCTTAATTTAAAACATAGATATCCATAGTAAATAAATGCTTTCAATATCATGAACACACTACACACAAGTATAAACTAATTAATAAAACATTTAGGGCATTAAAATTGAAAATGTCAATACATAAAATGTTTTTTGCAAGAAAAGCTATGCTTGACTGAAACAATGAAAGCATTTTGATTAAAACAGCTGTGGAGCAATTTTGTTCTATAAAAACTATGCGTTAAAAATTGGAATGCACATAATATTTAATGAAAGGAATTTCTTTTACATTGAAAGATAAAGTATTTGTATTATTTCACATTTTTCATTCAAGAAATAAAAGTAAAATTAGGCTGTGTGCATCATTGCATTGCAATCTATTTTACAACAATAAAACATACAATGACTAGAATGAAAAATTACAATTTATATTAAAAGAATTCACTTCTGACTAAAATATTTCTTATTTACACAAATCATTTGTAAAGATATACATATTTCTAAACTAATTAATGTTAAAATATATATGAATAAAGTTACAATTTAAAAAAAATTGATTTAATGTAAATTTTGATTATTAAAATATCAAATACTGCTTTGAAGAAAATTCATACAGTCTTCATACAGTTAGGATTCTTTGCAAATAAGTTAGTTATGATACAATGAATTAAAATGACATTTGAACATTGACTAGAGAAAAATAACATATTTAACAATAAATCTAAAAATTCTTTGTTCTTAGGCTACTAAACTGAATTAGAACTGCACTAGAATAATAAATAAATAAAAATACACAATGTATTTGTTACAATAACAAAACATTAATATTAAACTCAGAAAATATTTTGAAGGTGGATAAGAATTTTTTCAATCATAATCAAATCTTTTTTGGAAGACTACTGCACAAGATGGAAAAATTATGTAGAAAGAAATTAGAATTAAATTAGGAATAATGTGATAGATTTCTTACTTTAAAAAATTTATATCTTAACATAAAAGGAGTAAAAAAAAAATCTGTTTTACATACGAGCACTAAATTTGGTTAATCCCAAATATTTTTAAACATAAATTTGCATATAATTTTACATAAGACTTGATGGGAGTTTTATAGAGATTTATCTATTTAATTACAGTGCAGAATTTATAATTAGAATAATGCTAAATAATATTTTTAATTTTGTATATGGTTAACTAATATACCAAACAATTGTAAAAACAATGCATATGATAAAAATACTAAAATTGTCAGATTATAAATTAATTTTAAGCATATGAAAAGGCATTTATACGAACAAATAAATAATAAAGTACTAATAGTTAATGAGTTAGTATAACATTTTAAGATTAGTAAAAAAATAAGATTCAAAATACAAATCATTTTTTTTTCTTAGCTAAGTACATTTTTGGCATATTTATAATTTTTTCATAGCATCTAGCATTGCAATTTCTTTTTCTTCCTTTAGCCTATTTCTTTTCTCATATTCCAATCTGAGAAAGAAAAAACGTAATTATTCTCACTTAGAAAAAAGAAAAATTTCAACTCAATAAAGTTTGCAAAGAAAATGTTCAGCTATTTTTTATTTTCAAAATGCAAATAAAATAGCAAAAAACCGAATAATGTCACAATCATAAGAAATATTATACCAAGCAACATTATGTCATTAATATAAGATACGAATCTAGTTGATAAAGATACATTAATTACTATAACGACAGCCTGAAAGTTTTGCAGGTATTTGATTCATGTAAAAGTGTGCTAATGTAACTGTAGGGAGTTTAAGGTTAGCAAATCATATGATTTTTTTAACAGAGCAAGAATAAATTTTATATAATAAAATGTTTCATATTTTGTTACATAATGTATTTTAATTTATACTTCTTTTGACTTGCGTGGTTTCACTCAGTGATTACTTAATGTGCATGAGTATTAATAAGAGTAGAAACTAGAGTTAAAAATTGATTATACACCACTACAAACATTAATGTCTAAGATAAGAATAGAACTCACAAAATGTTGAGCTCAAGATTAGTGCTGAGCATTTAGCTACCAGTTTGAATGTTTAAATTTGAATAATGTGCTGGTAAATTAAGAAAAGGAAAACTCATTTTGAAGATTTTTAACAATTGAGATTTATTTGATGTCAAAATTGAAATGCAATCTAATGAAAATATTTTATTTAATCTTTAATAACCAATGACAGAAATGCATATCATAAATAAATAATTTTAAAATGAAAGATGAAATCTTTTTTACATAGAAATTAGCAAAAAGCTCAAATAGTTAAACTAGTACAAAAAGATTATTTATTAATTTGTGTATCTAAAATAAAAAGACATCTTATGAAATTAAAAAGCTTCCATATTTTGTTACATCCACACTTCTGTATGATGAAAACATAATAGATAATTTCATGCATTCATTCAACTAACAAATCAGATATCAAATTAAGTCAAGTGATGTTTGAAAATAAGCCATTTTCAAACCTCTCATTCATGAATGATTAAATTCTCTCAAAGCAATATAGAAAATAAAAGAAGTTACTCAGAAGACAACAACATTGACCATTATTAAGGTAAATCACTTAAAGGAAATAAAATAGCAAAATATTTTTGCTAAAAATTCAGCATAATATTTTTACAAAAATCCCTTACTATCATACGTCAAATAAAAGCTTGAAAAAGAAATTTTATTTATCAACACAATATTATTTTTAAGAAATTTGGTAAATGGATTGAACATTAAAAGCTATAATTTTGTTTTTTAAGAAACATTAAAAATTTTTACAAATGTACAAGTTGTTTATCAATAAAATGTTATAAATAAAACAGAAGTATTCATCGGTAAAGAAAAAAAAATTGTGAACATAATATATATATATATATATATATGCAAGGTTTCTAAATTAATAAGAATTTAATTCATAAACTAGGTAAATTAATGAATAAATTTTTTTCTTCAAAATATTCCTTTTTTGTATTTTGGTAAAGACATTCCTTGTAAATTTATATTTACAAGGAACGTTTAAATATTATTATTTAACTGGTTACAATTACAGTAAGCTTTAATTGCAACCAGTTAAACAATATCAATGAAAATTAATGTAATAAAAGAAGAAAAATTATATATCTTGTAGTTTATCACATAATTTTACAAAAAAGCATCACTTTTAAAGCAAAAACTATTAACCAAAAATGAATTTTTTGCTTTGATTTTTGAATAATGATTTTGAAAAATGACTTTTTTTGTCCAAATTACTCATTTTAAGAACTGCATACTAGTGAAAATGAAATAATACAGCAAAATTAGTAAATGTTATCAAGGTAATAGCACAGAAATGACATAATTAAATTACATTTAACATTAAAATTGTAAATAGTAGTAGTTAATAATTTGATATTTAAGAATAATAAAACTGTAATAAAGTTATGTTTTGATAGCAGTAGATTAAATTTAACATGTTAAGACCACAAATTTTTCAAAGACTAAAATAAAATTTATAAAGTATAAACTGGCTTTTCATGTAATGAATTTATTAAACAAATGAATTATAAAGAATATAATTAAAACAAAATATAATACAATGAATTATAATCATTTTAGATAAACTAGCAAACATTGAACTAAGAATTTGATAATAAAAATCACAATTGTCTGCAATCACAAATAACACAATCATTTGCCAGTTTATTGTATCAAATTAAGTTTCTTAAGACTTCTAAAATTGAGATTATATTTTCCCTCTTGTTAATATTAATTGATTATAGTATGATATACAGTCATTCTACAAATTCTATATTTAACATTGCCATCATAAATTTTGATCCAATTTAAAGTGAATTACAACCCTTCTTTTAAGCAGTTATTCATTTTCCAAAATATCTTCAAATATTACTCACATTCAAAATAAAATCAAAACTCTCACTCACTGTTAAACATTAAAAAATATCCAACAGATTTACAAATATCAATATTCTAAAAATAGCATAATATGAAGTATGATTATCATATAAGTTATGGAACAAGCATAAAAATATACCTTTGACGAATAATTCGTTCCACAATTTTTTGTGTAGTTACTCCATTTTGACTATTTAGTTGTTTAAATTTGCCCATCTTTTTAGGCTCCTGCAAAAGATACCAATATTTTCATTGTAATGTATTATAACAACTAGATTTTTAGTGCTAAGGAATTAGTGCTAATTACTTACTTCATATGGATCGCCTCCATTGACATCAGGCATGACAGGTGTTTGTCCATGACATACTATATCAACCTATGTTGTTAAAAATCATCATTGTTTAACTTTGTACAAGATATAACAATAAATTAATGCATTTTTATCCTAAAGATATATGAAAATTGTTTTAATTAAAGAATACATAATATTCTCGGTATAATGCTAAAAATTTTTCATCACAAAAAGTATTTGATAATAAAGCATAACTCTTATCATTTTTCAAAAAATTACTTTGCCGAGCTGGCAGCCGAATGGTTAGCGCTCTTGCCTTCGGTTCAACAGCTCGTGGGTTCGAATCCCACCTTGGGCATGGATGTTTGTAGTGGTTCGGATTCCACTTTAAACCGTAAGTCCCGGTCTAATTAGCCCTCGTGTGCAAAAAATGACCGTTGAGCGACAAACAAACAAACAAAAAATTACTTAAATTTTATTAATAAAAACAAGCAATATCAAAATAATAAAGTAATTTGCCTCCAAATTTCTAAATTTAATAAAATAATGGTCTTCAAGAAACCCAGATTTTTTTAATGAAATATTTTGAAATTATTAAAATCGAATTGGATATTTGTTTGATGAAAAGAAGTGAAAAAATATTTCATTTATATAATTCAAATCACTCATTTAATATATTTTTTATTTTGTATACTCATAAAGTAGATAAAAAGTTAATTTTGTTGTTCAAACTTATGAGCTCAATCAAGTATATGGTTTGAACATTTTTCTAACAAATTATTACAAGATTTATAAAAATTTAGTGTAACATGATTTTAAAATTTTTAATTATTTATGATGCAAAAATATATTTACA
>CM075862.1:48942492-49262492 GCA_037975125.1 Latrodectus hesperus | reverse complement strand
AACACTTCAAGTCTCCTTTTAGCAATCAACCCAGTTGAAAGAGCTTCCAATAACATACAAATTTTTCATTTTGAATGCAGTTTTTGTTATTAACAATATACAGAAATATGAGCATCATTAGCCAACATACACATCACATTCACATTTCTTCTGTGATTAGTATCCTCTTTTTTTTCAAGCCTTGATTCTAGCAACTTAGATTATTTTTATTTAAGCCCAATACACACACACAAGATTAAAGTCTACTTGCATTGTTACATGATGACAAGCAATACATGTCTATTTCAGTTGCAATTACAATTTGTCACAATTACATTCCTCTTATCAATTAAAAGATACTTAATAAGTTTCTGTCACATAAAACACATTTTACAGAGAAGCACTGTTCTTATCGCAGGAATGAAATTCAGGATACTGAATATATTTCTGCTTTATAAAATTCCCTTTGCAGTAGTAATCATAAAAACAGTAATCCATTACATAACTTACTTCTCCATATAATCGGAATAGCAAAAGTCATTGAAGCCCCATTTCCTTGACTTTATTCTGATTTTTCCATCTAAGATAATGTTTATAAGAATGTTAATTAAATAAATAATTTTCTTCTGCAATTCGTAGTCATAAATTCAAAACAAATATAACAAAATATATCCCTAAAATTAACATGCATACCAGGTGTTATAAAACTGTGTCTGTTAAGTACAATGCTTCAGGGATGAATTTTTATTTGAAATGAAAGGTATAATTTTTTATTTCACTAACAATGTTATACACTAAATTTTATTTGTATTTATTATATCATTCATTTTCAGGCTCACATGTTTGTGGAAATGATACATTTTTAAATTCAGCAAATTGACATCATGAAATATATTCAAACCCAATACCTCAGAAAGGAGAACAAATCTACATTTTCATGATTATTTTTTAAATCACTATAGCTATTAAAATTGGTAACCATTTCAAAAAGAAAAATTTTCATATTCATCAATGTATCTAAAAGGATTTTATTTATATACTCAAAATATCAAATTATTTATTTGATATGAAATTCAATAGTCACTTTATCACATGTAAGGGTTAATTAGACCAAGACCTGTAGTTCAAACCGAAATCTGAACCACTACAAAACAACCATGCTCAGAGTGGGATCTGAACCAAAAAACTGTTAAATCATAGGTCAGAGGGCTAACAGTTCAGCTGCTAACTTGATAGAGAAACCATTGCAAATGAAAATATTGAACATATATATTACTTTATATTTCGCTAAAATATTAATCTCATTGGCAAAATTTGAAGTAAAAATTATGGATAGTTTTCGAATAATTAATATCAATTGAAAAATTAGAATTACAATTGAGAATGTGATTGTCTGTTAAAGTTATAAAATTAAAAAGAATAAAGGATACGAAAAAGATCAAAGGCACCAGCAACATATACAATAACATCACCAGGCTAAAAGAAATTAAATTTACATTCAAATTTTTATAATATCAGAATTGTGCTCATTATAAGAGTATAACTACAAACTTTTAATATTTAAAAAAAGCATGTGAAATTATTACATAACATTTCAATTATTTACATTATTTAAGTGAAAATAATAAATTCAAATTATGATCAAGTGTTTTTAGAAATATATCACACACACAAACAAAGAAGTATACATAATACATATAATAGTATTAATTAACAAAAATAGCTTAATAAATATATCATGCACATTAAACAAGGATCTTTGCATTTTGGCATAACTTTAATTTCTAAAATATAATTGCACATTTTTTAAAAAATAAACAAGAAAATTAGTTAAAGATTTTTAAAAAATTCTCTCTCTTATGTTAACTAAGCCTTATTTATTGAATTAAATGTTTTGTTCCAATCTTCCATTTTCAGTAAATAATGCTTTATAATTAAAACATTTTTATTTCCTTAACTCATAGCTTCTCACTTTCCCAAATATTATAGCAAATTAAAGGAAAATAATTTTAAAAAATCTCAAATCATATTCAACAAAATAAACAGCAATCTTGATCTTTCTATCTTTGTGTTCAGCCACTGATTTATGATTTTAACAATATTCTGACAGTAAAGTATAAGTCAGAATGCACATGTGTGTGTATGTATGTATGTATGTATGTATGTGTACACACACACAAAGATTTAGTTTGAAATCGGTCATCAATGACCAATTTAGTTTGAATGGATGGTTTGTAATTCTAGAGTTACTTTTTACACATGAGAGTCATTTTTATTGCCATCTACAGTTTAAAAAGTGGAGTCCAAACCACTAAACAAACACGCCTCAGTTAAGGGTGGAATTCAAGAATCATTAAACTGAATGACAAAGTGTTAACTTCAATAATCTCTGCAAGTCTAAAAGGAAAGTTCAGTATGAATAACCGATGATTTACATAATGCTTTATATGTTAAAAAAATAACTTTCATATTCATCTTATTAGTAGTATTTTAATAGTAATGTAATGGAGAATAATTATGATACATTCTACAAATTTCCAAAATTTATAAGCAATAGAAAGAAAGGATTTAAAGTAGCAATTTAAAAGTGTTAGAGATAAAATGTTTTTACATACTTTTTAATTTACAATTATTACATCATACAATCTACTTAACGATTACAGTATTTGTCTTTTTATTGTTTTACATTAAAAAATATGTATTAATTACAACTTTTATAATTCAAACATTTCAAGAAAATTTATAATAATTTACCTTTGGTTCTTTGCCTTCAGAAAATTGTATTATTTTCTGAGTTGTAGGAAGAAATTGTGAAATACCAGTCCAAGGGCTATGTGTACTAGAATCCTAAAAATATTAAATTGCTTTATATTGTTACACATGCTTATGAAATAAAATATTTAAGAAAAACTATTATGTTATTTTTAACATGTGATTCAAACATTATATAAAATTAGTTAAATACTAATATAATTTTGCGAAATAAAATATTGCAATTATACATAATGGATTATTTTTGGAGCCTTAATTTAAATTATAAATATTGTAAAGAATAAAATAGACATTTAAATTTTAAAACTTTATATGTAATAAACTAAATAAATTGCAAAATTACATATTAATACAAATTTTCTATATATAAAATTTTATAACGCATTTATGCAATTTCTTTATGGTTTTTAAAGTGCATATTAATTGTTGCACTTTAAAAACCATTAACATATTAATTGTTAACTGTAAATGATTGTTTAAATTAACTTTCAGTCTCAGCTATATTTTGCAAGGCTTCAGTTTAATGCCTTTATATTAATGCCAAAAATTTTGGATTTTTGAGATAAGATTAAAATATATCATAGTAATACTGCAGAATAAATTTAATGATTAAGGGAAACTGATAATATGTACTTACTCTACTAATATTTCCTACATGCTCTTCATCAATACCATATTCCTTTTCTCCTCTATTGTGATGTTGTTTGGTTAGCAGTAACATTCTATGAAACAAATGGGTAAACGTAAAGAATAATAACATAAAATAGTAAAATACAAAGCAAAATAAACTATTCAACGAGAAAAATTTCATTTCAAGAGGAAGAAAGAGTTACTTTTTAGAAATTGAAACATTATCACTTAACAGCAATAAGAGGACTCATTTTGAAGTCCCTAACATATAAATGCGTACAGATTACATCATGCATTGTAATAATCAATTCTATTGCAAAAAAAAAAATACTGGTTATCTTTGTTTAATTCTTCATCAAATTGTGAAACAAATTGAAACATTAAATTTTTAATAATTAAACTAATTAACTGAAAGGAAATAAGAATGAAATTAATGAACAGACTAAATAAAGCAAACAAAAATTCAAAAAGCAATCAGAGAATTGAGAAATAATTATTGTAGGTGATTATCAAAAGTTAGAATGCTTGCAATAATAGCAATTTGTTAATTGCACAAAGATAACTTACTAGACTAAGACCTAGCCTTTAAAATGAACTGCAAACCGCTACAAATGAGCAAAGTCAATGTAGCATGAAAGTGGCAAATTGTTGAACCAAAAGACAGTGTCAACCATTTGACTGAAAGCTCAAAGTAAATTTTCTTTAGACAATAGACACAATGAAATCTAACATTTTTAACACCATGAAAGTCAGTTTCCCTTTATAATGAAAAATGAATACCTGTCAACTTTGGAGGGAAAAAAAATCAGTAGATTCTACTGATTTTGGGGTAAAAAAAATCAGGAGACACTGCTAGGGACATTTTTGCATGAAACAGAATGCTTAAAACTGATTTTGCAAAGTTAAAAGTGGAATTTATAAGTATTAAACTTATAAAATTATGTAGAAACATACAAACATAAACATCCAAATTGAATTACTAATAACTGGTATTATTCCTCCTAATTGAACTGCTTATGTAAACAGGCACTTGGTCTGTAAAGTTAATTATATGATTGCTCAGTCGTAGGAGTCTGAGCCACCAAGTGGTTACAGTGCCATGTTCCCACAAAACTCAGAGGAAAACATTTAAATACATATATAATGTATGTATGTATATATGTTATCATTGTATTAATGCCCTCTGTTGACTATTTAAGCTCCTAAAACAACTTGATAGACTTTTCCAGCAAAATTTTGGTTATTTTTTAAGTTTTTCACTGAAATTGCCAAAAATCAGTAGATTTTCACACATTATCGGGAAATCGGGAGAAATTATGAAAAATCAGGAGTTTCCCGATAAAATCAGTAAAGTTAGCAGCTATGAAAATGCATAAAATACTTCAATAATATTTCCTTCATTTTAATTTCTGGATTTACTTTATTACATCCTTGATTTCAGTACAATATTTATTCATAATAAAATTAAAGTATAAACTATAGCGAAAAATTCTTAATTTACCAAACTAATAATGATTACACATATTAGATTTGAAATATAATATCCGTTTTGTTATCCAATGTGAATAGTAAATTTTAATGCTAAGTGAATGATTTTAAATTTTTGGAATTCTTACAAAGAAAATAAAATACACTGAAGTAAATTATGAAAAATACCCATAAAAAGTATATTTCCTAAAATAACTTATTATTAATAAAATATAAAATGTATTTTATTAACTTAATGATTGTAATAATGAAATATGTAATTTTTTTTACCTTCCAACAAGATCAGTAGTAGATACACCAGCTGTTCTTTCACATTCCCTACAAAGTTTATAAAACACACATAAAATATGTATTTTTATTGCATATACAAGATAATATGAAGTCAAACTAAAAATAAGTTTTATTTTAAATATGTTTAATATTTTATCCTTCATATTAGCCTAATGATTTTAAAAAGGGTCTAGTTATTTTGATTCATAATTATTTGCGGATTCTGAGGTTAAAATATGTAAATGAGGTTAAAATAGTAAAAAATCTTTAAGCAAATATGAAAAAATGATTTAGAACTAAATAAATAAAAATAATAAAAAAAATAGATAATTTTCCCAATTAATAATACACTAAGCATTGCAAGGAATATAGCAGCTATGAAAATCAGTTAGAAAAAGTAGAGATAAGATTATGTATATATATATATATATATATATATATATATATATATATATATATATATATATGGCCACAAAATTGTTATATTCCCAATTCTGTGATCATATCATAACCTAGTGTAGAATATTAGCAATTAACAGTTTCTGTTTTTTAAAATCAGATATTTTAAGTATAGAGTAGATTATATTTTTATAATCCAATGAGGAATTTTTGAATTAAGGTCACAATAATTCATTTACTTTCACATCCTTAAACTATTTTTATATCTTGAACAATTTAACTTTTTTAAAACAAAATTAAACAGCAAATCTATATAGTTCTAACACCATAATTTCATCAATAAATCTAAAATAAAATATCCTTCCTCACACATTTATAAAGATTGATCTCAGTAAAGAGTAAAGAAAGAATGAAGAAATACTCACTTGTATCTATTTGCTGCTTTAACAAAACGATATGTATCTTGCCCATCAGCATCCAATGTAATATCATCTGAAATAAAATTTATACAAGTTAAGATACTTAATAATTATTATAAGGACTTATTGCTGGTAAGAAATAAAAATAATAAATATTAAATAGATAATATGATTAAAATTATTTTGAAAATACAAATAATAAAATTAAATTAGTATTTTATATTTCTATTTAAATATCTAATTTTTGAATATCTCATATTTTAAAGAATGTTTATATGGAAGTATTATATGAATGTCCATATGAGAATTGTTTCAAATTATTCACAATAGTTACTTCATCTTCATTAAATTATGATTTATCATCCATCTTCATTTTCTGTAAAGAGTAATGAGTATGCAGTTTTGGTAATTATCTAACCACCAATATATATAAGTTCAAAATACATGTAAGCATTATTTTATATAATGTATACATAAAAAATTTTACTTTGTGTGAATATTAAAAAGATTTAGATAAAAATTTGTATTGTAACTGCATAAAGAACTAATTATAAATTTAAAATTTACATGCAAAAAGGACTATTAGTTTTAAAATTTTCTGCTAAGTTTATTGTTAGATCAATTTTTTTTAAAAATTAACTAATTTAACTCTGACAATAGTTTTAATTTCAATTCAACTTAAGTATAATTAAATCCAGAATAATTTACAAAACACAAAAAAAGTTACTATGAAAAAATATTGGCATAATGCTAATTTTTAAATTAATTTTATTCATTAGGGAGGAAATTCTGACAAAAGGTTTGCTTTAAATGGTAAAGCTCAAATTTATTCACCATTAAATAAAGAAAAGTTTTAGAAATATTTTTGAATTTTTCCTTCCATTTATCAATTAAAGTTTTTAATAATGAAACTTTTATTACAACAAATTTTTGTTTTATTAGAAATTATCTTATTAAATAAGATCATATATAAATAAAATTGTTAATTATAACAAATTTAGATAAAATATGGAAAAAATTTTAGTGTAAATTACCCAAAGAAAGAAATTTTGGAAGATGAACTTAAAAATTACTTTTTAATACACTGATGGCAGTAAGATTTAATTTGAATAAATCTACACAATTTTTCCCTAAAGACTTCAGTATTTTAAGCTTTTTTAAATAGAAAATTTTGTTTCAAACAAATTATTTCTTACAATTTAAAGAAATGTAACATTAAGTATTTAATGTTTGTATTACTATTATTGGATGATCTAATATTATAAATGGCCAATGCTTCAACACAAGCTTAACTTTAAAAATAACATATTTCATATTGCAAGTCAAAATTGAGTATAAAATGATAACTACAATGAATTACCAACAAAATTTAAAACAGTTTACCGTTAGATTAGATAGAAAAAATAGTTTTAAGTAAAAGATGCAGAGAATTAGAATTGCTTGCAAAAAACTTTTCAAGGTAAATAAAAAAAGTCACAAAATAATTAATAGTTAAAAATAAGAATTTTACAATGTTGAAAATTAAAAGTCAGTTCACGAATGTAGAAAATATTATACTAAAAAAAATTCGACTTTTATAACGGAATAGATACAAAACATTATATCAGCCAACAAGATTAGTCTTTTACTGTCAATTTTAATTTATCAGGTCTAATTACTAGATATATCAGTTATTCTCACATCTTAGAATTTAATGGCAATATATTATAAGTCAATTTTGCAAATTTCGTGCAGTAAATCAAATATGCTGAAAAATTACCAAATCAAATCAATATGTAGTTTGGTTTTTAGCACACTGATACCTTCTTGATATCAACAATATTAAAACAAAAACATTTATTGTACTATTTGCAATGAAAATTTCCCATACTTAAGAGTTATAAATGATATTTGTCACCTCATTAACTAGTTAAACCTGAAAATAATTGATTTTATTTTTATGGAATTGTAGTGAGAATTATTTATCATTAAAAAACATTATCTTTTCTCTCAAAAATCTTGGAATAAATTTAATTTCCAGACAGTAAAACATGATCAAACAGTAAGCTATCATTTCGCTCAATAATTCTTAAATGAAATAGTTTTGTTCAATTTTATAAAACATGAAATTTTAAAAGTAAATTACTGGGTTTATCAATGTTATATCTATTACGAACAATTTTAATAAGCAATGATTTGAATGCAATTAGAATAAGAAACTTTTTTTTTTTACATTATCATATAGATTCTGAAATTGGACTTACAATTAAGTGGACAGATTTATAATCAGAAATGTAGTTGTATTTATTTTTCACCAATTGTTTATACTTATTGGCACAACAATCATTAAAGTCATTTTGTACTACATACAATCATTTTGTAACTAAGAAATAACTGTAAAGCTACATGTACTTACTAGCATGAACACAAAAATCACAATTATATTTATCCAAAGTTTCAATAGTGGTTATATATGGAGCTCCTTCAACAACCTAATTGAAGGAAGAAAACTTAATTGTAAAAATGAAAAGCAATAAGAAATTTGTAAGAATAAAATTACACTTAATTTTTAATTGTAATTAAAAGTTAATTAATTCTAAGATCAAATGTAATCAAAATTCATTCCAAAAGTATTATATAATGTTATATTTGTGTGATGGTAAAACTACATATACTCTTTTATTTTACAAATTTCATAATATTCACATTACGATATTTAAGGAGTTATCATTTATCATTTTATAATATTTAAACACATATTATATCCCTTACTTCCCAAAAGTTAAACAAGCTGTAATATCAAAATATACACATTAACTATAAAAAATCAAAAGTAGATGCTAATATTGACAATAAAAATATCCAGTTACTAATAAAAATATATCCTAAATAACACACTGAATAAATGTACTAAAAAATAACAAAATCATACTGATAAAGGAAAATAGTATGTGTTGATTACAAATTGAAATTCAATGTAAGATAAATTAAAAACAAAAGTTAAAATTTAAATGTTGGTTAATTTTTTTTTACTTTATAATTAAAATGAAATAAACATAAAAAGAAACATTCAATGTCAACAATTTATATCCGAGTTCGGTTAGGCTATTTGTCACTCAACATTCAGTTTCTGTACAGGAGGACTAATAAGACCTGGACATAGGTTTAAAATGTATTCTGAACTACTACAAACATCCAAGCTCTAAGTGGGACTCAAACCCACAAACTGCTGAACAAAAGCAAGAATTCTAACCATTAAACTACCAGCATGGTATTTTACAAGCTTGGCTGAGGGTTAATGTACAAGGATCTACAGTTTGAAATGGATTCTGAACTTTTACAAGTATCCAAGCCTGAGGTGAAAATTAGGCTCCTAAATTGTTGAACTAAAGGCTAAAGCTCTAATAATTTGGCCCAAAGTGAGGAATAAAATTGAGGAGGTATTCTTATCAAATTTAAGAAAAGAATAATTAACAAAATTCAATTTAAAAAAGATATCATTATAACATCAAAAATATCTTTTGGCATTTTTAATTAAATAAAAACTGGACATATCTTTAATACTGATTTTCATGCAGAAAATGTAAATGTTCTACAAAATAAGAATTTTTTTTGAAGAATATTTTTGAATCAATTTTATTTCAGAGTTATTGTTAAAATTCAGAAAATATACAGCACTTTTAATGTATCTAATAATTAAAAAATCAATTCAAAGTTTTCAAGAAAAGAGGATCTAAAGTGAATAAAAAAAATAATAGCTGATAGAAATTCTTTAAGTAATCACAAATACTTAAGCTGTATATATTGTTCAATAAAAACACAGTTGGTTTCAACAGATATTGAATTGCTAATAAATTTGCTAAACACTTGTAACACTGTATTAGAAATTAAAAATTTTAAATCATAAAGCCGTTTCTAAGATATTATCATATCTGAAAAAATATTTAAATTTTTTAAACTTTATACATATATATTTTTCATTGATTCAGAAAACAAAGATTTACATTACAAAACAAAAATTTTAATAATAAAAAAGAATAAAATGTAAGTTAATATTAAATCTTACACAAACTAAAACCAATTTTTATTATATATTAAAATATATGCATATTCACAGCAACCAATAATGTAATTCATAAACAAAGAGGGAAAAAATAATTATAGCAGACATATGTGAACTCTAATCAAATGATTCCGTATTTTTTAATTAATAAAAATAAAATGCTTACAGATACAAACTGCATAATATCATAAGAGAATTTTACTATAAAATGAATATAAACTATTGAAATATTTTTCTTATTTAATTTGATGATTGATAATCTGTGATTTATTTTAACAAGTATAAAAAATTACACATTAATAAATTCCAATTTAGTCATACTTTTCTTAATGTTTTCAATTAAAATAAAATAGTTCTAAATTTATATAGAAAACTCTTGAATTAGATTCTAGATTTAAGTACATATGATAAAATCTTATCATTTGTTACTGATCAGTTTACACATTCACATATCTGAATTAATCATCAATGCATTGCTTTCATGCATTGAATTTAGTAGACAGCTTAAAAGTTATAAATCCTCTGTAGTTAAAAATTCATAAAAAAATTAGAATTAAAAAAAATCAAGATGGATATTGCTTTTATTCTTAAATGATAATTCTAATTAAAAAAATAAATAATTGATAAAATATTACATTTTTTACTATACAAATTTCACTTTTACATGAAATTCTTAAGTTCCATTTATGAACATTTCAATTTAAGAAATAAACTTTCCTTTAATAAATTTTAATAGACAAGATTTCAACAAAACAGAAGTTTGGGTACAGAAATAGTATTGATGAGGATAGATTGTACTTCCTATATACATGGTTAAGAATAAACTATTAAAACAAGATATATATATTAAATAATCTTTAAAAATTAAAATCAATTGGTCAATAGTAATCAGACAGAATCAATCTAAATTAAAAGAGAACCAAAATGCATTTCAAAATAAAAAAAAATTGCCTCTGTTTAGGTCAAGATAGTGAAGTTGCTTTAAAGAAATATAAGCAATAAAATCACTTTCTCTTCATTTTAAAAGCTCTCTATATATGTGTAGCATATATTATAAATCCTAATCAGTCACTCTCAAGAAAATGGAGAGGAATCTTTAGTATATTTAATTTAAGAGTATTGTAAATCTGTATGATTTTAACTGAATTAAATCGCACAATTTTAATTAAATTATAGTCTTGTGGACATAAGACGTTAATTAAATTGAAAACAGTAATGAATGGTCAAATCATACATGTTTGCAACTACATATTATAGAAATGAAAATATTGGAAACAATTAGAAATTAAAATTAAATAAAATTAATGCATTGAAAAGTCAATCTAGGACTACTTTTTCTAAGTTAATAATCCAAAAATCAACAAGAAATTAGGATTTTACAGTCAAAATCTGAAAAGTAGATATATGCTTTTGAATATAGAAACTATATTATAATTTGTAAACTATATCAATTACTTTGGCTAATTTAATAATATTAAAATAAAAAGTTATAAATTACATGATTTTCCTTTTTTTTGCAGTAAGAAATCAATCAAAAGAAAAATACAGGAATCAAGAAATTTAAACTACAATTTCAGTGAGAGAAGCAAGACAAAAATGTGAAATAAAACTAAGTTTATAGCACTTGAAGGGTCTATATATATATATATATATATATATATATATATATATATATATATATATATATGCATTACAAGTCTTTTTAATCATAATATAAGTTTTCAAATGGAATTTATTTACTATGTTACAGTAAAAATAGTTATAAAGAAATTTAAAATACACATCTAAGAATATTAAACAGTTATTTACTTCATCAACCCATTTCACAGCTCGGACCATTTTGTAACGTTCTTGTTCATTAAAAACAGGAGGTCCTTTATGTTTTGTTATCTCCTCTGAAAAATGTTAGTACACATTTAAATTAATGCACTAAGCAATATGTAATTCCGAATAAAAAGTTACTGATCAGCAATAGATAAGACTAAAAATTAGTTTATCCAACTTATTTAATTTTATTGTATTTTCAGCAAAGTATATTGTTTTAAAATGCACTAATTTCAAATTTTATACTGAAACTATATTAAATATTGTCATCAAATGATAAGAAATATTTCCATAAGAAAAATAAATAAAATGAAATAAAGATTTTATGATATATATTTATGTGTGTGTGATTTCTATAGATTAAATATTCAATGTTTTATATCATTTAATTAGAATTTTTTATCAATGCACAAAGCAATATATATAATATTTTTTTATTTACATTAAATCTTAGAAAAAGAGAATTATCAATCCAATATGAAAAGATTTGTAGCAATCAGAGAACAGTATTCACAGTGTGTGTTAATCACATAGTAACTAAAAATGACATTAAATCAAGGGGAAAATATTTAATTATTCCTAATTTATAAAAATTTACAATTGTGTTGTCTTCATAAATTGGAAATCTTCAAAATTCAAAGCATATTACATAATTTCTAAATTATTATCAATTGACAATATAACTTAATTTAAAAATAATTATCCAATTGAAATTCAGTAGTTATGTAATGCAACATGAGATCTACAAGTCAGAAAATAATTAAATGAATTCAAGACAATGAAATATAATCAATAAGGACATCTTTTAGTCAAAAAATTTTAAATTACACTTAATGCCAGCTTAGAAGGAAAAAATTCACCATTTTATTATAATAGTAATCAAATTCTATAATTGTCATTCTAATGAGTCATATTACAGATTTGATTAAAATTATAAATATATTTGTAAGGAATTTCAAATACATATGATTGAAACACAAATGTTTTGAAAATAGTAAGAAAAAAACATAAAACTAATCCAGATTTTCAATCAACAAATATCATTGTGAAAATCCACTGCAAAAAATAATTGAATGTCAGAAAATATTTAACATTGGAACTACACAGCATTATATTTTTACACATGATTAGGCAATATTTTTAAGATTTAAAATTATTCTTACCATCTGTATGAACACCTACAATCAAATAGTCACCCATAGCTTTAGCCTATAAAAATAATTTTTTATTAATAAAAACAGATATTTATGAAAATACAAGACATATTAAACTAATTAACAATATTCATGTTCTTATTGTAATCTAACAATAAATTGCACTGAATTTAAGAATAACTAACATAGCTTTCAGAAAAGCCTATGTAAAATATAAGAATGTTCAGTGAGAAACATTACCAATTTATTGAGATAAATCATAGGAAATAATAAAGTACTTTTTATTTTACACAGAGGATGAAAAATCAAGCTCAAAAGAATAACCATAACTAAAGATTTCATAAACTTTATATTTTTTAATCTATAATCTGTTCTAAAATATAATTCTAATCTGAATATACAAAATGATACTCACAATTGTACTTTCAAGTGCAATTTTTTAAGAAAAAATGTCATAATAAAATCTGATAATAGATATTATTAGTTAATATATATATATATATATATATATATATATATATATATATATATATATATATATATATATATATATATATATATAAATTCATTTATAAACATATATAATGATACTTTCATTCAGATAAATAAAAAATATACTATGGCAATTTCTTCAAATCAAAATTGTGAAATGGAATATTTTTCAATATGTAAACTTTATATATGCAATGAATTTAAATTTTATTCTTATCAATTGACTACAAATTCATATGCATTAAATAAAGTACATTTACTTACAAAATTAAAAATTATTACCAAATAAAAAAAATAAAAAAATCATAATCATTTGTTAGTCAGTAGCTATGTTATTTTTCCTCACAAAAGGACTGGCTTGATAATACTTATAATTTAAAATGGATTAAAAATTATTACAAAACATTCAGATAAACCAGTGACAACCAAAGGTTAGGTTATTAATTAGATACTAGTTCAGAAAATGTATACAAAACATTAGAATATTATGTGTGCCCAATGTGAAAAAACAAACCTAAAATTAAAATCTTTCAACTATTTATTTAAACGAGTTTATAATAAATCTCTATTGATTAATCATTTTAAAATTTAAATTTGGAGTAATTTTAATTTAATGTTTTTTTAAATGGAAAGATTCCAACTAAATATCAGAAAATTATTCTGAATAATAATGTAACTAAATGAAAATTCTCTCCTTTAGTGGCACAACAGACACTGAGATATTTGTATGCATGGGGGCCAAGGCCTACAGTGCCCACAGTATGTTTTAATGACAGAGAGTCCTGGGTTGCAAACCATATGTCTTAGTTAGGTGGTCAGGATAATATGAAACTCCCAATGTTTGGTTCCTAAGCATGCTTGTTATTCAATTTATTGACCAACTGAAGGGATAAAAGGTTGAGGCAATCCAAGGATCAAACCTCGGACTTGTGCCTTGGGAGCATGAAATGCTATCACAATGCCACTAGACTTCTAAATGAAAATTAGATAATGAAACATTAGCTACCAATACACCAGAGAAAAAATAATAAAAATTCAATATTTTAAAATGCTTAATATAAATAATTAAACACAATGCAAAATAATATTTAAATGCAAGCTCTGATAATTTAAATTCTAAACAAAGGAATTTTTTTAATTTTGAGTTCATGGAGAAAAACATTTACTTGTCTAAGTTGATTTGCATGCCCAAAATGTACCATGTCATAGCTATAATAAAAAGAGCATATTGTTAAACAATAATGATAATTTGAAATTTTTTCAGAAGTTTAATTATAATTAATGAAGTTTGGTTAATAATGCATAGCAATGTAAAAATTTACATAGAAATACTTAAAATCAACAATAAAAGCAACAATGCAATAAAATACACAATGATTATATTAAGAAATACTTAAAATTAAGTACATATATTAAATTAAATATTTTATGTAATAAAAGAAATAATAAAATATAAATAAAAACTGGTGAAAATTAGATTTTTAAATCAGTAGATTGACAAAACATTCTTTAGAAGAAAGAAAAAAACCCTTTTAAGAGAAAAAACATTACTACTAAATTGTTTAGAATATTTTCTTATTTCAGTTTCACACATACTTATAATTGATTTTTGTAACAAACTTAAAAAAATATGAGTGTTGCCCAAGTGAAACAAATGAAAAAATGTGTTGATGCTTCTTTTTTTTCAGAACTAATAAAACATACAAAGAATATTCAGAAACATAAGAATATAAATAATTTATATTTTATTTATTTTTTCTTGTGAATTATAAAAGATTGAGCATATAATGTCATGTTAAATTAGCTGAATTTCTTATATTTTCCCAGTTACTTCTTTACAATAAATCAGAGTTTTATATCAAAAACTTTTCTAAACTTGCGTTTTTTTTATGTCAAAAATTTTATAATAAAAAAAAAAACTCAGGGGATTTTCCCAAGTTTTTTTGTCAAAAATTACTTATTTTCCAGAATTGTGACCACATGTATCATCAATCTTATCATATAACCTAATAAAACTTTAGTTAAAAGCTTATTTTTATAACTTTGTATAGTTATTTCAATAATGATGAAATTTACAAACATTTGTTAATAACCTCCAATTTCAAACCAAGAATATTGAAATTATCCAATTAATATAATATGCTATTCATATTTAAGTTAGAATTTAATGAAATCCTTTCACGTTACCAATTTAGCACAATTGTCCACAAAGCTGATAAGTGCAAATGTTACTTATCTTTAGTAAAAAACACTGGAGTTGTGTGTAAGCCCTTATAAAATATTTAATATCTAAATGTTATTAATAATCTATTTTACAATTGGCAAAATTTCAACTAGATTAGTTTTTGGTATTATACCAAGATTAACCATGTTTTATGGACCCCAGATTAATTTTATAATGGTCACCAAGCATGCCTTTATAAAAGAATTTCTTTGATATTCATTAATTATCATTACTATGATCAACATGATTTAATATGAAACAATAATGGGATTTTTAGAAAAGGAAAAACAAATATTAAATACCACTCATTTTTAACAAAATAACAGTGATTTATATTAAGGAATTAAAAAACCACACTTTTTTAAAACATGTAGAAAATAATAGTTAAAATAAATAAATTATAAAAGTGAGGTATCTTTAAAATAAATTGGCGGATTAATTAGAAAACGACTAAAAATTAAGTACAAAAATCTTTTTTTTTTCTTCACATAATGCAATAATACTTAATGACGCTTAAAACTGGCCTTTTTGTAAGAACGATGAACAATAAAAGCGGAATTAAAAGAATAAATTGTGAAGGAAATCAAAAAACGATAAATGTTTTATAATATTAGTTTTGAAAAGAATTTAAAATTGTTCATTCATATTTAGTAAAAACAGTCTTTTCATACCATCCATCACACCAAACACGAGTTAGCCTCTTGGAATTGTTATTACTGTTTGATTCAGACATATTACTTTTCGAAAAATTGTTGCAAGTAGGTTCAGGAAAACCGTTCATCTTGGTTCAGCACTTCTCTTATCAAAAACGCTGAGTAGAGTAAGGAAAGTCATTAAAATGTTTAACGAGAAATATACACAAGGTCATCTATTTCGTCATTAAGCAAACAGTCAAAATTATCTGATATTTATCTGCAGACACCACTTTTTGTTTCGAAACATTGCAAATATTTTTTTATTATTTAATCTGATCATGAAACATTTCTGGTTGCCGATTGTGCGACATAAAGTTCTTAAAACACCAACCACTTCATACTTTTAATCAAAGGTAAAAAAACGAGGTCAACACTACAGCTGACTGACATTATTCACAAAGCAATTAAATTCATCTCAGCGGAATGATATCAAGTTCAAGCTAATTAATATTTGCATGATAGTGTGAAAAAAGCTTTTAATATATGATACATATCCTGTATTATATTGATAAAATAATATCTAACAAAGATCTGGACTGATAAGTTTAGTCTTTATAAAATATTCTAGAGCTATTTGATTTCCAATAAGTTTATGTGAGGATATCCATTAATAAAACAGTTTTTTATTAAAAATTTACATAGCAATAATTTTTTTTAAAAAAAGACGATTTTTTCCAACTGTTGAAGCTGTAGTGATCCCTTTCTCACGTCCTTAACTAGTATCGGAAATGGCATTTTCCCTTCTCAGCCCATCTGGAAAGGGGTGAAATAAATTCACATGCTTCGAGGTATGGACGCACATTCGGACAGGAAATGCATTCCAACCCCCTTTTTCCTCTTGTACGAAGCAGGCGTATGGGAGAACATGATATACCAGTTGAGCAGAAGAGTACGAAGCTTAGACCAGACACTTGGTACGCGATCGTCTTGTGATGTAGTAGAATGTAATAAACGCTTCCTTGAATTGAAGTCTTGATTCTGTTCTTCGCATTGAACACGACCACTAAATCCCAAAAGTGGTGACACGAGAATTTATGAACCTCATATCAATGCTCATTTTTCCCGAATAAAAGCTGCATAATTATGGAGTCAGTGGCTGTTGTCATACCAGCATTCACAAAAGCAGACCCTTCGTTGTGATTTTATATCATAGAAAGTACTTTCGCACTAGCGACTCCTAAGCCTAAAACTGACTCTAAAACGAAATATAATTATGTAGTCACTCATCATCCTCCAGAAACGGCTACCATCGTCCGGGACGTCATTATGCAGCCAGACACAACAGACCCGTATCAGAACCTGAAGGGAAAACTAGTGGAATGGTGTTCGGAAAGCTAGACTCAAGAAATTCGGCGGTTGTTAGCTGGAGAAAATCTGGGAGACCGGAAGCCTTCGGCATTGTTACAGAGCATGAAACGTCGAGCCAAGAACCACAACGTCGATGATTCTTTACTCCTAGAACTTTTCAATCAAGCAATGCCAGTTCCAGTGCAGACGATCCTAGCATCGATTTCGCCTTTGACTTCCGACAAAGCTGCTGAGATTGCCGACAGAATTCTAAAAATTCATCCTCATAATGCCTTTGCTGTCTCCAGTTAAGATCCTTCTCAATCATCATTCACTGTAGAAAAGAAACCCAATTTCGATTCCCTTTACGAGGAAATAAAGGAGCTACGTAAGGAAATTGCGGAAATACCATCCAGATCGAGAAGCAAGAATCGGAGCCAGCAGAATTTTCACCATCGGCAACGATCTTCTTCGCGGGAAAAACACTGCTTTTATCATGCCCGATTTAAGGAAAAGGCTGGAAATTGTACTCCTCCATGCGCATTCCGGGGAAACGCTACTCCGGGGAGTAGCCTCGACGGACTCCTCCTCCGAAAGTTTTATATCTCGTCACATGTTCATAACAGACAAAAATACAGGTACGTGTTTTCTTGTTGATGCAGAGAGTGATACTTCTATAATTGTCACTTCAAAACACAAGAACGTATACTTCCCGTTCTTCAAACATTTCACGCTGCTAACGGCATTTCTGTCAATGTGTATGGTCGGAAATCGGTAAGGGTCAATTTTGGGTTAAGAAGGAATTTTACCTATTCATTTCATATTTGTAATGTGTCCAGTGCAATATTAGGTGCAGATTTTTTATATCGTTTTAATTTATACCCAGACTTAAGGAATAGGCGTCTTGTAGATAATATAACGAATTTAAAAGTATATGGTATAATATTTAGCTGTAAAATGTTTTCTATAAAATCTGTTTTTGTAAATAATTTATGTGGTAAAATATTGTCAAAATACCCCGATATTACAAAATTACCAGATTCTGATATGCCTATAAAACATAATACAGTTCATTATATAAATACCAATGGTCCACCAGTTGTAGCTAAGCCTAGACGTTTAGCAGCTGACCGTCTACAAAGTGCAAAAGCTGAATTTCAGCGCATGATTAAACTGAGCCATAAGCGAGCATCAAAAAGCCAATATGCTTCTCCCTTGCATATGGTGCCTAAAAAGGGTACTGTCGAGTGGAGACCAGTCGGTGATTTTCGCGCCCTTAATGCACAAACTATTAAAGAGCATTATCCGATTCATTGCATAACCGGTTTTACTTCAGATTTGCATGGCAAACTTTTCATGACAAAAAGTGTTTAGTCAAGTCGACCTCGTCAAAGCATATCTTCAAATTCTGATCAATCCTGCAGACGTACACAAAACGGCAATTTACTCTCTCTTTGGTCCTTTTGAAAGTCTGCGCATGCAATTTGGTCTTTGTAATGCGTCCTCAACTTTCCAACGCTTTATTGGCGAGGTAACGCGAGACTTACCCTTTGTATACGCATTTGTTGATGATCTACTTGTAGCCTCCAGTTCGGAAAGCGAACATCTAATTCATTTAGACCTATTAATTTTCCAAATTAAGTGAATATGGATTATGTATAAATATAGAAAAATGTGATTTTGGTAAATCAACAACTGAATTTCAAGGATTTAAAGTATCTAGTAGTGGTATTGAACCTTACTAGACCGAGTAAAATGTATTTCAGAATTTCCCAGTAGAAGAACTAAGTTTATGGGTAGATGCTTCAAATGTAGCAATCAGTGGTTCTTTAATGTAAATGTCAAATAGCAATTGGTAACCCATAGCCTTTTATTCAATTAAGTTAAGCAAATCTCAAAGAAATTGGTCCACTTACGACCGCCAGTTATATGTTATATATTTTCCTCTATAAAAAAAATTCAGACACATGCTAGACTTTGTCATATTTAGTGACAAAAACCTCTTAGCTATGCATTTAAACAAAATCCTGACAAATGCAGTCCTCGCCAACTACGTCACTTAGATTTCATTTCCCAATTTTCCACTGACATTCGTTACACAAAAGGATCTGATAACACTGTAGCAGATGCACTCTCTCGCATTGAGATAGACGAAATATCTACTTTAGTACTAGACTTTAAATAATTTACCTCAGCTCAATCAAAAGATGAGGAATTGCAAAATCTTTTAATTGAGAATAATACTTCCTTAAAATTAGAAAAACATTACTTTTCTCTGGAACTCTGGAAAATATTAACCTTGATTGCGATCTTTCACAAGCTACCCTTCGTCCATTCGTTCCAAAATGTATGCGCAGAAAAATATTTGAAAGTATACAATTTCTTTCTCACCCAAGTATTGCAACTTCGATTGATTTAATCCCGAAACGCTTCGTTTGGCCTGCCATGCTCAAACATATTAAAGATTTGGTTCGCAGCTGTGTTAAATGCCAAAAAGCTAAGATAACTCAGCACTCTAAATCTCCCATTGGCACTTTTGCCATACCGGATGCTCATTTCGCACACATACATATTGATTATATTGGACCCTTACCTCCTTCTGAGGGAAAACAATATTGTTTGACCATTATCGACAGATTTACAAGATGGCTTGAAGTCATTCCGACAGAAGATATGACTGCAGAAACAACTGCTCGTGCAATAGTACGCGGGTGGATTTCAAGATTTGGATCACCTGTCACTATTACAACAGACCAAGGCAGAAACTTCAAATCACACCTATTTCACGAACTCACAAATATGTTAGGATGTAATGGAATTCGAACCTCATCCTGTCATCCTCAAGCTAATGATATTATCGAACGAATGCATAGATACCTTAAATCCCCCTTAAAAGCTCACAATCAAACAAATTAGACAGAAATTTTGCCAATCGTATTATTAGGTTTACGCACGGCTCTTAAAAACGACATAAAAGCAACTAGTGCCCAACTAGTGTATCACACAACTCTTAGATTACCACGTGACCTCGTTTCAAGTAATTTAACTAATCAGTGTGTTAACTCAACTTATGTATCAAACTTAATTAACATGATGAGAGAATTAAACCCAATCACCACCGCAATCCACGGGAAATCCAAAACATATGTAGATTCTTCACTGAAAACTTGCACGCATGTATTTTTAAGATCGGATAAGGTCAACCCACCACTAGCACCTTCTTACACTGGACCACATTTAGTTACCAATAGAACAGATAAAAATTTTGCTTTGGACATTAACGGTAAACCTTACACCGTTTTCATCGATCGATTAAAGCCAGCATATCAGTTCTCAGCTGAAATGGATAATGTCGAATTAACCATGTCAAACAAAACTGCTGATAGTTCTGACGTTCAGACTCCTTCGCAACCACTGCACAGTACTAGATGTGGTGGGAAAGTTCATTTTCCAAAACATTTAATTACTGAATATGTAATATAGATAAATAATGTATTGTTTATATATAACTAAATATACTGCAAATTAATAAACTAAAATATGTATGTAATTTCATGATTTATGATGTATTAAATCACCAATGTATGTCAACAGTTTGCTATAATTCATATTATTGAATATAGCAACATGTTTTGTATGTTTGTATATTTTTCTTTGTAACGCGAACTAAGTCGCTGGGGGCATACTAAGTCGTAGTGATCCCTTTCTCTCATTCTTAATTAGTAACGGAAATGGCATTTCCCCTTCTCAGCCCATCTGGAAAGGGGTAAAATAAATTCCCACGCTTCGGGGTATGGCAACACCCCCTAAAATACATATTCTAGGGGTTGTTGGGTATGGACGCACATTTCGACAGGAAATGCATTCCAATCCCCTTTTTCCTCTTGTAGGAAGCAGGCGCGCGGGAGAACATGATATACCAGTTGAGCAGAAGTGTACGATGCCCAGCCCAGCCACTTGGTACGCGATCGTCTTGTGACGTAGTAGAATGTAATAAACGCTTTCTTGAATTGAAGTCTTGATTCTGTTCTTCGCATTCAACACGACCACTAAATCCCAAAAAAAGCTGTTGCATCCTGGCAGTTTTCATAGGTCCCTGGATCTGGCGATCCTCTACCCTTATTAGATGGAGTGGTTGCCGGCTGGCTGGTCTCTGAGGTCCCTGGATCTTCTATCCTCAACCCTCTTCGTTAGCTAGAGTGAGCAGTGAAATGCTTCTTCGGCTGGGCTCGGCCTGGAATAGGAGGTTCCTGGGTCCTAGGACCCTCACCATCTTTTGTAGCTGGAATGAATTTTGTAACTATATCTAAATTCTGATCTGGCATATTATTGGTTGTTGGTATTTAGAGGCGTGGTTATCTATTGGTTTAGCTGAGTTACTTATCTCTGGGTCTATTTTACAGAGGTGTGATTAATTATTTAATAATTTAGTGGTTTTTATTTTATTATTTAATTGTGGTTTATTTATTGAATTTTGATGTTAATTAGTTTTTTATCAAGTGCAATTTGTTAGTAATAATTGTGGGTTAGTTAAAGATTGAAGATATGAACAGCTGATCTGCGCTGTGATTGGCTGACGCTATTCCAAGAAGAAAATTTGAATTTCCCGCCAAATCACGACTTGGGATTTGCTTTGATATATCAAGAATTTGTTAGTACGTTAGGAGTTAGTAAGTTAATTAATTGAACTATATACAATTATATCTTTGCTTTTATAATATATATATATATATATATATATATATATATATATATATATATATATATATATATATATATATATATATATATATATATATATATATATATATATATATATATATATATATATATATATATATATATATATATATCACACATACATATTTTAATATTTTATTATAAGTGAGCAGTGAACTATGGCTGATACTGATTGGCTTAAAATATGCTGAGCATTTAAGGGGCGAGGCTTATAGAATTGTACAAATTAATTTACAGTTAAACATTAAAAATTGAGAATATTTATGAAATTTATGTTTAAAAAATATAAATTATTTTCTTCTATAATTATTAGTTTCATATTAAGTGCATTTCAATATGCATGAGCTAATTATAAAATATTTACATAAAATGACAAATAAAACTATTTACAATTACAATTAAAACTATTTACAAAAAGAGACTGTATACATTGAAAGTTTTCCTTGACTTATAAATATATATATATATATTTCACATTTTTCTTTACTTTATTCTTTTTTTATAAGCATAAATATATACAAAAAGTTGCGTTTATTTAATATTTATTTTCACAGTTTCTCTTTGTTTTTTTCTTTTTATCTTGCTTAAATATATACAAAAAACTTGCATTTATTTTATATATTATATATCATTTTTTTCATACAATTATTATAATACTGGTTAGGTAGATAGTTAAGGATTATATACAAAAAAGTTGCTTATTTCTGAGTCTAATATTCAGTTTATTTGCTCATGCATGTTTTTCATGGTGGTTGGTGAGGAAACTTCTGTGAATATTGTAATAATGCTCGGGACGTTGTCTATTACTTGTGCTGAGGTCATTATAGGACGGAATATTAATTATTGAATGATTTTTGGTTTTATCTAGGTTATTATACATATTAAATATAATGTTAGCAAAGTATGTCCGAATCATAGGTAATTTAATTTCTTTTCTAATTTTTTCATTTTTGTAGTACCATAGTGCTTTCACCGTTAGCCGAATGGTTTTGTTTTGCAGAGTTTCTAACTTTTTTTATTTTTGAGTCATGGGTGTAACCCCAGACAGGACAGGCATAGGACAACAGTGGTCTGAGATATGCTTTGTAAATGAGCACTTTGTTCTCTTGTGATAAGTTAGAGCTCCATTTTAGGAGCGGGTAAAGTGCTCTCTCTTTGTTTGAATTTTTCTATAATATAATTGAGGTGGGGGTGCCATGTCAACTTTTTATCAAGTGTGACACCTAAATACTTGCAGGTTGGTGACCATGGAATAGTTTTTCCATTAATTGTGACTCTTTCGGCTGTAATTGCATTTTTTTTGGTAAATATGATTGCTACACTTTTATTTTCATTGACTAAAATTTTCCATTTTTTGAACCAGAGCTCAAGACGCTGTAGGTGTTTGTTTAGTGCGTTAGAGATGTTTGACACATTTTTCTGTGTTGTGTTAGTATCATTGTATCGTCTGCAAATAGATGCAGTGATGTTTGTGGGTGTTTTGGTATATCGTTCACATAGATTAAGATTAGTATTGGTACGAATATTGAACCCTGTGGCACTCCTGCTAAGATGGGTCTTATTGTGGAATATGTAGGGCCTATGCGAACGTGGAACTTACGTCCCAAAAGATACGATATCATATGTCTGATGAGTGGGTCTGTAAGACCAATTTGAATGAGTTTAAACACAAGCCCGCCTATCCAAACTCTATCGAAGGCCTTGGCAATGTCAAGAGAAACTGCACCAGTCCTTTTTCTGGTTTGAAAATCGATTGCTATAGTTTCACCTACTCTCCTTAATTGATGAGTAGTAGAGTGATGTAGTCTGAAACCATGTTGTTCTGGTATCAGTATATTATTTTCATTTATGTTTTTGTCTAATCTATTAAGTATTATGCCTTCTGCAATTTTGCTGAGGGAGGGCAGTAGACTGATTGGTCTATAGTTAGATGGCAGGTGAGTTCCTGTCCTAGATTTTGGGATGGGGACTACCGAAGCGGTTTTCCAAAGCTTGGGGAAATAAGTTAGTTCTTGGTTGGTGAGCTACAACTTGAATCTGATTGGATTAAAAAGAGTTTGAAATTTTAATGGGCGGTACAATGATTATTTCATAAAGTTTCTTTTATAATTATTAAAAGTTTTTATATACGCATATACATTAAGTATGCAAACATTCTGTATATCCATTTTTTATCATCATTATTATTTTTAGTAGTTTCTTTTCACACAAGGAATGAAATATAATACAAAAATTCTTTTTATTATTTTAGTAGTTTCTCTTTCTTCCATACAAAGAAGAAGTAGTTAACAAAGAAAACTTTTCTATTTACAGTTTATTTCATAGTGGTTGGTGAGGAAACTTTGTGCAATCAGAGCAATGAGCGGGGACGGAATCTATTGTGAACATTTTTTAAAACATGTTATACATTATTTTCGCGAAGAATTCTCTCATTGTAGCGATTTCTAATCATTGTCTGATTTTTTGATTTATAATGAACCAAGGGGGCCTTAACTGTCCGTCTGAGGGCTTTATTTTGGATAATTTTCTGTATTTTAGTTTTACTATCATGGGTGTAACCCCAGATTGGGCAGCCATAGGAAATAAGTGGTCGAAGATACGCTTTTATAGATGAGCACTTTATTTTCCATGGAAAGTTTTGAATTCCAATTGATAAGTGGGTATAATGCAGCTGTTTGCTGTTTAAATTTGTAATTTGGATATAATTTGGATCAGATGGGGTTTCTATATTAATATTTTGTCTAAAGTTACTCCTAAATATTTACAGGTTTGTGACCATGGTATAATTTCGTTGTTGATCTTAATTCCACTTTGTGAAAGTAATTTTTTTTTAAAAATGATGGTTACACTTTTATTTATATTAGTAAGAATTTTTCATTTAACAAACCAGAGCTCAAGCTGTTCTAAATGTTTGTTGAGTGATTCTGTGATATGTGATGTTTTCTTACCTTCTGCTAGTATAAATTTGTTGTTTGCAAAAAGATGCAGGGAAGTTAGTGCTGATGTTGAAATGTCATTCATATGGATATAAGAAAGAGTCGTGGTCCCAATTTGGACCCTTGTGGCACGTCAGCTAAGATTTGTCTATGTGTTGAGTATGTAGTATCTATGCAAACCTGGAACTTCCATGCCAAAAGATATGAAATGGGTATCCTAATGATTGGGTCGGGTAGACCAATATTAATGAGTTTGAATGCAAGTCCACCAATGCAAACTCGATATAAAACTTTTGCAATATCAAGAGAAACTGCTCCTGTACTTTTTTTATGTTAAAATCTCTGGGTGATAATTTCCCGTTCTCTCATAAGTTGATGTGTTGTTGAATGTGATTTTCTAAACTCGTGTTGTTTAGGGATAAAAATATTATTGTTTTCTAAAAATTTATCTACTCTATTTAGAATAATTGCTATGGTTATTTTGCTTAAAGAGACAATAGAATAATAGGTCTATAGCTTGAGAAAAGGTAGTTGTCTTGTTTTGGTTTTAATATAGTCTTAATGACACTCTCAAGAGTTGGCTGTTTTCTTGGGGAAAAAGGAAATGAAAGATTCCTCACCATAATTAGTTCGTTTTTTATTAAGGTTATCATTTTGAGAGGAAATATTAGCCACAAATACTATTATAGGGGTAGTAGAGGGGGTTGCCATATCATAAACAAGATTATAGCTACTTGTACTTACAAGTTTCTCTGCAGGTATTAATGTTCATATTCAGCAAGTTCAAGATGTTTTGTTGAGGATATACTTCCGCAGTACAGAGTCTGCTACCCAGTAGCGACGTCCTGATTTCCAATAGTTGCTTCAGATGTTGTTCCGAGACATTGTTGTATCCAGAATTCCTAATATCCGTCAGCTAAGCAGGTTATATAATTCCTTTGTTCACAGCTATTGGCCCAGTCAGAGGTCAGGAAAATCAATCAACTTAAAAAAAAGCAGTTTATAACACTGAAAAGTGTTGTTTTTGTTGAAACTGAATTCAATTAATTATATTCAGGGAAGGCGAGATAGTTCAGCATGCGGGGCGAAAAAGATGTTGATGTTCATTGTGGAAGGTACATTCAGAAATGCTTAAGCTGATTAATATTTATTCACATTAAATTCAATTTGAAATCAACCAGAAAAAAATTTTAATCAGTTTTCCTTGATAAAAATGGCAGGATACATTTTTAAACTTAATATTCATTTAAGATTTTTAAAATTTATTGACACAGCGGGGATTCATTATATAATATAAACTTCATAGACTTTTCCTAACAGAAGTTTTACAAAATTGTTAGGCAACAGTATTTTGTTTAAAATAATTGTTTATATTTCGCTTTTGACGCTGGCGATGGTTCTTGTTTATCATTAACGAAAACTTGATATTTGGTTGGAAAGTAATCACTTCGTTGTAAAATCTATTTCGAATGAAATTTGGAAATTATTAATTGGTTTTGTATTCCTTTAACTATTTACAATTTTTAACAGTTTCCTTTCCAAGTTACCGTATAAAAATATAATAAAAATTAAAGTTCATATTACAAAAAATAACTTTCTTTTTTATGTTATAACATATAAATCTAACTTCATTCGTAATAAAACTGAATTGTTCATAAATGCTAAAATTTTCTGCTCACTAGATTACAGATAAACATACTGTAAGTATTTTATCACATTTGCCTTTAATATATGTTAGGATAACAATTTTAAATACGATTTTTCTTTGACATTATTATGTGGGATATATTTTAATGGCATTTATGAGGTTTCCTCTAAAATATGCTTATGTTATAGCCAAGGATAATTCCGAAAATTGTTTTCAGCGAGCTATCTTACCAGCTATTGAATGATAAGTTGTTTCATTATATCTCTGCAATCGATCATCGAAAGGATTGCTATGTATTTTCCATCAGAAATAAACTTTGTTTTGAAAATAATTGCTAAAGTTTTGTAAATAAATGATAATTTTTTAGTTTAGAAAATGTAAATAACTGTACTATTTTTAGTAGTTTCTAAAAACTTAAACCTTTATAAACAATACATTTTTTCCCCATTACTATGTTTATCATACCAGAATATAATGGAATTGTACAGTAATATTCATGCTGTTAGCATTTGTTCATTACTAGACTTTTCACACTGTCTATTTTAAATTTACAAAATTCTAAAATTTCTAATGAAAAAATTTTAATCATTGAAAAATAAAAGTACTTAATCAATGCAAGTCTTACATGAAAACAAAAATTATATTTTTTAAATGAATTTTTATTTAATTTCTGATATTTTTATATTAGTTTAATGTTATATATTTCAAATGTTTCTTATATAAATAATTTTGCATCTAGCATTTTTTAGATTTATAAATGGTCTTTGATGCAAAAATCATAATCAAATATCAAAAAAATTAATACATACGAATTTAATTACAAATTAAATTGGAACACAAAAACTCCTTGTGCCAAAAAATGAAATGTTAATGAATGATATTAGAATTACTCTTGTAAGCAACTTTTAAAATATGTTGGAATATTTGCAGAATTATCAAGTTATGAAATTATAAATAATATGTCAATGTTAGCAGCTATGAGAATTTGAGGGAAATAATCAAATAGAATATACAAATTTATCAATCTGTATGGTATTTTCCTTACTTGAAAAAACTAAATTGTGTATTTTTTCCAGGCTAATTTTATTCTTAGTATATATGTGTGTATGTATACTATTCTAATGCCTGCCTACTTTAATTCTTTAAATTCAAAATGGAATACCAGGCAAATTTTAAAGATAGAAGAAAATAAAAGTTTTTGTTATTGCATATCTACGGTGTTTGGCAAAGCTAAATCAGGTCTTTGAAATTTGTCACTCTAAGAAAATCTAACCCTAAAATTGGGCTTATGAAAAAATCAATTCTGAAAAACCCTAGAGAATCTAGAATATGTCCAGGAATGCCCTGAGAGTTAGCACACTTCAAACAGGCTGGTAAAACCTTTTTTTCATAAAAATAAGACTAATAAGAAAAATAAGATCAGGTGTCTTCTGATAAGCCTTGTGAAAAAAATAAAAGTATTTAATGGAAGAAGTCTTATAATTTAAAACAATTCGTTATTTATTATTATTAGGCCCAAGTATTTATTTAACTTCAATCAGATTAGTATAAAATGTACTAAATATTTTCTATTTTAAAAGCATCTGAATAGGCAATAGAAACACTTTTATAAGTTTTGGTAAAGGAGGCAGTCTCTAGCAAATACCTTATATTTGTTTTCAATTTTTATTATATTTTATTTATTATTATTTTTTTTGATAATCAACAATGTTGATATTTTTTTTATATTGTAAAATTATTTCTTTTGTTTTTATACATTGCAATATGCTATTGAAAATAGATTCTCAGAGATAAAGCTTTCTTTTCATGAAAACCTGCATGAAGAGAATGTGATTTCACAGAGAAGAGTATATTAGTGTATACATATTAAATAATATATTATCATGTACTCTAACACTCTATGTAGAAAATCTCTATAACACAAAATATTTTAAACTGTCTGAAGTTCTTAAAGACTTAGTAAAAATTATTTAAAAAATGCTTGAAGCCGATAAATTAAACTATTATTAATTACAATGTGAAGTAAAAAAATTAATAAATAAACTATGAATAAGTGGAAGGAAACTTGTAAAGAATTTTATGGAAATAAACATTTTAAAAATTAATTCTTTTTAATCAAATTATACAATTTTGGAGTACATTTAATTTGGATTTATCTTCTAATTTATTTTATTTATTTAAAGATAAAATTCATGATATGTTTAAATTTATTTGATTTTTTTATCAATACTTTGTTACTTTCTATATTATTAGTCTCTTTTAATTGTATCACATTTGATATGACTACGAAAAGTCTAATTTTCTAATTTATAAAAATTTGGGATGCTTGCAAAATGGAGTTGGAATTTTTTGACAGTTAAGAAAAAGAGAAAAAGAATTGAAGATAAACCAGAAGTCATTATGTGAAGATTTTATAAGAAAATATTTTGATTTACAAGAGATACCAACTAAGATGCTAATGATGACATTACTCTAGAATTTATCTATTTTTAATCAAAGAATATAGTATACTAAATTGAAATTAATTTATCAACTTAAAGTGATAAATTTTATGTTAATTGGATTGTATAAAACATTAAATTCATATATCAGAAAGATATTTGTCAACATATTTTTCAGAAATGTTTTTCCTTTATTGTTTGTGTTAGTAACATTAGGCAAATTTAATTTTTGATATTGTGAATATGCTTACAACTTATAAACTCCTCCAATTAAAATTTTCTGAACTATAAAAAATTTAAGCATTGATAAATTTGATTTATGCGTTAATTTCTTTTTAGTTTTTAATGGACTTAGTTTAAATATTTTTTTCTGATATGGATTGATTTATTAATGATGATGCTTAAAAATCATCATTTAATTAATTAAAAGGAAATTTTGTTTTGAAAATTAAAGAAAATATCCTACAAGTTTTTTCCAACAGTTTAAGGGAGCAATTCACTGCATAACTACATCTATTATTTTAAATTCAATGATTATGTTACTTATGAAAATGATTATATGTATAAATTTTACGAAAAGAAACATTTTAGTGTTAAAAAAATTATAACAAAAAATGTTAATTGTATCTAAAAATTGCATTGTAATATTTTTTAGCAATATTAATTTAATAGACTGATATTTTATTTGTAAGTACATGTATTATATTGAGGATATTTGATATTTTTTATAAAAATATTGTTATTTTTTTCAATAGCTATAATGGTAGTATTCACAATTGGTCGAGTGGTGATTGGGTTCTTAGCTGCATGGTTGATAATAATTCTTTTACTTAGTGGCTCAATGTTCCATAATAATGAGCCAGATGAACAAATTCTTGTTCGTCTTTCGCGAGCATTAGGAGAATTAGAAGCTTTAAAATTACAAAATGAAGAACTGAAATCTCTTTTAAATTCTTTACAGTAAGTATAATTTTTTGCATTGATTTTAAGTTAAAATTTGAAAATATTATTTTATTAATTAAATGCAATAAGGCCTCATCATAGAGTGATATATAATAAAAAAAAACAAATGTATTGTGATAGTTTTGTATTTATATATTACTTCATTCTGTTTTCATAGTTGATTTATTATGTTAAAGAATTATTTTTTTTAACATAACAAATATTTTTATATAATTGTTATATAGAGGTTTTTCAGATTAATTATATTCTTCGGATTTTTATAATTCTAATAATTTTAAACTCAACTGACAACTGAAAATTTTTTTAAAGGTCTTGATGCCTGGAGGAATTATTAGGGATAATGGTTTACATCTTGAACTCATGAAATGGAATTTACAGTTTAACAGCTCTAAAATAAAATTTTTGTGCACTATAAAATAATCAAAATCTAATAAAAAATTTTTTTATTTAAATAGAAATGATAGATGGATGTCACATCTTTCATTTGATATTTTACAATCTGGACAAATCTGCAATATTTTAGTGAATATTTTCTTATATCACTAAAATTCACTATCATAGATATCAGTCTCTTGAACATGCAGTTATCATAGGCATAGATTTACTTAACTAATAAAAAAGCCATTAAGACCCAAATTACAATAACTTATGCAAGTTATTGAGAAGAAAATGCTTTTGCATATGATAATCTTAAGGTTAAACAAATGAAAATAATATATCCACTAAGAATATTTTAAAGAATAATAATAGGAATAAACAGAAACATTTTGCAATAATTTTCCTATATATTATAAATGATATACTGATGAAAATGTATAATAATGTCAAAAATTTCAGTATTATATCACAAAATTTTTAATTATCAAATATTTAAATCTTTAAAGAAAGCAGATTTAAAAGTTTGACTTAAAAATATCATTGGTTAATGAGCAAAATCTATAATCAACATGGTAATGAACTGAATACAAAATAAACATAAAATTCTTCTGACTTCATTTAAAATGATTGTAATATTGAATGTGCATACAGAAACTGAAACAACAATTATTTTTATTACATAGTTCGTAAAAGAAATTGAAGCATTGCTGCTCTTAAATATATACATTCCATTGTTTCAGGCATCTTAATTCATATGACAACAAACACATCAGTAAACAATCAATTGCTTTACTATTCATCATCATTTTTTTAATGTAATTTTTAAAGCTTTTGCAAAAATAAGCAAATTGTATTAAAAATTTATCAAATTTTTTTATTTTTTAATTTTGTGTTGATAAAAATTCATGGACTTATATAACAGTTATGAAAATGGAGCTTTGTAGAACATTTCTTAATTTTTCCTTGTTGATTTAAGTGACAATATATTGTATTACAATAATAACCCCATTTGGGTTACATTTTTAGATATATACAATGGCTATTGTTTTTACAAATTGCATGCTTTTACTGAATTCTTGATGACTAATAAAATTTCATGATATGTCAATATTCTTAAAATGATTGATATTTTTATATTATTTATAAAATTATTTGATCCCACATTAAGAATGTGGTAATAAGCTTTATGAATTCTTAAGCCAATTTCTATGCACATGTCAAATTACAAAAATTAGTAATTATTAAGTTATGAAGAATCCGAACTTTTCTCGGTTATTTAGTTAGAAATTTTAGCAGAAAATAATTTATCTGTCACTTTACTTAAAACCCTTGCACATTTTTCTTTTTCTTCTAAAAAAAAATCAAATTTTCTGGAAAATAGGCAAGACATGTAGCATTTCATATGAAAAAAAGTTGGTTGGCAGTAGTTAAAAAAGAGCATTTTTACATGTTAAAAGGATCTGTAAAATTGCTCTTTTTTTACATTTATCCCTTAAATAATTACAACTTACTCCTATACCTCTTCTTGAGGAGGAAAATGGAATGGTAAACTAATTCTACAATAATTCCAAAAAAAGTAAATATTTAAGGCTTTTTTTTATTTTAAAAAGTAAATAAAAAATTTAAACTAACTTTTAACATTTCAAAAATATTTTAGTATGTGTAAGATTAAGTTTAAAAAATGTTTAACTTATTCCCATTTACTATCCATATTTTTTCAGATTGTCTTCATCTAATTCTGAGAAAAAGGAAAAGTTAATTTCTCTCTCTTCATTTGATCCAGGTTTAAAAATAAACGAGGTGACTTATGAGCAGCCATCAAGTATCAAAAAATTAGGTAAGGATTTCCCCCTTCTATTATTGCTTATTTATATATTGAATTACCTTCCTTATTTGTTACTGTTCTGGATTTTTGTTATTTTATGGGCATAATATTGCAAAAATTTGTAGTTTAGGAAGAGGTTTGTGCAGTTAAACTTTTGATTCTATTTTTTGAAAAATGCAAATTTTTCTTCCAAAATTAATGCATTGTTTTTGAAATAAATTAAAACATTGTGAAATCATGCTTAAAAATTACATTTAAATGTAAAATGATTGAAAAATTGGATTGTGCATAGAAAAATTTAAGAATTTTTTTATTTGCTTGCTGTACTTGTATTTGATGGCAAAATATAATATTTTTTCCGTTATAAATTGAACAAACCTGATGTTGGCTTTTTCATGCCTTATTCTTGTGAAATAATATCAAAATTTGATTCTTTCTGTAAGTAATATATAATAGTATCAATAATATTACACCTCATATTGTAAAATTAAAATACAAAGCTAAAAGTGGCATAAAAAATATTTTTTATATCCTAAAAGAGAGAAAAAATGTTATTCTTTCAAAGTAATTGTTATATGTAGGTTAGATAGGTAATCTGTTTAATTTATATTTGTGATAAGAACCATTTATTTTGGCATCATATTCTAAGGAGATATTAATTTATGTCATAACTGAATAATAAACATTTTTGTAGTATTATTTTAAGTCACACTTCCATCTTTAAGTTTTCCAATAGCTGTATAAAACTAGTATTTCATTTAGTTAATAAGCTCTTATAAAATGAAATTGTCAGTAATATTTTACATGTTACATACACAGTCCAGTCACATTAATGTGACCATCTGTCAAAAGCCAGAATAACCACCTTTCGCAGAGCGGACTGCTGCGAGACGTGAAGGAAGAGAGTCACTTAAGTCCCTGAAGGTGTTCTCTGGGATGTTGAGCCATGCTGACTCTAATGCCGTGGCCAGCTGCGCTAGATTACGCGGTTGAGGATCCATGGCGCGAACAACTCGATCGAGATGGTCCCACAGATACTCGATTGGGTTTAAGTCAGGTGAGTTTGCTGGCCAGAGGAGGACGGTAAACTCATCCTGGTACTCTTTGAACCACGCACGTACACTGGCAGCTGTGTGGCACCTCGCATTGTCCTGCTGGAAGATGCCATCATCCTGAGGAAAAACAATGCGCATGTAGGGGTGGACATGGTCCGCAAGGACAGATGCGTACTTGTATTGATCCATCGTGACTTCCACAATGATCAGTGAACCCAGAGAATGCCAGGAAAACATTCCTCAGACCATAATGCTCCCACCTCCAGCTTGGACCGTTCCGGCAATGGTTGCAGGGTGGTTCCTTTCAGAGGTTTCACGCCTTATACGCCAACGTCCATCTGTCCGATGGAGCATAATACGCGATTCATCTGAAAACGCAACCTGTCGCCACTCAGTGGACGTCCAGCTGCTGTACTGGCGTGCAAATTCTAGTCTTCGCCGTCGATGAACAGCAGTCAGCATAGGTGCACGAACCAGGCGTCTGCTTCGGAGGCCCAGACGCAGCAATGTTCGCTGAATAGTAGTTTGGGAGACACTTTTGGTAGCCCCTTGGTTCATTTTGGTGGTCAGTTGCTCAAAGGTAGCCCGTCTATCTGCCCGAACGCATCTCCGCAACCGTCGTTCGCCTCTGTCATCTATGGCCCGTGGTGCACCACATTTGCCACGTCTCTGATTTTGGACAGTCCCATTTTGCCATGCACGGTACACTTTTACCACGGCGGCACGCGAACAGTTCACAAACTCAGCCGTTTCGGAAATGCTTCCAGCCTTGGCCCGAAAGCCAATGATCATGCCCTTTTGGACGTCGGATAAATCGCTTCGTTTCAGCATTACGCCAGCGAATGAAATGTTTTCCGAAGCCCTCACACACCCTTTATATACGCTCAACTACACTGTGCTGCCACCTGCCTTCTGTGATTGGTTATTTAACTCTGACGTGGAAAGTACGTGGTGGTCACATTAATGTGACTGGACTGTGTATATCTATATATATAAAAATTTCGTGTCACGATGTATGTTCCCGATAAACTCCGAAACTACTGAACGGATTTTGATAAAATTTTGTAACCATTTATAATATAGTCCAACTTAAAAGATAGAATAGTTTTTATCTCTTAATTATTATTTTCAATGTTTATTATACAACATTAATGTTTATTTATTGTTTAGTTCTGTAAATTCCTAATAGATGGCGGTTAAGCATCTAAGTTGCTCAGGTATTCGGCAGATGGCGACGTGTTTATTTTTCTAGATTATACATCTTCGAGAAAATTAACGTGCGCGCGCAATCGCATGGTTAAATATAGAATTTACATATATTTTTATTATTATATTTTCATGATGTACATATATTTTCATGATACATATATTTTCATGATGTATAATCATACTATAACAATTTTTTGTGAATCACTTTCATAATTATACTTTGTATTGTGTTATTATTGTGCGTGTTCAATTTGAATATTTTTAATATTATAAATAGTAAAATAAAATTTTATTTATTGCTGTTTTTCTCTACTAATTTTCATACCACCTCCAAAACATGTAAGTATTTCTTGACAGCCTTTTATTTTTTTTTATTTTTATTTTATAATTTGATAATTATTAATTTATTCAGTAGAACATTTTGATCTAATTTATTTATTCAAATGATAAATTCTTTTAATTTTTTTATTTCAGTATAATACCGCGGAAAAATTTTTTAGTTTTAATAATTAAAAATTGAAAAAATAATAGTTCGATGTCAATGTTATCTACCTCATTTATAACAATTTATTTTCAGATGTTTTTAATTTATATAGTATATTTTATAAGTAAGTCACTGATTACTAACTATAATTTAATATAAGATGAATAAAATGTAAATTCAGAAAGTATATGTTGATTTGTGCTTAATTTCAAAATTTCGATACTTTACCTATTACTTTTAAATTTTTGCGAAACGTTTTATTTTTAATCTCATATAAATGAACCTATTTTAAATTTTTTTAGAAAATATTAATTTGATTGTACCCAAGAATTAGTAAAAAATTGATTCAATGTATTATAAAAACTCAGCCACTGCAACGCCGTGGCTGGGTCAGCTTGTATACATATAAAATTTTAATTTAAAAGGAAATGAACTCTAGATTTAATTATTTAATTTTAATCTTTGATTTTTTATTGAAATAATTTATAATAAATAATCTACTTTAATGGTAGAAATTCTAATTTGACAAATATTCTTTTATTTAATACTATCATAATCTTGTATTAATTTATAGTTCATGATATATATTTTCTGTATACTTAAATATGGAATTGCACATATTTTTAAATAATATTGCCACATAAAATCTGAAAGAAACTTTTTCAGTTTTATTATATCAAATTATTAGTTGTATTTACTGTCAATAAATTAAATACAAATTAGTTTTTTTCTTTCTACTATTGATATTTGTTACTATTGAACTTTTTGTGATTTTTTTCATTATAGATACAGTTTTTTTAATGTTATATAATGTTTTTGAATATTTCTTAAAAAATATTCCAAACCAATATTTTCAGAAATATTCTGAAAATTGAAAACAATTGTCATTTAATTGCAAAATCTTAAGAATAATTCATTCAAAAAATTTTTCTTTATCACTTCATGTCCACTATATACATGTTCAAATCAATGATGCATTTTTATAATATCTGTTTTATCTTGTATTTTGATTAGGTTGTTATGCATGGTAATAAATTATTGTTTATAGTATTTTTATTGTTTTCATTATCTAATTGCATATTAACAAGTGCTTATAGTAATAGGAGTATACACTTATAAAATGGTATCAGATTTTAATCTTAATAGAAATATGCCTCTTTTATTTAGAATAGAAATATACTGCATGTATTTAGAATAGTTTTTTTCTTGTTTCTCTCTTTTTTAATATTTCTAACAGTTGTTAAAGAAATAAATTCAATATCTGTTGCATATTTCAAAGTATTTTAAATATTTTGATTAGTTTGAAATGTTTCGCTATTTAGAAATTATTTTTATTCTAAAAAAATTTTCATTATTCTAAAAAAATCTAGTCACTTATTATAAATTATTACTTAGAGTAATTTAGAAATCTTATGAAATTAATTTTTTATTAATTTACAATAGAATAATTAAAATAAATTTAAATTTGTTAAACACTTATGTAGGTTATATATTTCATTATTCTAAAAAATCCAATTGCTTATAACAAATCGATATTTTTAGGTGTTAGTTTAAAATTCTTATAGCAGAATTCTTTACATTAAATGATGTTATGTAATCATTATGTTTTTCATACTAACATTTGTTTCTGAGAAAAACCTTCTATTTTATGTATATTATAATTTTATTTAACTTATATAAAATATTATTAGTTGATTTAAGTATTTGGTATTTATTTTGTGTTATGAATAATTTGAAACACAATCTGAAATTTTATTTACTAATGTAAATTACAATTTTTATATCTATGTTTTTAATTCAGTAAATTAGGCTGTTATGAACATCAAGAAATTTATGAAGACCTTTTTTTGAAGATTTTTTTTTGTGTATATTCTACTAAGAATTTTTTAATGTATATGTATGTTGTTGTTGTGTCCATAACGGTGCAAAGTGCAAATGAATTTTATATTCCTTTAAAAGTCCTGGTGGTGAGAATGTATATGTATGATTGGCTTCATTTACGCTTTTAACGTAGGAAACATTGAGAATTTTATTACTCAAGTTGATATTTATGCCTTATAAAAAATCAATTTTACTTTGTTCTATTATAAATACAATTTTTATATTTATTATCTTTATCTTTAATTCTTGTATGCATCATTTATTAAAATATTTGTTGACTATACTATGACATATTACAACACAATGATGCCATGTAATATCCATTTACTTAAATAATTTGATATTGGTTTAGCCATACTTATGGATTTGTATCATTATAGATAGTCCCCGATAATTTTATCATTTGCAGTTTTAAATTCTAAGTATATTTCAAACTGAATGATGCAGTTGTAAAACGTTATAGATTTACAAAATATAGTGTACAAAATTTAAGTGTTAACTTTTTCAGTCTCATAAGTAATATTCTTAACCCATTCAGTTTAATAAGGCTGATAACCTATTTATGTATGCATTCATGGGGTGTAAAATTTGGCCATTTTCTTTTTTAATGATATAAGATTTTATTTTTGATACTAACTGTTAAAAATATTTACTTTAGATATTTTAACTCAATAGATATCAAAGAACCTAGCAAAGAATTTGAAGAAACAAGAAGACACATTGAGGATAATGTGAATGAAATGTGGTATTATTTAAGTGCTGAGTTGAAAAACTTAAACAAATCTTTAGAGGCAGATAAGAAAAATGCAAAAAAAATATCTGTTCTTCTTGAAAATACAAATAATTATAAAAGGTAAGGATAAAGAAATTTTTTTTTCATATTTTGTTGTTTATATTTCAGCAAAAGTTACATCTTCAGCAACGTTGCTCATTTATCTGCAAATAAATATATTTTTCTATATTCAAACAACACTGTAAATCTCAACATCTGTGAACTAATAAAAATAATCTTCTGTAGTTTGCAAAATAGGTAGAACTTATTAAAAAATATTATCCTTGATAATAATGTTTAGGGATTGATTATTACTGAATACTCTGAAATTATATCTCTAGATATAAATAAATTATTTAGCTCAGGATTTGTCTGACCTTTCTTTGTTTTAATAGAATAGAATTAGATATTAAAATTTTCACATAATGCACAGTTTATTATTTATTTTTTGAAGTGAAATTAAATATTGAATCAAATTTTAGGAGTAAGTTAAATTTCTCTGTATCCTATTTTACATAACTTATTTTTATATATCAAAAAGTTTTAAAACTATATTAACTTAATTTTATATTGGTTATAAAATTTTATGTATATTCTTGAGTAATATTAGATTGTGAATGTAAAATATGATAACACATTTTCAATTCTAACAGTCAAATTATTTATTTGAATATTTTAACTGTTTATTTAATAGGTCTATTGAATTTTTGTTATTGACTGGAATACTGCATTTTTAATTTTTTGACATTTATTCTTGTCATGTTTTTAATTAGTTTAAAATTTGAAAGTAGAAAATAATTTTATTAGAAAACAATTTATTGCCTCTTAAAGTATTATTCTGTTTAATATTGAAGTGATTGGTTAATTTTTTTATTTGTTTTTATTACTTCATTAATGATACATATTAAAATGAATATATGATTTGACAAAGAAATTTGAGGATAAATTTGCTTTTAAAAATAAGTTTAAACAGTCTATTTTTGTTTTTTTTTCAAAGAAAAATTTTATTTTAAATTTTGTGGAAATGTTTCTATATAGTTTGAAATGCAATATATTTTATATAAATCATATAAGTTATTAAAATTCAAATTATTTTTATGTAAAAAAAAATTATGTACTAGGTATGTAAATATAAGCTAAAAGATTGCAGTATTAACTAGAATTAGCATTTAATTTTTAAGTTATAAAGGTAAATATTTAAATTTTTTTAAAATTCTTTTAATTTATAATGGATAATACTATTGAAATTGATTGAAATTTAAAAAAAAAAGCTTTTACTGTCCTTAAGTAAAAAATATGTAATATAATATACATGTTTAACAAATTATATTTTAGAAATTCCAATAGTTTCTGACAAAGTTAGTTAAAATGTTTGATAAAGTTACTGTTTCATTTTAAATAAATATTTGGATAATTTTATTTCAATCTAGAGTTTTGCTTTCTGACTTATTCAAGTTTAAAGATCTGGATGGCTTGAAAGAGTGGCGCCAAAAAGAAGCAGTGGAACTGAGTAATATTGTTCAAAAAAGACTCCACTATCTTCAGGTTAGTCAGCTTAATTTATGTGGTATATAATGTTGATTAATAGTATATTATAATTATGTGGGATATAATGAATTATTATATAATTTTTATTATTTCCTTATTAGTTTAATTTAAAGAATTTCAAAATATTATTTAAAAAATGTTTAATTTTTTATGATTTTCTCATATATTTAAAAAAGGCAAGTTGTGTTTTGTAATTGTTTTTGGATTCAGTGAAGAACTGAAAAGTCTAGAAGCGAATAACTGTTTAATTGAGAAATTACTTTTCAAATTTCCTTAAACTCCCTTTATCATTGCATATCTGATCATTGGAATATTCTACATTTTTGCATCAAATTTAATTTTAATTTATGATATTTTCCTAATGTCAGAAAACTTAGCATTATTATTTTCTCCTTATATTGATATGCTTGTTGAAAAATTAACTATTTAAGAATTTACAATTTAATTATTTTTAAAATAATAAATTTCTACTCTGCTGACATGAAATTAAATTTGCAATTTATACTGTGTAATTTTCTGTGTAACTTAACTTTAAAAAATTAGAATGTTGAAATTTACATCACATGGTTAGATTTCCGAAAATTCTTAAGCATATAATACAAAATTAAGAAAAAAATATTCTTCTTCTTTTTTTTTTTTTTTTTTTGTTTCTTATAATTAGGGAATGTTTATTGTGAGGATTTCATGTTTTTATAAATTTTTTTAAATAACAAATTTTTCATTTAAGGTAGTTTAAGTTTAAAGTATTTTTTTATTCAGTTTTTTTGAACCAATATTATTTTTAAAGGTATTTGCAAATCTTATCATTTTTGAAAAGCTATATATCCTACAGTGATCTGAAACTACAAATTTCAGCACTTCTCATCTTATTTACATTTCTAATTATACATAAGCTCTTAAGGAAATTGATTTGTCTGTAGTTTTTTATTTACTGAAAGTTTTATTGTTGCATATTGAAGTACCATAAAAGGCCAAATGTCTAATGAATATTTCACTGCAAAATATTAAAATATATCGAATTCATGACACTTCATAACATAATCTTATTAGTAAAATATTTCTGATTTCAAGTTATTTTTTAAAAAGTTGATTTTTTTAAAAAGAATTGTTTGTTGAATTCAAACTGGCAATTAAAATGAATAAAAGATAATACAACAATTTTGAATCAAACAAAATAAAGAACTTTAAGTTCTTTATTTTCTTTGATTCAATATTGTTGATAAAAGTCATTTGAAATTTAGTGCACATGATTCAAACTTAAGTTTTAATTTTTCAAAACAAATTACTTTTTTTAGTGAAGAGTTAATTTTTATTATAGTACTTTTTTATTACAATAAAATGTCATAATCAAAAATGAGGTTCGATATTTTTATTTCAATGCTGAAAATGAATCATTTAAAAATTTTGAAATACTTTTCTAGGTTACTTTGAATATTTAATTACCTTGATTCCATATTAAAATTATTATTTTCTGTGACTCAACTGCTTACAAAACTTTTCAAATACATAATAAAATAGTAATGCATAATAAATTATGCATCACTATTTATTTATTATTTTTTGTGAACTATTTAAAATTTTTATTCAGGAAAATTATAATGATTCTTGGAATTTTTATGAAAAACCTATGTAACTATTTTGTATATTTAGGGAAAAATTATACATTAAAAAATTAGATGCTAATTTCTCTGAAACTTACATGTATTTCTTTTTTAAAAAAAACTGTTAATTGACAATCTTTTTATCACTTTGAATTTTGGAAATAGTTCACAAAATGATGGGGGAAACCTCATATTTGCATTGATTGGGTACAACTTTAAATTCATTTCAAATTTAAATAATTTCATTTTTATCTTTTTGCCATTTTAATCATTTTTTATATCTTTTTATCATTTTTTAAAATTTTCTTTTGTCATTTTTATATGAATCTAAATTCAAGCAATATGTAATGGATGTGAAAGTTTTTGATTTTAGGCAAAATTCATTAAAGTTGTTATTTTTTCCATAAAATTATTCAGTCTTTATAAATCATTCATTATGGTTTTACAATTATAAATAAGTTTGTTTTGTTTTATTGAAACACAATTGTGCTAAATATTCTTTAATCAAAATTTTATGAATTTGAAAATTTTATTGAACAAATCTCATTGAAAACAATATCAAAACATAATTAAATTTTGATTTTTCTTTTGTGTAATTTTTTTGTTTCTCTTTTTTATTTCATATTAAATCAACTATAATTAATGGGGACATGCAAAGAAGTAATTCCATAAAAGGATTAAATCTAGCCACTCATAAAGCTTGTTTTAATTATTTAATTTATTAGAATAAAAATTAATTTTTTCTATTTTTATCCTATAATTATTGTAAAATGATTAAATCTTACCATTCAGAAAGTTTGCTTTATTTAATTAATTAGGATCATTAACTATTTCAATTTTTATTAGCTATTTTTTGTATTACTTTTAATTAGCATAAATCCTGTTTTAATATGGTGCAAATCACAACTATATTAGTGAAATATTATTAATGGAAATTCTATTATATCTTTGTTTCATAAAAATTTTAATGTTAAATTATTAATTTTTTATGAAACAAATATACCATTAAAGTTTCTGATAAAATTAATTTTTAACATTATTTATTTATAAATTAAAATAATGTTAAAATTAATATTTCTTTAGGTTATGCTTATCATTCAAGTCACACACACAAATGTGCAAATGTGATAGTTTAGAAAAATTTAAATGCTCATTAGTAATTAATTTTAATATCATTTCATTTATCTTTATTCCATCAAAATTATTCTATTTTAGAATCCTAAAGACTGTGACAATGCCAAAAAGCTTCTGTGTAATTTGAATAAAGGCTGTGGGTATGGTTGTCAAATCCACCATGCTGTTTATTGTTTTATAGTTGCTTATGGGACTAAACGAACTCTCATTTTAAAATCTCAAAATTGGAGATATGCTTCTAAAGGATGGGAATCAGTTTTTCTACCTATAAGTGATACCTGCAAAGATGATGGAGGCTCATCTCGAGCAACGTGGCCAGGTGTAGTATTATGAAATTAAATAAAAAAATATTTTATTTTCTTCCCTTGAAAAAAGTGGCAGGTTACAATTACTATATTATTTTAACTAACTTGAAGTTTGTTGTTTTACCAAGTAGCCCTTACAATTTTTTTAAAAACTTTCATGGTGACATTCAAATAAGTAATGGAAAGATAAATAACACACCAGCATGTTTTTTTACAATTATGATTTTTTTGATGAAGTTTAAAACTGTTCTAAACATGAAATGCTCATAGTATTATCCTTTTTAAATTTCTCAAAAGTTCTTATCATTTACATTATTTTACCAATTATTTATTTGTTTTGGTGATCTTTTTGCTTGTTTCTTATTTACTGAAATAAAACTTCTAAATTTTTGCAAAAATATATTATTTTGCCGTAAATTATTATTTTATTATAAATGATTGATTAGTTTTAATTGTATGTAGCTGACATTTTTATTAAAGTGAATGTTATGAATTAAATAAGTATAACATTATGTGTACTCTCCTTCACTGGGTTGCTGGAGCTCCGTCCGTGGGTTGAGGACGTGTCAACATTAATCTGTGACGTCTGAAGTCCTTCCGCTGGTGTGACGTGGATGTGGAGAGGAGGGTGCCAGCTCAGGTATGGCCTCGTCACCTGACCATGGTTCAAAATTACGAGGCACCTTAAAAAAAGAGCAAAGTTGTACTTTCACCTTCGTGGTGCTCTGATCCAAACGAAAGACGCTCCTATTGACTTAATTCGGACTGCCAAAAGGCAAAAACGAGCTTGGCTTGTCCAAGTGTCATAAGAAAATAACAACAGTGTAACATTATACCATATATTTTTATATTTCAAATATAAAATTAAGTTGATGTATAATTCATGCTGTGTCATTTCAAGAAGCTGAACACAACTGGAGGATTTAAAATCATTTTTACCAATTTCAATGCTTTATTCAGCATTTGTTTTTATTTTAAGTAAATTGAAGTAATAACCAATGATAAAGGAATGTAACTAGAGATTTACTTATAGGTTCCCAAGTTTTCTTTTTTTCCTTATGAAGATAGATTTCATTTTCTTAATTTTTATATTTTGTTTATGTTAAATAATGCATTTTTTGTCTATTAAAATGTCATTACATATAAAATTGAAAAAAAAAATGTTTTTTTTATGTTAAATATATTTTTAACTACTCTTAATCTCATATAAGACTTATATTGTGTATGAAGGATTTTTCTCCCAATGCTATATTTTTAACTCATAAATTCAATGTACAACAAACTCCACTAATAACAAGAAATTCAAATAATTTTTTTAACAAAAGAAAATAAAAGGGGAGTAGTTTTCTCTAATTGTTCCTTTAAAGTTACTTTAGATAGTTTTTTAAAGTTAATTTTTGATATTTTTTATAAGATTGCTTGAAAATCTTTCATTTATGACTTAGAAGCATTTATTTTTTATCATATAGATAGTTTTTTCAATGTTTGTGTTGCCTAATATAATAGTTTTTTCTTTTGAATAGCATGTAGAAGTTTTCAAATTGCATTAAAAAAATGGAAGTTTTAAAAGGTTGGAAAATCTTTTAACTTAAATGTACAAAAATATCACTAGTAAAATGCCAATTGTAAATGAATGGAAAAATTTTAATTTTTATAGAATTATGTTGATTTGTCTTCTACTTTCGAATGTCTTGTTCTTAACAAGACTATATTGAAATAATCCCAATTCATTCATAATAAGTTCATTCTGAAGAGTGAAGATTTTGGTAGAGTAAACAACCAGGTACCTTTAGAAGTTAAAAGATTTTGCAAGATTTAATAAATGAATTATGCAAATTTTTTTATCCATTCTACTATTTTCTTTTAATTCATTAAATTATCTGAAAATCTTTGAAGCTGAGACATTGGAAGTAATGTTTAAGTGTTAATGGAAGTTAAAAAGAAATAACTTATTCTGAACATTTTCTATCTTTGAAGAAAGATTTTAAAATATAGAGGAAAATTTAAGAAATCAAAAAAAGGAAAATTATATGTGTATGAGATGGTGACTTGCTGTAAAATTTATAATTAACTTTAAAATGTAAATTCTCCCACCAATACAGTGAAAAGATTGCATCCTTTAAAAAATGTAATTATGAATTGCTTTAAAAGTTATTGACATCAAATTAATTTCTGTCAATATTCACTTTAAATATTGAAAGTTCATTGTATGTGAATTATTTATGTACTTAATAGTTTTTATTAATTTGAATTCCATTTTCTGTTATGGTTTTGATCTATTAAGACATCATATACAAAAAATGGCTTTTAAGCAAGAAACAAGCCATACTTACTTCAATTAAATATTTAAATATTAATTATTTTAATAATTTTTAAATGACTTTTACTTTAGGATAACATTTTTAATGCTTTTATTTTTTAATGCATTATTTATTATGTATTTTTGTATTATTTTTATTATTTTGTAATTTTGTTTATTTCAAGTTATGTTATATAAATAATGTCTCCCTTTATTTCCATACTTAACTATCCTTTTTAATTTTACAGGAAGTGATAGCATTCAAGTAGTTGATCTTCCAATAATTGATAATGTTAGACCTCGTCCACCATATTTACCTTTAGCTATTCCAAAGGATTTATCTGAAAGAATAATTAGATTACATGGTAACCCTTCTGTCTGGTGGATTTCTCAATTTGTGAAGTATCTTCTTCGACCACAAGAATCATTGAAACTACTATTAAATAAAGTTGAAGAGAAAATGGATATGAAGCATCCTATAGTTGGGTTAGATTGCAAATACACTAAATCTTCATTAAATAATCTTTATTAAATTAGCAAATTCATGCCTAATAAAATTGAAATGAATACTTATTGAATATTTTGAAACCATAAAATCCATCCATCGTATATTAAACACTCAGTATTATTACAATTAATAATTTTTATGTATTTGATTCTTTAAATTAGAGTATTATATTGGTTTAATTTATGAACACTAAAATTATTCAATACATTAATATTGTTTTCATTCCTTCAAAATATTTTCCCGCAATCTTTTTTTACTTTAGATTTCAGTTAGATAGTATATTTACCTATTTACAAAACACTAATTTTTTAATTTTTTCTGTTCAACCCTAAAAATGTTGTCAATCATGAAATTTTTTATGTATTACATGTTATTGAGAAAATTATGGTGCTGCAATTGTGCAATTCTTCCGGCTCAAAATAAATTCTGTAAATTCTTTTTAAAATTCAATTACTGTTATGTTTTTTTTTTTCAATTTTCCTTAAATAAAAGAACACTTTTAAAATATATTTACTATTAAATGTCTAGCATATTTTTTTAGTTACACTTTTTAAAATAAATTTGCTTTATTGTGATTTATGAAACTGAGAAATTTATTCTGTCAGTTTCACTTCTTGTTCTCATTGATTTCAGTTAAATATTTTGTTGAACATTAATATAATATGTTCTATTTAATAATATTTCAATGAAAATGTTTTGAGTAAATCTAAGGGAATGTACATTAAACACTCTGTGGCTCAAATGAATTATAATTGAAGTAAGAAATATTTTTTGAAGTTCTAATTTTTTATAATTGTAATTTTATTATAGGATTCATGTTCGAAGAACTGATAAGATAGGCACTGAAGCTCAGTTTCATTCCATAGAAGAATACATGGAACATGTTGAAGAATATTTTAAACTTGTTGGACTTTATAATCCTGTCAGTAAAAAAAGAGTTTACCTTGCGACAGATGATCCAAACTTATTGGCTGAAAGCAGGAAAAAGTATATATTTTCTCATATGATAAAAGTGAAAAAGCTTTTAAATTACTTTGTATTTATTTTTGATATTTTAAAATAGATATCCTGATTATGTGTTTTATGGAGATCCAAATGTTGCAAAAAGTGCATCTGTAGGGCAGCGTTATACAACTGAATCTCTAAAAGGTGTTATTTTAGATATTCACATGCTTTCTAAATGTGATTATTTGGTGTGTACGTTTTCATCTCAGGTATGTGATATAAAACTTGTTTGGATTTTGATTTTTAAAAAGTAATTTCTAAGTTTTATAAAAAAAGTTATGCATACTTACTATATATATTGTTTGAAATATGCTGTGATTTTTCAAATCACAGCATGTTTCAAACAATGGATTTTTTGTTAGTTTGATTTTGCATTTTTTATAAATTGGATAAAGTGAAATAATTTCTAATAGTAATTAAAATAGTAATCAAGATTTTAAGGCTTTTTTGCCTTAAGAAGTTATTGTTTTTAGCTATGACCTAATGATGTATAAGTTAATATTATCCTTAATTCATTCATTGCAATAAATCTCTGTTCTAATTTTTTAAGAATGTATGGATGAATGAGATTCATGCTTAATTCTCCTGTGCAAACAGCTTAACAATGCTCTTATTATGATGTGTTTTAACAGTATTAGAGCCGTTATTTTTTAATAATTTTGGTAATATGAAACTTGTTGATTATCTTTAGATTTATTGCATACCTCTTTATTTTCTTCTTCAAAAAATTATTCTTATATTTAAAATTGATAAATTTTGTCATAAATGCTTATATAAAACTTAGCAAAATTTTTTCATAAAAAAAGAACTTTTGTTTATGAAATAGAATTTTTTATGTAATTAAATCCAACTTAAACTTCTGCTTTGCTGTTAAAAAAAAAGATTTATTGTTGCTTTCAAATTGGTAGTGCACTTTAAGAAGAACAATAAATTCTAACTATGTTTCTTAAAAAAAAAAAAACACTTGATATGATTTTTTTCTTTCTTTTAAACAAACTTAATATTTTTTGTACTCTTTGCTCTTTTCTTTTTTATACATATTTGCTTTTATTGTAACTAAAAGAAAGAATTTTTGAAAGTACACTTAAAAATTTTTCAATTGGCAGCATTGAAAATTATCTAAATTATAATGATGTACTAGTTTATAACAAGAATAAATATAGACTATATACTTATATTGTAAAAGAATAATATAAGAACACTACTGTTTTGCCTGTAATAATGATAAAATATAATTTGTAAAAATATTTTTACAAACATAATAATATAAAATTTTGCAAGTTTTGTTGTCAAATTTTAATATCATAATTCAAATAAAGTTTTACACTGTTTTCTAAGGTATGGAATTTTAATTTTGAAATCTAATTTATGTAAAAATTTCTTAAATTCTGATATTAACATTTTAATTTTACAAGGTTTACTTTTAAATGATGCTCAATACTAAACAAACTCTCCAGTACATAGTAGATCTTATGCATAAATTCACTAATTGTTTTTAACGATTTATTATTGTAGAAAGAATCCTAATATACTTACATAAATAATCGTAAAAGTGGATACTTTTTTGTAAATTTTTTATGAGTATATTCACAATTTTTGTTTCTTCCAGGTTTGTCGACTGGCATATGAAATTATGCAAGATTTTCACTCAGATGCATCTTCCTATTTCAAATCCTTGGATGACATATTCTATTTTGGTGGCCAAAGTGATCACAATCAAATCGCAATTCTTAATCATACTGCTAATAACCACAATGAAATATCAATGCAAGCAGGAGATATAATTGGAATTGCAGGAAATCATTGGGATGGCTTTTCCAAGGGATTAAACAGAAGGACAAAAAAGAGTGGATTATATCCATCTTATAAGACAATTGAAAAAATAGATTTAGTTGATTTTCCATCTTACTCAGAAGTGGAAAATCTGTAGTGACTAAACTATTTTAGGAAATTTTAAACAGTTTTAACTTATTTTCACTCTACTTAAATTTAGAGTAAACTCATAGAATATCGAAATGCTCAAGATTTTTTAATAACTTTTGTACTAATTGTAATGACAATGATTGAAAAGTCACAAATTGATTCAGCAGTCACTAATCACTTCAGAATATTGCATATTAAATTATGTACCAAGCTCTTTTTTTATTTAAAGCTGAATGGAAAATTTTCAAACATTAATTTTCATTATGAAAATTTTTCACAATGTATTGTATTTAAAATATTTCTTTATATTACTCTTATAACTATTTAAAAAGCACTCTACTATTTTTTAAACCTTCACTTAACTTTTAATGCTATGAATTCTGTGAAAAATATGAAATTACATAATAATGAGATAGATATTTCTATGATCATCCTTCCTTTTAATTAGAATATGTTTAATGAGTAAAAAAAACATTAGTTGTTTCATTCCATTTTTATTTTTGTTAGTTGTTTTGTTTATCACATTTTTTAATGTTTGGAAGTTTTGGATTGCAAGAGAATAAAATGAATTAGTATATTTATGTACTATTGAATCTAGTCAAATAGATGTTTGAAAAAGTTTATCAAATTAAAATAGTTTTTTTATTTGTATATTATTAAAATAATCATGTGGTGTAAAAAGTATTGATTATTGATTCTAATATAGCATTTAATTTCTTATAGTATACCTTTATATTTTATACTTAACTGGGACTTTATAGGATACTCTTGTCTAGTAGCAATATTTATTTTCTTTTTATTTTAATACTTCCAATTTTTGCTGTACAAGTTATGAGAATCCTCAAGATATTTAAAACTTCTCTTTGAAATAAAGAGTAATAAAAAACTTGTTATTTACATTTTTATAAATTCAAGGACTAATGTGCTTTTAATAGTAAGCAGTATTACATCCATTAAAATATATTGGCTACTGTTTAAAGTTTGTCACTTATTATTGTCTCAAAATGATTTGTTCATATTTGGAAAAAAAAGTTGGATTTTTGTCCTAGCCTTTCGCATGACATTTATTGTAAAATAATTGTATTAGTTTTATCAGAAATGAGTACTTTTAGGAATTTTCTTAAAAAAATAACTATGAGAAAAGAATTTTCTTAATAAAACAACTTCTCTAATTAAAAACTACATTTATTATTTTTTTGGAGAAAAGTATTTTAATTAATAACTGTATAATATTTAAAAATTGCTAAACTTGCTTGAACACAATAAGCTGCTCAAAGATTGCTTTGTAATTTTTAATTCATTTCTGTAAAATTTATTTAAATCAAAGATTAGAAATTTTATGTTTCTTTATTGATGTAATTATAACTTTGGTTTATTCTCTACAAATAAATATTATTGTTTATTTTCTTATTTCAATATTTGTCTTGAAATTAAATACATTTTAATTCTAAATCAAAATTTTAAATTTTTTGAAATTTTTTATTATAAATATATTGAGTTATGTGCTGTAATAAAATATTATATTTCTCTATAGCATTAATATTTACTTTAATTTTTTTGTACTGTAACTAAAAATAATAATTTTAGTTATTGTATAAATTGAAAAAGAAAATTTTATATATCTTAAGTTTTGTGTTTAAATTTTCTTCTAGCTATTTTATGTTGGTCAAAAAATAAATTATGTTTATTAATGGATTACTCTGTTTATAAATGGTTTATTTTCCAAATGAAAACTTTGTAAGCCAAATTGATAATATGTAATAAATTATATTGTCTTTTTTGACAGAATCTAATGAAATATGTATTGTCTTTTTAAATTAGCATTTTTAATTTTAAATGAAAAGATTTAAGAGTTCGTGACAGTTGGGAAAGACGAGTCTCATTTCTAATATATATTTTTATCCAATGGTTTTTCTAAGCTAAAAAAAGTATGAAAAAACTGGTTTGAATTATTTGTTTTAGAAAGTTAGGTGAATTCTTTTTAAACATTTACATAACAATAGTGTGAAAAAATATTGTCTAATATTCAACTGTTGAGAACTACTCATTTTCTATCTGTCATATATATGTTGTATAGTGGAAACTACTATGTTGTTAATTTCTTTTTTAAACTTATTGAATAAAGCAAATTATTTTGTTGCATTTTTCACAATCTTACTAACTTTTTTTTATCTATAGTTCCTCAATATGAGATACAGTTTACTGATACTTGAATGTTTAGTGTTTTAACCTTCAATTCAACAGCATATGAGTTCAATTCTCACCTCAAATATGAAAATTTTTTTATGATTTAGAACTCAATTTAATCTATTGGCCTTGATCATTTTTAGATCATAGGTGGGCTCAAAAAATCAAAATTGTCATAAAAGACAAATCAAATTAAAATAAACTGTAATTATTGGTCCTTTTCAGCCAGTTTTATAAAGATAAACATGCTGAATTATCTCTTGATCTCCCAAATAGAAACCTGTAACTTTAAGTTTTTAATACTATCTGCTTGCATATTAGAATATTCTCAAGCAAGACATGTTTTTATTTTTTGATTCTTAGAAAATATCTTATGATAATGAACATTGCTGGAATCAGAAATTGTATAATACAAATATGTAATATTTTTTAATAAAAAGTGCTTAGCAATTTTAAAAAAAAAGACAACACTATTATTTTGGAACAACAAATTGTGGTATTTAACACAATGTAATTGAAGGACATTAGTGATACCTATAAAGCTTCAAACTTTGAGTAAAAGTATGAATAAATGTTTTCTAACATTAAGGGATCTGTAAAATGCACATATAAAAAATAAATCTGTAAGAAATTTATAAGCTGTGAAACTTAAATATAATTCTGGCGCAATATTTACTAAAATTTCTAGGTTTTTAAGTATGAAATCGTCTAAGATATTTTCTTTGAATTCCAATTATCAATTATTAAGCTATTCACTATTGTTTATTAGTTCGAAATTTGTATTTTTTTATATTTATTAACTATTAAAAATGATATCTTGATTAAAGCAATTATAAATCACTCAAGATATTTTAATTAAAAGAATGTTTCTTAAGATTTCAATCACATTTATCCTGTGTAATCATTTGTATAGAACATGTTCCAGCAAAAATGATAGTGTATTGTATTAAACTTATATTATCATTATTTTTACATGTATGCAAAATTTAAATCGCAATCATAATTTTTAAAAATCATTCACTGTGCATTCCTCTTACGCACATAAATAACTTGCAAGTTAATATTATGAGCACAAAATATTTTATTTTTCTTCAAAAGTATAAAAAAATTAGACCTAAATTTTTATTATATTTTCTAATTATGAAATGTGTATCATTACTATGAATATTTATTACATTATAAATTATTTTTAGAACAACTTTCTTAGACTAGGTACATTCCATATTACAACTGTATCTTTTTAATTTTAATACTGAGTTTTCTGTAAAATAAGGTATCTTATATTGTCAATGATTATTGCATGTAATTTGTAAAAATTTGTATCTTAGGTTTGAAGAATTTTACACTTTTACTTTAAAAAAGTTACATTTTCATTTTATATAAAATATTGCATTTAAATTGTTTATGATAATATACATTATATTTTACTAAATGAAGAGTTTTATCTATTAATATATCAATGCATTCTTGATCGAAATTTATGAAACTTAATATATTTATATTCTATAAACGTGGAAGTTTTTTTGTGGAATTATTTCAATAATTTTATTGTGAATCATAAAGACTTCTTTAATTTTTTATTGATGATAATAACAAATAATATCAATAAATATCAGATTTTTTTAAAAATATTTAAAAGGAATTGAAGTATTTATAGGTTTAATTTATGATTCTTAAAACGATAGTAATTTATAAAATTGAAAAAAATACGAGATCAGTAAGAATTTATAATCTCATATTTTTTATTTTGCATTTTTTAATTGCAAATCTGTATTTAATAATAAATTTTTATTTTTTGATAATTTAATTTTTTTAAGTAATAAACTTAGAGTATTTATGACAAAAATTTGAAATTCTCCAATTTTGTAATTCTGCACAGCTATTATTCCAAATTCTTTCTGTCTTATTTTTTTAAAAAACCTTGATTTTTAAGCTATATAAAAAAATATTTCCATAGCATTGCATTTTGTATATGAAAATAGAGAGAGCTTATATCTTTCTTCCATATTTCTTAAAAAATTTTTAACTTATGATCTTGTTTTCTAATATTAATTTTTATTTTTTAAATGTATGAATCAAAAGGAAATATATTTTACCTAAGGAATCCAGTATAATTTAATTTTAATAATTTGGAAATTTTACACAGAAAATTACACAGAAATTTTTGCAACAAAAAAATGCCCCCTTTTGAAGCACAATTTTATGTTTGATTATTTAATTATGTTTAAAGAATTTTCTTATTATCTGATTAAGTAATCTATTCTCTTAAATTTTAAATATTCATTAAATTTACATTATAAGCCTATTTTATTAATTTACAAATCAGTATATGTATAGAATATTTTCTTATACTATTTTAGCAGTAACTTTTCATGCCACTTGTTATTTAAGAGATTCTAAAATTTTTCACTTATTTTTAATTTGTGTTATACAGATTGTTTCAGATAAGTTAACTATAACTCTCTCACCTCTTATTTCAGGAAGTAAAACAATTTAGTATCTACATTTTTTTAGCAGTTTGTCTGTTTAAATTTCTTAATTTTGCATAGTTCCAAAAAATTATAAAATTTTTGAATTGTTATATATGATGAGATACTTTTGACATGCAGTGTTTTGTCATTATCACACAAATAGCAAATGAAGCTTGGAATCAATGATCAGGAAGTTTTGTAAATAAACTATTGGTGAATTTTAGGAAACTGATAGGAAGTGTTGATGAAATTTGTTCAATTAATATTAATAATGATTATATAATTAGAAAATAAGAATAAAACCATAATAAAGAAAAATATTTCTTTCCATTCTGTGGATTCAAAGATCTGACTTAATTTTTATTGGTATTTTTCTTAAAGATTACGATAGAGAGAGTTATCGTTTTACCTTTAAAATGACTAAACAATGAAATTATGTGAGCTGAAAATACTTAAGTCTCCATTATTTATCTATAAAATATTACATCTCTCTTTAGTTTCATGTACCAGGAAGAAATTCACCCTTGTATTTAGGTACGCACCCTAAAGCATTTTTCAGGATTAAACATTGAAGCATATACTACATTTAACCAGAAATAAATTTGTGATAATTGTATTTAAAAACCGAAAATTGAGCTATTATTATTCCATATATTCCTACTGTCACCTTGTCTTCCAAAGAATTCTTTGATTCTGATTTTTTGAAATGAACCATGCAGTTCTGTTGTCGTCTCCCAATAAAACATTCGTTAATATTAGTTAAGATAAAAAAAATGGCTGTGCAATAAGAATACATTGAGAATAAGTGTTAAAGATTTAAAAGAAAATTTTCAGTCTTCAATATTTACTCAATTTAGCTGAAACAACCTGCTGTATTTTTCTCTGTGTTTTACTCAATAACTATGAACAATTTATTATTAGTATTATTTCTGTGCACAATGTGATGCAAAAATAAATATTGTTTTTCATTAAGTGTATAAAATTAATGTAACACCAACTTAGTGTAATGTGATTGTAAATATATTTATTGAGTAAACACATATCTATATCAATAAAGAAAATGTTATTTTTCAATTGCATGTTTGTTTCATTTTTCAATGAACATTAGTTTTTTTATTGCCTAAAAATACAACTTATACTATAATTTAAAATATATACTATAACTATTTGCATTATGCGACAGCCAAAATATTTTAAATCACATTTTATTATTAAAGAGAGAAATTTCTTCATATAAATGTATATACATATATTTTGTTCTACTTTTGACTGTAATATTCTAAAAATTAAATATGATTATTTAGTTCATTTTATTTTTTTCATTAGAACTGAAATACATCTGCTTTAACAGGTTTTTGAAGTGAAAAATATTTGATATTTAAGAATAAAAATTATATATTTGAGTTTACTTCATGTTTATTTATTTACTCTATATTTTTAAATTTTCATATCAAATTATACATCATAAGTGAAGAGATAAGTTTTTCCATTTAATTATTGATGTTTTACTTTTTTACTTATATTTTTCAAAATAATTTATTAAATTATCTAAAATATATAATTTATAAGAAAAATGTATATATCTATCTTAACTTTTATCATTTTTTTCCTTTTAAATCTATGAATTCATGAAACATTTCATTTTTAGTAAGTTAAAATTAAATAATCAATTTATATTTTTCTACACATTAAAAATGTTTACAGGTTTCAGTTAATAGTAATGTTGTATGAAGAAAAATATAAATTTGTTTAAACAATTTGCACTTTAATTCTTTATCCTGCTTATAATTTAATAAAAACATTATGAATCTCTCTATAGTCATGCAATAAAACAAAATAATCTGAATAATTTGCTGACCGAAATTGCAAATCTTTCGTAACTTTTGGTTAGATTCGTTTAAATGAATTATTAATATTGCAGCTTAACTAAAAGAAAAATGTTTAATTTGATATTACTGTATTGTATATGAAAATAGTCTTGTGTGTAGTTAATTTCTCTGAAAAATTATAAGCAATTTGGAAAAATATTATCTCTCTTAACAATACATACATAAATGCATGCATGCACACATAAACAAACAATGTTTACATGAATATTAGCTACTAAGCATTATTGGCAACATCTGTTTCTTTTAAAAGGACTATATTATCTTTGTTTTAATTATAATTATTAACCATTACTTTTCATAACATCTCAGAGCGTTTTATATAATATCCTAAATGTATGAAGCACTTTAATCATTTAAGTTCATTTTACATTATATAACATTTTTATAAAACAGTAAATTTACCTTTAAAATAATGGATCATATTAATCATGTAATTTCTATAAATGAAGTCCTGTTGAATTACATATGATAAAATATTGTACATAATAAATAAGCTCTTGTGATCCAAAGTAATTCATGTGTACATTCTGTAGTAAATGATTTATTTAGAAACATAACTCAAAAGGTTGAAAATTATTGTAAGAATTGAAAATTGTTGTATGTAAACAAAAAAAATCTATATGCCATTAATGTTAGTATTCTTTTCATATTTTTTAGAAGTATGATTTACAAAATAATTTTATAACTTAATTTTTTGTAACATAAGTTTTCTATTTTCTCAAAAACATTGAACCTTAATCAAAATATGACAGGAAAATGGAGTTTTTATCTATTACAATATTCACCAAGACATTTTGGCATCACATATAATAGACAAAGATCAGGGAAAAACAGTTGTATTAATTATAATTATTAATTATAATTAATATAAACAGTTGTATTAATTATAAGTTGAGGTATATACAGTAAATCATTGATGTAAATAAACCTTGAATGTCATAATTAATGGTAAATTGGAAATTGATATTACTTTTTTTAGAACAGGTATTTCTGGATTTCATCATTTTAATGAACCCTAAATAATTACAGAAATTGTACTCAATTAATATTTAAAATGCCACTAAAATCAAAACTAAGAATTGAATGGCAAATCACGAAATCATCTCGGGAAATAAAGAAAATTTACATGATTTAATACCTCACATGACATTTGAAGTTTTTAAATTTGTATAATTTAATGTAGACAATTATATAATTGCTTGACACAACAAACACATTGAAAGTAAGTACTCTAATACAACAACATAACTCGTGTAAAAACTGCTTCTTCTGGTTAGGCAGTTCTTTTTTCAAAATAATAATTATTTAAAGTTATTTTATTTTAACACACTTAGAAATAACCATAAGTATTTTATGAAAGGGTTTTTTACCCTTTTTCCTGCCAGAAGAAATAATTCTGTTTGAGTTATTGTACCTGAACTATTTCAGACACTTTTCACATGCACTTGAACTGTTAACTTGCACAATTTATGAAAAGATATCAATAGATCATAAAATTGTAAACAACTATATTTGTTTAAAAATTTTTTTTGAATTATTACTTATTGTTCTTTAAAATTTAGATTACTCAATGTTTTGACAATATTATAAAATTTATCAAAAATATTATTAGCAACATTCTGGTATCCACTGGAGAAACCCTCAAACGTTTGTTCCAACATCACGATTTGGCATGTACAAAATGTTCTTGCGATGACAGATAATGGAGAAAGCTGGAATGAAAATTATTTTTTTAGGAGATTCATTATATTAAATTACTATTCAGTTTTGTGTTAACTTTTTGCTAATGAAAAGTCAGTTTTAATAACATCAAGTTTTAGTCATTGGGCCTATTTGTAGCTTCAATATTTTTCAAGAACAGAACAATTTGATGGCATGTTTTTATAGAAACTTTATCTTGATGAAATTTGTAACAAATAAGTGACTGTCAGCATTTTTCTGCTTCAAAATTTTATTTTTTCATTAACTTCTGTATATAATGATAACTTTGATATATTTCTTATAAAATGATAAAAGCACTGTGTATTGATTGGTACAACATTTTGCAGCAAACATCATAGTCGATTAGCAGTGGGTGTAGTGAAAGTTAAAACTTACTTTATAACTTTATATTACACTCAACATGAAAATGAATATGATCAAGGGTTAAAAACAATTTTATTTCGTCCATTATATAAACTCTGTTAATGTATTACGTAAAAGTTATTTTATGAATAAGCAATTAAACAATATTTTGAAATTAAGTTTCTCTTTGATTAAAAATATTTTGATTTATATAACAAAACACTTAAATATTACAAACTAGATGAAATTTTATTATGAAAATTATTAAAACAAATTAACTTTTGGTTTGCTGAGAATGAATGTTATAAATTAATAAAATGCAAATTCATCAGAAATTTCCAAAACCATATTTACATAATTAAAAATGACAACAAAACAAAATTCATTAAAATAATTTGATTTATTAAAGCTTTATACACAAAATAATTTTAATATACAAATATAAAATCAATGTAAAAACTGAGTTTTTGAAATAAAAACATTCTTGAATTTACATTTTTGAATATATAATGCATATTTATATTGAATAGAATAAATACTAAATAAAATAATAAAAGCTGTAAATAAAAAAAATTTCTGATAATGTTAATTATATATTTAAGCCATTTTCTAAACAACGACAAATCACTGCCACACATCACTGTTCTATTACAAAAAAATGTACTTATATTTGGATATCTACTTATATTTTATTCAAGATAAATGCATAATCTTGAGGTAAAAAATTGATAATCTTTTATTTTTGCATTAAAATGATTTTTTCTAATTTTCTCGGTTTTTAAAACAGTTTATTAAAAATTTCCAGTTTTATTTCCACAATGAATAGAGTTGTTACAAGCATCAATAAGGTCTTTTTTAGAGTGATAAGGACATTGAATTGAGATCATTCACATTTTGCCAATGATTTGCATAGAATTGGAATAAATAAATAATTTTGGTTTATAGAAAATAATCAATATCCGATATTTATCAACATAAGAAAACAAAACTATTAACTTTATCAATTATATTTTAAGCAATATATAAATAAAATCAATATACTTATCATTTCTTAATTCTAAATAATTACAAATGCAAAGAAAACTTTTAAACACCTTAATATGTAACTTTAAAATTATAATATAAGACTAGATTCTTAAAATATTAGTATTTATATATGGCATTATGCATTAGCAAAAAATAAATATTATAATCTCAAGATAGTTACAATGAATTGACTAGAAATACTGAATTAAGTATAAATATGGTGTGAGAGAGATAAGAAAAAAAATTTTTTTCTTCATTTATATGACAATTGCTTTTAATATTTCACAAGTTTAAACCTTTTATATACTCTAATTATTTTTAAACATACTGCAAGGGAAACTCCATTTATGATTCAAATAATTTTTTAGAATAAATATTTAACAATAATGCTTTTACAACTGATAATTAATATAAAATCATAAAAAAGTAGATCATTAAAACCAATGTACTTTTATCTCAAAAAGCAATGTCAAATCAATTAAACTTTATTATATATTATCTAAAATACATCTTTTTATTGACAATAAATTTTGTTTTTATAGGTATATGAATACTAAATTTTTTAAATAGTTTACTTTTAATTTTATTTATAAATCATTAAGAATCTTTTAAAAAATTTTTTTTTAATATTTTACTGCAAATGAGATGTTAATCAGATTTTCCCATCAAAGTGGAAATGTTCATGTAAGATCTAATGAGATATAAACTAAAAAAAACATAGTTGATAATATAAGCAACTTTAAAGTAGCAATGCTTTATTAATTCTAAAATAAGTATAGAAACACAATCTCTATTTTAACATTATACTCCACTAATGAAAAAATAAGAAATATTAATATTGTAATTTATTTTCATTCACTTTATTCTGATATAAGAAACAAGCTTCCATGGATGATCATTTTAAATCACATTGATGAAAAATAATTATGCTGAAAAATTTAATGATAACTGATGCTGCTTATATTATAATTTAAATTAATAGAAATATATAACTGCATAAAATATAAAATTCATATAATTTCAATGAAAATTAATTTTATCTGATTTTTTCTTGAAAAAAATCAGTTCTTTATAAAAAATATTTAAATTTAATTTTATTGTGATATGATTAAAAAATTAGTCACAAATATGTGAAAATAAACTTAAAATTATATACATCAGGTATTTTTTAGAAAAGAAATTAATATACACATTAGTTAAATTTTATTAATTAAAAATATGAATTTCCATAAATTGTTTGTAATTCAAATATATGTAAATTTAAAAGCCTTTTTAAACAAAATCAAAACTTTACATGCCAGTATTCTCTTAAAAGAATTCCAATTTTCAGTATATGACAGATTTTCAACTTCTAGCATTTAAACAAGGAACACAGATCTCTCAACTTCAATTTTTCTATCAGGAAAAGGTAAATAATACACATAAGTACTTGAGCAAGTAGGTTCTTTGATTTCATCGCAACCAATTAAATTTAATTGCTTATCCATGCATATGTACATTGAAGTAAGTATTGGCTTAGTATAGTTCTGAAAGAAAAAAAAAGATTTAAAGACTAAAAAAAAATTAAATATTAAATTTATACAGATATACTTTTACATAATTACCTTATGATTTTGGCAGAATAATTTTGTGGTAACATTTACATGCATGTTGATTGCATTTTCTACATATTTCAGCTGTAAAAGTTGTAAATAAATATAACTTTATTAAAGTTAAACAAAAATTGTTTCAATATGCATTAAACAAGTTCCATTGTTACAAACATAGACGTAGAATTAATTTCTTTACTGAAACCATTACATTTATCAATGTGTGGTAGTTACTAATTATAAGTAAAAACGATTTTAAAAAATCGTTTTTAATTATAATTACTAACTACCACACATTGATAAATGTACTATAGTTTTATAGTACCAATAGTTTTTAAAAACTATAAAACATTGACACTGTATTTTCTTTCTAGAAAGAAATTTTTCTAAATTTTCTCAAAGATTTGACTCATAAGAGAATTTACGATTTAAAATCCTAAATTATTCATTAGTATCTGTACATTAGGCATATGACAAACCTATTAATTGAGCATTTTATGGATGTGTAGAAATAAAACTAATTTAAAATGAATTTTTGATTTTTTCAGTGATAAATATCTCTTAGGTAGTACAAAGAAATCATTAAAGATTCCTAACAATTTTATGCCTTTTTTTAAGAAAACTGCATCATGGAATGATATAAATATTAACTAAAAATACATCACAAATCTGTAGTTCAACAGATGATAATAAAATTGAATACATATTATTTTAGTTTTTCAGTTTCAAGTGGAAAAAATTGGCAGTAATTTTTTTTTTCATATATGTTAAAGAGTAGAGAATTCTATTAAATAAAATCTGGGTTTAGTTTGTTACTCAACAATCAACTTTTGTTCTCAAAGACTAATTAAACAGGGACCTACCATTTAAAATGGTTTCCGCGCGAACCACTACAAATAAACATGCCTCAGGTGTGATTTGAACCCTAACCATTGAAAGGAAAACCAGTCGGCCGCTGGCTCAATTTTACAATGGACGAAAATCCAGATTCAAAATTAATACACCCATTTTTGTCCAAGTTGAATGAAAAATCAAAAGTCAATGAGAAATGAATTTACGAGTTTCAAATATTGATCCTATCACATTATTCTCAATTGTGGAAGCTACATATTGGCTTATTTTACTTGTATTTTTACTTATTTATTTAATTTTACCTTACAACTAAACATTTTTATATATGCACACAATATTTATGAATTTAAAGTATGCATAAAGTGCATTTATGTAATATTTTAATTTCATTAAAAATAAGGGGGAAATATTACGCATCATTTAAAATCTGTATTGACTGTTCAAACTTTTATACTATTTTTGCAATTTTCCATTAAAACTTTCAAATTAAATTTTTTCTGATTGTGCTGAGAATATTTATTGTGCAAAAAGTAATATATTTAAAATAAAAATGTAAAGTCCAGGAGATCCAGCATATGCCAAATTTATTAATGACATATTTTCTACACATATTTATTTCATGACATATATATTTACATAAAAAATTCATATTTTTTACTTTCCGAAAAAAAAATAATTTGCTAATATTTTTGGAGAAAAATCGCATACTAATATTTTTGCTTACCAATGGATTTTAATGGATGATTAATTCTTAATACACCGCAAAATGAAACTATTAACATATTTATAAACTTTTAAGTTCTTTAAGTACTAAATGATTCAGTCTTTAATTCAGTAAAATAATTTTCAAAATGAAAAAATCTTTTGCCTTCCATTAATTCGAATTGTCTCAAAAGTTTAAATTTAAAATTATTATAGATTTATATATTTTATTTTTCTTTCTTTCATATGGAAATAAGCTATTAATATTAAACATTATTTGTACATTGATTTTTTTCTGTTAAAAATTATTGAGCTTTTGAAGTTTTTAAAACAAAATTAACACTTATCAAATATTGCACAACTTTTATATAAAAAATGCAATGAAATTAGATGTACAGGCAAAATTACAGTAAGGTAGCAATAATCCCATAAGAAAATTAAATTTTTAATTCATGAAATTAATATATTTAATTTATTAACAATGAAACTAAAGAAAAACTTGTTTTAAATTGATTATAAAATTCTGTAAGAATTATCAGTTTTTCTGGAGACATCAAAACTCCTAAAAAGTTAGCAATAAAAATTGTATATCTATATTAATTCTATATACTTTTAATCAATTACTTTAAAGCATAAAATTTGACAAATTTTCAAATTACTGAAATATGCAATTTGTTAATGTGAATGTGTATAAACTGTTCAAATATTTTATACACGTTTCTATGCATTGATAAAATTCAGCAGTTGCAAATTTTATTAGTAAAAGATATTTCAACTGTATTTTTGGGTGTGTAATTTTAATTTTAAAAATCTGCTATAATTATATATATATATATATATATATATATATATATATATATATATATATATATATATATACACACAAACACACACACATATATATATATACATATATATACACACACATATTTTTAATATTATATTTAAATATTCTATATACACAATATTTATGTGAAAAATGCTTCAAAAATATATGGTAAATTGAATACAATTAAAATCATTTTAAGCATATTTTTTTATAAATATGTGATAAAAGTGTTTAAGCATAAATTTATAATTCAGAATTTGATAATAGATGGGCAACATGTATATGTCTCTTCTATCTACTTTTATTCCTGAACTTGGCATACATCATACATAATATTTTTAACATACCAAAATTGGAGTATCTTGACTTGGTGTCAATCCAGCTTTCTGTAAATACCTGAAAAACATAGTTACATTAACTAAAAAAATAGTGTAATTCATAAACTTTCCTTTACGGTACAAAAAGCAAACAGATACAATTTTTTAATATATTTAAAAAAGTAACTTTCAAAAATAATGTGTTGATGCTTGTATTTAGATATGCTTGCATATTTATTTCTCATAGTAATATAAAATAATTTACTCGCGAATATTTAGTTGATCGTGTAATTGCAGACTTCTCTTGAAATACTTTAATTCTGAGTTAAAACTTGGCAGGCTAGCAGCACAAGTACCATGTTTCAGCCATTCATGCTTCCTGTAAAAAAAATAATAATAATTAATAAATAAAGAAATTAGGCTTTCTTAAATTCATTAGTCTAAGCAAAATTACTTAAAAAATAAAATAAATCTATAAAGTCTACAAATATTTTGAAAATTCATATCCAATAACCAAGAAAAAAACTTTCTCCAAACTAAATTGCATCTTAATGTTAATTACAAATTGCCATAAATATGAGTAAAAAAAAATACTATGCATTGTAAATTTATGATATATTCATTTATTCAATTATATTTTTGAAACAATTCTATCTTTATGTAATAACTTTATCTATGCATAAATTGAAATTATTTATGGTGATTGAAATTTGAGAAATTTATAATTGTGGGAAATAACAATAACACATTTCATTGAGATTATATTTAACTAATCAAGGATTAAGAGAATGGCTATTGGTCATTTCTAACAAGTATGATCCCAAGCATACTACAAACACAAAGTTCCATCCAAGACATTTTGCAGAAAGATAAAAGAAAAGGTAATTTCTAAAAAGACCTTAAGAGGCTAGTTATTTTCAATTGAATAATTAGAAAACCAAAAATGCTGAGTTGAACATCCTGCATAATGTATTACTTAGTAATCGTCTAAATTTATTAGTATTGACTTATAGTGATCTTTAATCACTACCTAACTTTTCCCTGCATCAAACTGACTTAAAACTTCTGAATGAAATCAAGTTTGAAGAACTTTCTATATTTTAATTCCTTACTGTTAGAAATTATGATATATTCTTGTTTTTGTGAATTAAGATAATGTAAAAGAAATAATTTTTTATTAGTGAAATCATAGTTAAGGTACAGGGTCAAATAATAATTTCAGCATTAAAGAACTACAATTTTTTCAGTTTTCATATTATGTTAACACATGAATATCAGACCACAATTATGTAATATACTTAAGAGCATTTGAATATAAATGACAGATCAATGGCAGGCATATAAATGACTTGTTACCTTACAACCACAATAGCAAGGATTTCACCAGCAATGATACTATCTCAACATGATTAACTTTGAATATTGCACTCTTTAATGCATATTAAAAAACTTATAGTAACTTTTTTTAGATGTATTATTTAGCATTTGTAAATTAGTTATGAAATAGAGAAAATAAAATCAATATTTCATAAATTATAATTTAAACTAAAATATTCAGATTGATAGTTAATAAAATATGATGGTACAATTTGTAAGATAAAGGCAAATTTTCATTAAGATATTTAAAACATGCATATTATAAAACTTATTTGTAAAATACATAATAGCTTAATTTTACATTTTGTACATTTTAATAAAATAATTCTACAAATTATTTTTGTTCTTTGAATAATTTTTCATACCAAAAAGATGTTTCTGAAGAATCTGCAAATATATTAGGCCATTTTGCTTCAAGCTGTAGAAGAATAGGCTACAAAAAATAGCTTGTGTAAATTTCTAATTAAAAATTCAATAAATTAGAAAAATTATTCTTTGGTCTTTTAAAACAATAACAGGCAGTAATTTTATATTTTCTGTGTAACTGAAAAAATAATTATCACAATTTCACACATACTTCCTAATTACATTTGTATATTATTTAATATTTGATGATTTTTAGAGACACTTTGAGATTATTTATTGTGTTCACTTAAGCAAAATTATATATGAAAATATGTTCCTAATATTTGTTAATTAATATTTTCTCTGCTACTCCATTCAAATAGAAATATGAAATTTTCTATTTTGTGTAAATAATGCATGAATTGAAGAAAAAAAAGTTAAACAATAATTACAAATAAATAAATTAACAATTATATTCTATGTTCTTTATTGCCTAGTATTTAAAACTTGTAAGATTTTAAGATATCATGCTTAAGAAATGGTATATATAACCTCATTAAATTTTAAATTAATTGTTTGATTATCAACTATTTTAATATATTTTATATTAACAAATAAGCAATTTTATTTGACAATGAATAAAATTTATCACTTATCAGTAGGAATTAATTATCTCTTTACACAAATACTACATACTATTTTATTGCCTTCAGTCAATTAATGCATTAAAAAAGCCTTGTTTATTGATGCAATATAATTAATTGTAACATTAACAATGAAATACAAAGATGGAAAAAAAACAAAACAAAAGATATTAAGATCTTTTTAATGCCAAAAATATTCAGTAAATATCAAGTATGACACAATATATTTATACACACAATTTCTTAAGTAAATGATTTTGGTTTTTGATGGGGGGGATTTAAATTTCTGCTGATCAAAAAGACATTTGCACTTAGAGCACTTAATTTACATATTATAATATATAAGAGAATATTCCTTGTCCATTATAAAGAAGCAAAGGTTTGTTTGTTTGGTTTTGTTTGTCGCTCCACGGTCATTTTTTGCACACAAAGGCTAATTAGACCAGGAACTATGGTTTAAAGTGGATTCTGAACTATTGCAAACATCCATACCCAAGGTGGGATTCGAACCCATGAACTGTTGAACCGAAGGCAAGAGCACTAACCATTCGGCTGCCAGCTCAGCTAAAGAAGCAAAGGAATACTTTTTTGCAATAATGAAATTTATTTAATCAGATGACATGTTAGTACTTATTACATACTAATCATATAAATTATGTTTACAAATGCTAACAAAAATTGCAGTACTGAGTAATATGTAAAAAAAATGTAAAAAAGCTAAAAATGTAAGGGTAAAAAATATGTAAAATGGCTTCCATCAGCTGCATATCTAACATAGGGTCTTCTGTTTTGAAGTCTTGCATGAATAAAGGTAGTCAAATGTGGAAGAAGAGTGAAAATAAAGTGAAAAACAAAAAACAAAAGTAGCTACTTTAGTGGAGAAATCAGCTATAATGAAAATTTATGATAAAAGCCATACATATCATGATATTTTTACCTGATACCTTCTGCAGTATAAAAAATTTTGAAGATTAATCCTTACAAAACATTCTTGACCCAAGAACAGTTCTCTGCTGTTAAGGATGTGCAAAATACATTTGTGTATTCATTACTTAAAAAACAATGATTGATGCACGATTTTGGCAGATTATGTAAACATGAAACGTGTTTCAATTTAAATGGAAACATAATTACAAAATTATGTCTTGTAATACATATATTTGACAAGAAAGTATGTTGCATGGGTCAAAGGTAATTGTCTATTAAAACAACATTTGCAATTGGTTCTTACTTTTTATATAAACTAGTCTCAGGAAAGCAATATATTGTATTAGATATGCAAACCTACTCTGGTAAGAACTTAGTACTTCCATTGTTCATGAAATCCAAAATAGGAACTATCTGAAAGACATAATTGTTATACAAGATGGGACATTTCTTTACATTACTTTAACTAACTAAAACTTACAGTAGCAAAGTTTTTTCTAAGCTAGAAATGATTAATCAAAAATGAATGAAGATTTCTAGCATTTTGCCCACCCCCGCAGTATCGAATAATCTACATCTTTTTTCCAATGCCCTTCAGCTAAATTGTTGCTTAAGAAGTACACATATCAAAACAATGGCTTGGATTTAATTATATAAAGATTAATTAATTGAAGCATGTCATGAAATTTAATTACAACATTATTTCTTGGGACATAATGGAGAGGATAGAGTGAGGTCAGCAAACCTCATTGTATCTAATTCAAATTTGAATTTTTATAATTATAATTATGGAAAGGGTACGTCTCACATGGTAATTTTTTTCCCTTTAAATAGGTTATTAGTTAATATTTTGCCCATTTATTATTTTTGTTAAAATATCTAATGAAATTTGAAATTATATATATATATATATATATATATATATATATATATATATATACACGATGGTAAGTTGAAAAATAAGTTTCCCCTGGACTGTGGTCAGAGTTGTGTATGAAAGTCAAAAAATAGAATGAGACAAACCTTAAAGATATGACAAACCTTTATTTTTCCACATAGGTACCAAGTACATTGAGACATTTGTCATATCACTTAATAAGTTTCAAAAAGCCCTCCAGGAAAAAATCAGGGCTTTGCATATGGAAGAAGTGTTGAACGGCTTGTTTCACTTCAGTATTGCTTCCAAAGTGCCTTCCCCCAAGATTTTTCTTCAAAGCCGGAAACAGATGGAAGTCGCTTGGTGCGAGATCTGGACTATATGGTGGATGGTGTAGGCACTCACAACCAAGAGTTGCAATATGGTTTTGCGTTGCCATCGCCGAATGTGGTCTGGCATTGTCATCTAACAGAAGAACGCCAGATGTGAGAAGGCAAGGCCACTTTTTCCGAATCGCCCCTTTCAATTTTGACAGAGTGTCACAGTAGCGCGTAGCATTGATGGTTCCAACCCCTGAAAAGTCCAGCAACAAAACTCCTTGAGCATCCCAGAAAACTGTGAGGAGCGCTTTACCTAGAGGGAGTTGTTTTGAATTTCTTTCGGACAGGTGATGACGGATGTTTCCCCTCCATAGATGCGGCCTTCGATTTTGGCGTGAAATGGTGGACCCACGTTTCATCCCCCGTCACAATCTGAAACAGAAAGTCATTGCCATCTTCATGGTAACGCACAAGATGTTCCAGGCTGACCGCCATGCATTGTTCCTTGTGTGTTGAGGTCAATTGTCAGGACAACCATCGTGCTGACATTTTTCTGTATTGCAGAATGTCGTGGATGATGTTTTGAGCTCGCTCATTTGAGATTCCAAGTTCTTCCGCTACTTCATCGATGGTGATATGCCGGTTCGCTCTAATCATGTCATCCAACTTCCTGACATTTGCATCTGTAGTGGCCGGGTGCGTCCGTCCAGCTCTCGGTATGTCCTCCACTAGCTGACATCCATCACTGAATTTGTGACATCATCTCCGCACCATTTGCTTCGGCATCACACCTGGCCCATAGACTTCCACGAGGCGGTTATGAATTTCTGTTCCTGATACTCCACGTGCCCATTCATAGCGGATAACTGCTCTCACTTCCTCCTTTGACCACGAATTCAAAACGCACCTTCTCTCCATACATACCGGGGCTCAAATTAGAGGCTGGTCTCCGCTTTGCACAGGCACTGCAACAGCACCATCTGCTTAATTTGCAGCGACCTCTACCCAATGGTGTATCGGTGACTTGCACGTTTTTCTGCTGTATCGCCTTTCACCCATAGCCGTTCAACACTTCTTCCAAATGCAAAGCCCTGATTTTTTCCTGGAGGGCTTTTTGAAGCTTATTAAGCCATATGACAAATGTCTCAATGTACTTGGTACCTATGTGGAAAAATAAATGTATGTCATATCTTTAATGTCTCATTCTATTTTTTTACTTTCATACACAACTCTGACCACAGTCGACAGGGGAAACTCATTTTTCAACTAACCCTCATATATATATATATATATATATATATATATATATATATATATAATTACCTTTAAGGCTTGTGGTTTAAAAGGCCAAGAGGTGTTGCAGAAGCTAGGATAACCCTTGTGACTTGTTGGCCTAGTTTCAAACAAAAAAATTCATTATTATTGATAAAATTAAAAACATTTTATCCACACAAATTAATGTTAATTTTATTGACAAATTAACAAAGCAAAATAATATTTTCTCAATTATTTATAATGATAGAAAACTTTATCACACAGTTATTTGCTGCTTTATTTCAATAAATTGTGTAGAAAAAAATTCATTGACTTTCAGGCAATAAAATCTTTCTTATATCTAATAAAAGCATAAAAAAATTGCTTTAAGAGTAATATTGAAATATTCTGATTTCCAGGTTCAGATTCAACAAAAATTGTTTCAAAGATATGTTCATTTTTAATTTAGAATACAGAAAAACAAAAAGTCAAAATATCATCTAGAAATCCATTAAATCTAAAATTTTGAAAACTCTAAAATCTTTACAAGATTAAAGATTTTTAAAAAAATATCAAAATATAAGTGAATGCTGTAAATTGAATAGTGATATATTGAAAATCGATGTTATTTTGAATAGTGATAAAAAAAAGTTCAATAGATCATACCATAAGCCATGTATACTCCAATCAGTAACTACTTTTGAAATCAAACACTGCAATAAACATTTTAAAAATATAACTACTGTAAATAATTTAAGTAAATTATTCATAAAAATAATATTTCAAAATCAAATATAATTAAATATTAGAATATTATAAATTTACAATATGTGTGTTATAGTATTTAAGTCAACGACAATATATCATTCAAATATTATTAATTGTTATTATTGATAATTGTAGTAATTAAATAATAATTTATTATAATTTGATAAATTCTTGATTATTACATTAATTATTAGCTTTATTATATTAAACATTTATTTTACAAATGTGAATCATTAATTATTCTGTATATTTAAATCACAACTATTGAGAAAGATTTCAATTGAATAGTAGCATTACCTTGCCATGAGGAACATTTAAACAAGCAGCAGGAGGCCATTGCTGAGCAAACACAAAATAACTCCAGTCTTTACTTACAACCAGCACAAAAAAACTAAAATTTGAAACATTTTATCAGTATCACTGAAAAATCTTATTTCATAAATTAAATTTTGATATTAAAATATCATTAATTTAACTTTCACTTTAGCTTCAAACTTATAAATATAAGATATGTTACTATAATATACATTTTTCATATTTGTTAAGGACTAAACCTAATAAAATAACTGATATATCTAAAGACTAAAATAATCTTTATTTAAACATAAATTACACATAATAATTTTTAGCTAAAAAACTGTTGTCATTTATACTATTTTATACAGATGGGTGGCAAAATACATGACAACTTAAGTCACATTTCTTTCTTGCAGAATGTTTCAATCATTCAATACAGATGTTTGCAACTTTGTTCTCATGAAATTTAAAATATCAAGGTATCATTAATTGCTGTAAGTATTTTCAAATGCATGTTCTAATATGCTGATAATTTCTGAGAGTATTTATAAATAATGAAAATTACTATTTATATAATTTATATTATTTTGAATTTATCTGAAGAAAAAAAGAAAATTTGTAAAACTTTAATATTAGAAGTAATTATTGTAAATAAAATTATAATAATTTTAATGAAATTGTTTTTGTAATAATTTATAAAATCATTATAGATTATTGGTAAAAAAAACTTCATTAAAACTATTTAATCTATAAATTCTTTAGAAATTATATTCAATGCAATCATAATAATTAAGGATATCATTATTGTCAATTTAATATTATCAACTATTTGTATTATAGTAACAATCATTATTGTTGCAATGGAATAAAATTTGATTCATGTCACAGCAAATATCTAACACAGGTAAATCCAACTTAAGAAGAGTCAAAAACATCTGAAATAATAAATTAAAAACAGAACATTTCCCGTCAAGAAAAAAAAAAGAAAAGATTTATAATTAGCACTCCATTTTTTTCTTTATAATGTCTTCATAATTTTTAGAATTGCATCCAGTATAACACAATAGTTTTATACTTCTTTTATAGAAACATTCAATGTCTTCTATCTCCTTTTAGTGAGTAATTTTATGTGGTTTGGTTTGTTTGTTGCTCAATTGTCATTTTTTGCACACAAGGACTTATTAGACCTGGACCTATGGTTTAAAGTGGATTACGAACTACTACAAACATCCATACCCAAGGTGGGATTCGAACCCACAAACTGTTGAACCGAAGGCAAGAGCGGTAATTTTATGCGAGATGTAATAACATATTACTATCTTTCGTTTCAATACACATTGTCTATTGAGTAAAAGACAGTCAAATCATACTAAAAGAATAATGTCATTTTTTGTTTAGACTATATTTCATGGAAAATAATAAGCTTTATTATGACAACTGTTAAGTATGTTCAAAAATGCTTAAAAAAACAATTATTTGGAATTTAAATTATACAACTCTTGATCACCAACTGCTCTTTCAGAATTAAGCAATTTATACCAGTAGAAGAGATACAAATTCTTTTAAACAGTCAGCAACACGTAAGCATCAATCTCTTAAGGGGGGAAAAAAAAGCAATGTGTAATTCAGTCACACAAACACAAAAAATAGTAAAGTTCATTATTAATAAAGATTCTTAATTTCATAGATATTCAATATTATTTTTGTCCAGAAAACAGAAAAGGTTCAACTTCTATCATTTTGCCTTCACAGAAAGATTTATGAAACCAGATGTAGCACGAAAGACATTTTAATAATTGAGTTCTCCTTTTAAACTGCAGAGAAAAAATAATTAATGCAAAAACAAATCTATATTCCATTCAAAAGGAGGGGAGATAAAAACAAACTATCAGGTTGTTATATTATTGACTAGTACTTCTACTTTTGAAACAATTCATTTGCTTGGAAATTTTTCATAATCTTTTATTTACAACAATGATAGTAATCATTGATGAAAAAAAAACTACCACTTGTATATCTTCTGCTACAATGATAACATAATTTATATCGCATGATAATTTTTTATTGGTACATATACACACATTTGCAGTATTTTTTAAAACGATAGAAATTACAATAATTTCATGAATAATCTTTTCATGTTATTAGTTTTGACAATCCAAAGATAATTTAATACAATTTTGTCAGATTCTGACACTTAACACTCAAACCTTAAGATTTTTTTTTCTAAAAAGTTACACAAAAATTAAAATATAAGAATACAAATATAAAACTTATTAAAGTAGTAGTTTCTAAAATTTATATTTGACAAGCTACACTGCTAGATTACTATTGTTTGTAATATGAATAAGATTTAAAATGATACATACTTTTATTATATGAAGAAATAAATGAGTTTTGTGATAAATTCTTAATTTTATGATAAATATTTAATTAAATTATGTACCCATAGATAAGTATGTAAAATTAATTCTTTTTTCCTATATAAAAAACGAAAAAATTATCACAAGCCATGTGAAAAATAAATATCTAAAAATATATAGTAAGTATATAAATTATTGCCTTTAATACATAAAAACCAAATTACAGTCTATATAAATAAAAAATAGTCAAAATATTATATAAAATTTTATTGAAAAAATACAGATATATTGAATTTCAAAACAATGTCCTAAATCAAGTAAGAAATTATACTTAATGCAATTGATATAGAATTTTCATTCATTTGTAATAAAAATATATTATTTCTAACCAAACAAAATCAATGAAATTTGCATATTAAGATGTAACACAATCAAAAATAATATAATATTAAATAAGAAGATCGAAATTTGGGTCAGAAATACGAATTAAACAGCTAAAGAAAGAAATGCATTTCATCCTTAAATTATTTTGTAAGCAAAGAGTAAAGTTTATAAAAAAATAGTCATTTTGTTATAACTTAAATTTATCAAGTCTTACTTAATAAGTATCACACAAATAGAAAAAATTCGAAATTTAAACATCATCATAATGATTAAAATTCAATATAAGATGAAATCACACCATTATGCGTCTGAAAAAAATACTTATTTATACGTCTTTATTGCGATAACTATATCAGCTGTTGTTTATTTATTTACATTCCCAGAATTCACATGACAATTCGAACGCATGCGTAGAAGTTATTTTTCAATTGAACATATTGAGCATTTGCATAAAAAAAGGGAGGGAAAAAAAGAAGAAAAGAAAAGAAAATGCAGGTCAGAAAATTAGTTATACGATAGTTTGACTTTCCTTTTTCTGAAACTTAGCCTGCATTTTGAATTTATGTATTTACAGGAGGTGAGGAAGAGCTTTTGACAAATACGTTTATACTTATTTGCGATAGATCTCTCTCTCTTATTACAGAAGTTAATTAAAAAACATAAATAAAATAAGGTCACTTTGTTGTGCTTTTTTTTTAAAAAAATTACTCGGTAGAAACAGTGCAATTTGTTTTGAATACAACAAGCTGTGTTTTTTATTTACGTTTTAATTAAACATTTTTAAAAAGGCCAATTATGATCTTAATTAAGATCTTAATTGCTCCCACTATCCCATGAGACATCAAAATCATTGTCAAATCCAGTTCCTATTTTCAATTGAGAGAAATTATGCTCTTGAATATAAATTGTTTTCTGCTATCGACTTACAATTTTTGAACTCTTAAAAATATACAGATATAATATTTTAATTTTATTCACTCATCTGATTTTATCAACAGAAATGTAGTGGAGGCGAAATGTCTTTGTGCTATTCTTAAAGACACGACGCGATAGGCAAAGAAAGTATGCTGAGCTATCTTTAAACAATATGATTAAAATAAATAAAAATCAGATTAAAAACTGGATAATTTAAAATTATGTAAATAAAACCAAACGATTTACTTTTACGAATTTCGTTCTTCAGATAACGATAATTGTTATGAAAAGCCATTAAAGAATCTTTAATAGTACGATTAAAAAGTTAATGATAGAATTAATTTAATTTTCAATAGAAACAATACTTTCATATATTTTTAATATGAAGTTTTAAATCATTTCGTTTATTTATACTTCGAAAAAAATGTTATGTGATTTCGATAAACGGTTACGCGAACATAAATTGTGATAGAAAAGGGTACAGAATAGTTATCGTTATTGAAGACTACAGGTTATTACATATTATCCACCCCTCGGCCACCACAACCGATAAACGTCGAAAGTTGATTCTTTGTGATAATAACTGCATAGATATAGGGGCTCTCTAGGGATAACAAAGTATGCAGGGTAAAAAATAATAAAATATTACTAATTATTTATTTGTTTTTATTTATTTATTATAATTTTTATACTTTATAGTCTAGTATCCAAAATGAGGAGTCAGTTTCAGCCTTTTTTAGCTGCTCTAAAAAGAATTCCATTTTCTAAATTGTAAAGAATAATAGGCAGAGACCTATTAACAGAAAATTACTTTAAACTTAAAATTTGTCATTTTGAAATTCCTGAAATTTGGCTTAGGTTATTATTCATATTTGAATTGCGGTCTGAACAAATAAGATGAAATAGTTACCGGCTGACCTAGAAAAATAAAATTCTCAAACTTTAAAATTTATTTTACATTTTAACATTATTTGCTATTTTTTTAAAAAAAAGATTAACGTTATTTTTAGAAAACTCTTTTACAGAAATTAATTAGGCTATTTTCAAAATTTTTTAGATTCTTTAGAAAATAAATGTTTTAACAATAACATTTTAGTCTTTCCTACCATTTAACACTCTACTAGTTCAATTATTTCAATTTTATCTCCGTAAATCAATGTTACCTCTGAAAATAATCTTGTTTTTTTGTTTTTTAAGAAATAAATAAAAATAGTTCATTTTAAATCTATAAATTTAACCTATCTTAAGTTCTTAAGCTACCAAGCTTCTTATGTAGGATAGTAAAAGAATCTTCAAAATTGACTTTTTACATAATAAACTATTTAACCTACCAAAATTAAAAATCAAATTCATAACTTACTGCTTTATTAAGGCAGGGAAATGCATGCGGATAAACATAAATATTGCATCATTTCAGCAAATATTTATTCAAAAGATTCTAGCGATTATGAAATTTAATATTATTATACTCTAGATACTTAAATTTCATAATATCCCTGGTATGTTATAAAATTAAATATTATGGGGAACGTTTTATTTTTCGTATTTCGCCTGTATTTTAATTTTAAAAACCATAAATGACAATAAATAACTAACTACTTGATAACATTTACAAAATTGATCAGCGAATTTTTCAGGAAAATTAAGAATACATAAAGCATATGCTAAATATTTTTCCGCGATTGTTTCAAAAGCCACAAAGGATATTTATATATAACAGTTTGTAGATGGCAAAGATTACGGGATACAAGAAATTATACAATGTATATTGTAAGTAAATCAAAGTATAAAATTAAAAAAAAGATAAATGATTCAAAGTTCATCTCAATGTCTAAAAATAAAGACATTTATTGGAAGTTACAAATACTAAGAAAAATGAGTTTATAATGCGAAATGAAAAGAGAAATTGTATTATAAATTACAGTTTCTTAAACTGTAATTTTATATAAAAAATTTGTTTTCCTGATTCAGTTATTTTTACTAATGTACTCTTATTTTTTTAAACAATACAACATTATATATATAAATCAAATATGCATTAGTTAAAACACGATAAATGGTTTACTTTCGAAATAAATTTTAATTATGCTCTAATTCTCGCAAATTGAATAAAATATTAATAATTTTCAGAAATTATTGTATCATAAAAATATGTTTTATTTTTGTTTGTTAATTGTAGGAAATAAATCTAAAAAAAGTGAATAAAATTTTATAATATCTGTAATGATGATGTTTGAGGTACTTCGGAAAAGCACAGGCATGGTAGAGGAATTACTGAACATGATTTATTTTATATACAAAGCAATTCTAAAATCCTCAGATGCCTGATGGGGTAAGGTACTTTCTTGTACTCAGAAGGTTCTAAGTTCTATATCACAAACGCAATCAAAGACCGTCATGATGATGTATTGCAACACAATAAACATATTATCAAAATAATCTTAAAGCATTGCAATTACTCATTTTAAACTTAGAGTCTGCTAAACAATGTACAAAAAACATGCTGATTTTTTAAAATAAACTGGAGAGTCATCATAATCTCTGCAGAATAATGGAGAGACGAAATGTTATTTATACGAATGCTAGACATTTGGCCACTTATGAAACATAGTTCAATACATATGTTACAAATATATTTAAATTAAATTATTATCATTCAATTAAAAAAATAATTATTATCATACTGTAACTCCGATAACCCAGGTCATTCGAGATGATTTTAATTTATAGAAAATTTTGACTCCATCTCAATATGACATCATAATATCTATAAAACATAATCAATATTTTATTTATAAAATAAAATTGTCATCATATCTAATATTTTATGCATTGACGACTTAAAATTTCAAACAATTAAAATGACAACAAAATAATTTCCATTAGCTGTTATATCTAAACAATAAAAAGGAATACATTTCAATTTTATAATACATATAAAACAAAAAATTAATTCAAATTAATCAACTTGAATGTGTTTTTATCACTATGACTATAGATATGTATATATATATATGAGAAAAATAAAATTATACTATTAAATTAGAAACACTCTAAAAAACGGAAATATTAATATTATTATTTTTGCTGTAAGAAGCTGAAATTTATAACAAATTCAAGTTAAAAAATTTATAATTTAAATTCATGCTGTTTGCCTAAATAATTTTTTAGGCAAACAGCAAATTTCTCTTTTCTTAGTTACATTATCAACACATAGGTGATTAATTTTGGTAAAATATAACTATTTGTGCAATAAAAGAGCCAAACGAATCTTATCGAAAGAAAAATAATCCCGCATACAGTCATTTTATGATTTTACGCTCTTAATAGAATATTTAATACAAAGATTTAAACAAAAAATTAAAAATATATTTACGATAATTAAAATAAATGGATGATAATAATCCCCATCTATTTTTTTCGGTTTGCTTGTCGCTTAATACTTATTTTTTCTGCACACGAGAACTAACTAAACCAGGACTTACAGTTTAAAGAGGATTTGAAACTACAAACATCCGTACCTAAAGTGGAAATCAAACCCATTAACTATTCGGCTGTGAGCTCTGACGAATATTGTTGAATTTTGAAACCAAATTTGTGATTTTATGTCTCGTAAAATTCTCTATTTCGACTCACGACTGTTATTAGGCTACCTAATAATAGAAGATTGCTCTTTAAAGAAAAAGGTCCCAGGTTCAATACTAGCTTCTGTTGAACATCGGGTGAGGGATGTTACGCTTCTGCCTTCTGTAAATATCTCTGGTGGGTGTTTGGGAATTTTTTGGGTTCATGTCTTGCGACATGTGAATACGTCCCCCACTATCTTTGAAAATTCTCTTTGAAGGCAATTTAAGATCTTAAATTAAAAAATTTAAGATCTTGAATTTTGATTCCTCTAGGAATCAAAATTCTCAGTTTAATGGAATAAAATATTGGCTCGACCAAAGAAATTCAATAAAAAAAAAATTAAAATGTAAAGATATTTACTAAATTAGAGAACCAAGGAAGTCTGATGATTAATAAATACATATCAAAATAAAGGTTTTGTTTATACAAAATGCTTAAAAAGGCAATTTACAAAAACAAGGAATAACTATTAAGTACCAAATTATATTATCTAAGTAGAGAAATTGAGTCTTTGACAGACTAATTAACGAAATCATCCCTGGTTTGATAAAACTGTTCGCAAATTCAATGTACGCGTCTTAAGGGCAAAGGTATGTGAAAATAGGAAGAACAAATGTTGCTATTTTTACCGTTTTCTATAAAAGAATGTCAATAAGATATAAAATGAAATAGCTGTTATCATGCCTCTCCTTTGCAATGAATTTGATATTCCATTTGAGGGAAAAATTCAATTGGATACTTGTGATATTAAAATCTAGCTTTAGTATAAAATTTAAAAGTAAATTTTTAATATAAATGGTAAAAAATGCAAAAAAATTATTCTCAAATATTAATTTTGTATATAAATAAATGTACTTTTGAAGGAAGTGCAAATATTTTCTTGTTAATTCAACTCCCTTTCCATTCTTTTCTCCTCATTTGTATAAAATTTTCCCAATATTTCATCAGTTTTGATTTGTGAAAATGTAGTTTTCATAGCTCATTCTGCATATATTTATTTTCTGTAGTTTTCAATATGAAATGCAAAGTATGAATTTTATATAGTCATAAGACAATTATTTTAGTTACATAAGCTGCAATATAGTGTAAAGATATTTTTGCGTTAATGTAAATAGCTTGTTTATAATTTAACAATTCTTTGTTATCCAATAAGATAATTTGTTATCTGTATAGAAATTACATAAAATATAAACAAACTTATAGGGTGGCTAAGATTGGTTCCATATTGGCTGCCTACAATGGTCTAATCTTGACTGCCAATAATGGACCAAAATTACACAAAGGGGAAATTTTGGTCCATTATTGGCAACTAAGATTGTGTAATTAAAGATTAGCTAACACAGAGTCAAGATAATTTGCTACTTCTTCTGGTGCTCTAGTTGCCAAATCGTTTATTGAAATTTTTTCTTTTGTTTTATTTCTTTGTATCAAAATTTTTCAATATTTCCTCAATTTTAAATATAATGTTAAATTAATTTCATCATTCCTTCATTTGTTCCTATAACAAAACTATATATTCGTGAAAAATTTCAAAAACTTTCGATGAACTATACAACTGATTTTTTTTTCCATAATAAGGCCTATAAATGAAAATGCTTAAATATTGAAATAAACGAAAAGTATAATTTTTTGTGTATATAAATGTATTTTGAGTTATATAAAAGAGATTAAAAATCATTATAAGATTTCGCAATGGTTATTATGACGATAATAATGGAAAGGAATTCGCAATATTCAAATATTAAACAAAAATTAAAGTAGAAAAGTTAATTTTTTCAGCCATGATCCTTACACATAAGCAATACGTCCTTGTTAATACTAACAACTAACCTTTTTCCATTCTTACTCGCTAACATAAATAAAGAAATAAACAAAATAAGTAAATGAAACAAAAATAAATAAGCAAATAAAGAGTATATATCCCAAAAAATAATAAAAAAAACAAATAAAGATTATAAGTGTTTGAAAAGTCTTTGTATTCGTGTATTCTCATGTTTTTGCACTCATTCTAACTATTACTCGCACCGTTTTTAGCAAATGAGTTAAGGACATTCCTATGTTAATCCAACTAACTTTTTTTGTAAATATTGCTTATGTGTTATAACACAAATTATTTTTATCCAAAATATCCAAATTTAATTATTAATCTTTTAATTACTCTGTATCAAAAATTAACTTTCTCAAGAAAAAACTCAACTAAGCCCCGCTCACTTAAAACTTTTACTTGTTATGCCAATCAGATCACGACCTAGCTTCCTAGTTTCATTTTCAGATAGCCAATGAGGGTTGAAGTTCACTAGAACCAGGTACCTCAGCAAACTGCCAGCAGGCAATCACTTTCTCAATAAAAATGCTGAAATAATTGTTTCAGAACTTACGAGTAAATAAATTTGTGGCATTGTTTACTAGCTTAAATAATTAAATATAAGGAATATATAAAGTTATTATTTCAAAAACAAAAAAAGAAAAACTAAAATGAAAAACCTAAAAACAATATACAAGTAGACAAAACAATCGAATTCAGTTCTGTAGTGGGTAAGTCTCAAATGTTTATCATTTTGAGGTGTAAAAGCAGAGAAAGAACGCTTAGAGATGAACTTGTGTTTAAAGAAACACAAATGATTCATCAAAGTAATAGCCTTACATTTTATTAACATGTTCCGACCGAAGCCCGAAATCGGCCTGTTCACGAACTGACCAGTCAATTCGCGTTTTGGTCAACGTTGTTTTACGGCCAAAATCTGATTTTTTCCTGATTTCGGGCTTTGGCTGGTCACTCTCTCCAAGTAACTTGGGACGATTGGCCAAAGTAGGAAGAAAGTATCAAGAACATATTGTTTTACACACAGTTAAAAATGAAGTATTAAAAAATGAGATTAGAGAGAGTGAAATGGGTTCAAATATAAATGACACCTCTAAGTTAAAAATAAGTTTGCAAAATGTATAAAAATATGATCCCATGTTATTCTCTTCTCATATTAAAGCCATGATAGAAATTACTGAGCGAACTTATATGCTATAACAATGAAACATCGTAAAGATTAGATTTGAGACCTTCAAAATGATGCATTATACCTTGAGCAAGTGAGTTGCGTAGCACATATGAATACAAAGACAAACGAAGTACAGGTAACCCTCCTATAACACGGTAGTTAGGTTCCTAGAAAATGCCGTGTTGTGTGAAATCATGTTGTATGACACCCAGAACAAGTACAAAATAGGGGGGTTACGTTCCAAAAACTTATTAAAAACAAATATTTTTTTTAATTCGACATAAACAACTTAATTTTTATTAAATAATAAATATATCCAACACAAAGTAAGAAAAAATATTTTAATCTCACGCAACCCTAATTTGATGAATTTATTTGTCGTCACTGCTCAGTACAATCAACCGAGAACGTTTTTTGGGTGGAACGATATCGCCTTTACTTTCAGAACTTTTTTCTCGATTTAAAGTTTTTGTATGTTTTCCCCTCTTAAAAAAATCTGTAATCGAACTTTGCTGACTAGTTCTTACTAGGTCATTGTAAATTACGTGGTATGGAGTTAAACAGTTTTGCAGCTCCCTTTTGAATTTTCGACTTCTTTCCGTGGAAGGGTCTGTTTTCAAGAAAAATGACTCGAGATTTTCCGCTAAGCATAGGCCTTCATGTAATTCTTTTAATGTTAAATTCTTAACTGCACAATCTTCATCAGAGTTAGCGTCCTCAAAATCTATTTGATTTGCATCCAGGGATGCCATTTCCATCAAATCCGCTTCGTCAACTTCTTCTTCCACTAATAATTCTTGAATGTCTTTAGTAGCCATATCCACAAAACCTTTGCCTCCGATTGATTTAGCGACTTTTAATATGGCACCAATTTCGCTTTCTGATGTTTCACGCATGTTTTCTGTTTCAACTGAAGAGGGTCATATCTTCTTCCAACACGCATTTAAGGTTGATGTTTTTATTTCTTTCAGCGACAAAGATATGATTGAAAATTTCTTCCAAGCTTCCATTACGCGGAGAGTCGCCGCTAACCTAGAAAAGAATTAAGGAGTGAACATGTTTCCGCCGACCGATAACAAGCTCTAACATTGGAACAAAACCGTGTTATAGGATGACGTGTTGTAGGAATTTTCCCGCAATTTACGAATCGTGTTATAGCGAAACCGTGTTATAAGATACCGTGTTATAGGAGGGTTACCTGTACTCAATTTGTCGGCTATTTTTAAGTAGTTGACAAACGACCTTTAAGTATTCAACTGTCATTTAGTAGTTCCTTAGTTTTTTTTTCCTGCTCTAAAGACTAAATGTTAAAGATCCCAGATTATTACATTGTCTCCCGAAAAAATATACTTACTTAACACTAGAATGGACCCTTGTTGCCTTGTTAGCTATCACATATAATTTCAACTGAAAGCATTCACATACAGAAATACAAATATTACATACTCATAATGAAACTGCTGAGTCGAAGAATTAATGGGGAGAAAAACAAAGTCGAAGTATCGATTAACTATTGGCAGGATATTCACTGGAATGTGGTACCCTCCTTTTTACCGCATGAAAGCCATCACACAAGAAGTGACAATGTTCAACTTACCGATCTATCTAGCATTATCACTTCGGGCTGTGGCACAGAATTCCCACTTCCCGAAAAGGTCAGCAAAAGTAGGATATACAATATTAATTGGAAGTACATCGCACACTTTGGCTGTAACATATAGTCTTTCTATTATTGGCAAAAAATTTTATTGTTTGGGGATATTTTTTCTTGATTGACGGAATTACACAGTACCATTTTGTGTAAAGAAAAAAATAATTTTAAATAGAATATATTAGTTGCAGATAACAAAAACGAAATAGAATTAGTGAACGTTATCAGCTCATATAAGGAAGCAAATTCAATTTATTATGCTTATTAAGATAAGAAAAGAACAAACAAGGTAAGAATTATAACATTTGGTATTTGGATCTGCTGCATTCCTTAAATTATCAAGTAAACATGGCTTGGACTAATTTTCCATGGTCACCAAAAATTATCAAATTATAAATGCCTCCCTTCTCTAAAATTGCTTACTTGAATGTCTCTTGTGCTGACGATTGAGTTCTCAAACATGGATTTACACTCAGTGTTTGATTAAAATAAGAAATTATTAACGAATTTAATATAATATCAAAAAGGTGGCATTTAACTAAAAATTTCAGTTTTTAAGTTTGACTTAAATTTAATATTACATGCACATATGTACGTGCCGACCAACTTGTCTAGTGGTCAGCGTGCCTGACTGCGGATGAGGAGGTCCTGGGTTCGAATCCCGGTTCGGGCATGGATGTACTATCTCTCTATATCTATCCTGTCTTTGTCCTTTCCTTGTATGAATGAGGTGTAAATGGTTGCCTGCCCTATAAACGGGTACCTATGGAATGTGTGTAGAGCAAAGTCGTACTTTCACCTACATGGTGCTCTGATTAAAACAAAAGACGCTCCCAATCGACTTAATTCGCATAGCATAGCGAGCTTGTCTTGTCCAAGTGTCATTAGTAAACATCAATAACATATGTACGTATACGAATAATGGTATTAATAAATATAAATATTCAGAGAGATATACGAAAATATATCTATTCTTTTAAAATATATAAAAAAAAAAACTTAAAAAAAATTTATTGCTTATTAATTCGCTTAAATTTACTTATTTACATTATGGAGAACTTACTTAAAATGATAAAAAAATCTTATGGAGGAATGTATTGTCTGTGCTTGTGAGAAAAGCTTATAAAAATATGAAATAATTAAAAGTGGAAAGATATTATCTACAATTATATTTGTTAATGCAATTCTTTTCGTCGTTATTATGCCATTCTTTTCATTATTATTTTTTAAAACGATTAGGTTTGGCTTCCATTATTCTTTGATACCTTTTCTGTGTTTTCCGACCTCGGAAAAAAATTCAATATTTTCTGAGACAAGAAACTCAGCGTTTTTTTAGTAGAAATTCTACATCGTTATCTTTTATATCACAAAGTAATTAAAGATAAGACATTTAAAAAAAAAAGCGAAACAATCAATTTGAAATTTCGTGTAAGATAATCGGGAAAGTGACCTTTGATCAGGATTTGTAAATATTAGGACATTGCTCATTCTGCTTAATAAGCAATTCTAAAAATAAGACAAAAGTTCAACTTAAAATTATTTTATTATTCATTCAAAAATATTTCATTACGTAATTTATCTCTATTTTTTTCACATCATCCTTGTTTGGTTCATCTACATTAAATGGAGGAACCAATTTTAAATATTGTTTAAACTAACAATATTATGAATGCCTCTTGTTAAAAAATTATTTTTATATTAAAATGTATTAAAAATTTTAATTAACAAAATATTCTCCTAAATTTAACTCGCAGTATTATATTGTGATTGCTACAGACAATATAAAATAATTCAGCAAGAAAATGTAAATATATCAACATTTTCTTCGAAACAGTAATAATTTCGGCAATCGCGAATTAGAGATGTAAGCAGTATTTTACCTATAATTATTTCCCTGTGTTTTTTTATTTAAATAAAGCATGCAAAGCTTTTTACAAATCTCTGGATGCTTAAAACAATAACTACGTTGCTTCAAAAAATTATCAATAGTTCAAATTTTATATTATAAAATTTTAATGCTAATTACTCTGAATGAATTTTTTCACAGTAATTGAACACCAATTACTCTGAAAACATTTAGAATTTAAATTTTCAAAACAGCGCATATTTCTTAAAAATTGATTTAGATTTTTCCAATGGTCCTAAATCCATAAAAAAAATTATCAAAAAAGTAAAATTTTCCTATGGTTCTAAATCTATAAAAAAGTAAAACGATAAGTTGAACATATACATTTGATTTGAACTTTTATTAAAATTCATTTGTATCGTATCTTATATAATTTTGACATATGCATCAGATTAGTAATCAAATCTAGTCCACTGATCTTTGAAAACTCTTTCTACCAGGCATATTAAATAATTTATTTCACAGATAAACAAATTATTGTTTCATTGAAATTATATACAATTTTAACCAAGGAAGACATGAGTTAAGTATATTTTAACTCTAAAATTCGATATTTAAATATTAAAATTCAGTGAATTTTATACAATATGAAGAAAACAGAAACACAAATGGAAAAGAATAAAATTCTGTCTGATTGCACAATGTTGGTTATTACTTCACTTCACATACATAAATCTAAATACTCTGAAATTTTGTATTAGATATTAATATTCAGTGAACTTTATAAAAGATAAAGAAAGCAGAAAGAAATAGAAAAAGAATCAGTTAAAATCACCAGCCTGATTGCATCACATGACGATCTTTAGTGATTCTTTTATTTCACTTCACACACAATTCTAAAAACTATGTCCAGTCCTAACTAAACTGGACCTTAATTTTAATCAACAGTTATAAATGCAATCTAATATTGATCGTGCCGTCATCTAGTGATAACATTAAGAAGTAATACTCAATTAGATTTTCAGACAATATCATTGAAAATTTTAAAATAACTAAAAAAATATTTTCTAACAAAAAATAAATGCATCAAGGTAAGTAAAAACTCCAGTAGTTGTAAAAACCTTGTAATTAGTTTCATTACTAATCTGTTATAACTGGTATAGATATGCATTTTCCATTATTGTATGCAAGTAATAACATGGTTCGTACACAACCTCTTTCAAAATTTAAATGCTGTACACTTTTTTGAAAAATCAGCCATTTTAGTGAAAACTAGACAACTCGTATTCAGATCATCTACTGACAACTTTTTTTTCCAATGGCGGGCACTTAATATATAACCCTATGCCACCACAAGGCCAGAGACTGCTACTCATTTGTCGTTACACAATGGGCACCTGTAAAACAAGTCACGGAGGCGAGTAGCGTTACCCGCGCCATACCACCACAAACCCGTTTATAGGGCGGGCCACATTCATACAACATCACAGAATAAAGGACAGAAAGAAAGAAACATCCATGCCCGAAATGGGATTCGAACCCGGGACCAACAGCTCAGGAGTCAGAAACGCTAACCACTCAGCCAATCGGTCGGCATATACTGACAACTGGAGTAATCCACTTGTTAATTCTAAGCACTTCCACTTTTCTAAACAAAATATCTAGTTGAGAGACCTAAGGATTTTTTGAGATAATATTGTTAAGACACTGTAAGAAAAAGTGTTTTAACAATATCATTATCTCAATATCTTACTTGGCAGTCCAATTGTTTTAGCTGCAGATGACCATTTAAGCTTTCAAAGAAAAGCACAATAGCATTTTAACTTTTTCTTTCGATAAGTCAGAAAAATAAAGTGCAATTCCGAAAACTAAAATAAACACTTTTGCCACCACAACCGATTTGCTTTGCAACAGCATTGTCTAAAAACGTTGCTTGAAAGAGAATTTATATAATCACAAGAGAGAACTGTAACTAAATTCACTATTTAAAACTTAAACCCACAGAATTTTACGTTTAAAAAATTTTTTTTGGAGAAACAAATGACTAAATTTTCAGAACATGCTTTGGGTTCACATTTTTTAACAGGAACAGCAGTAGTGAAAACATTTTAATGAGTAGACTTTTTGGCAGATACAACCTGCTCTAATAAATAAAAGGTGCACCCCCTTTCATATAGGATTTAACAGTAGATTTGCCCATATATGAAATACAGAAGTCTTTCTTGCAAAATAGGTCCACTGGTCACTGAAACAACAATTTCCACCAGGCATATTTATTTCAGCCATTATTTCATTGATAAATAACAGTCATCCCGATTCACTGAAATTATACACAATTTTCACCAAGGAAGATAAAGAAAGTATATCTACTCAGAAAATTTAAATAATCAGAGGATTTTATAAAAAATAAAGAAAATAGAAAAATCAATTAACATAACCTGCCTGATTGCACAACATGACTATCTTATTTGTGATTACTATTCACATAAATCTAAATACACCCAATCTTGATTGAACCGTGGATCATCATAAATTTATTATTTCTGAACTTGATCTTTATATTATTCAAGTCATGAATACCATAACAATTTAGCATCGAACATGCTATCTAGTGGTAAGATTAAGAACTAATACTCAATTTTATTTATGGATAATTTCATTGAAAATTTTCAATTATAAAACAAAAAGAAATTAGATATATATTTTCTAACAAAAAATAAAGGTATCAAGATTTAAGTAAAAACTTTAGGAGTTACTTACGATTTTCAAGGAGTCAAAGTCGAAATTCCAGGAGTTTTATAAGGGCCTTTAAATATTTTTTTCAAACTTCAAGTGTTGTATAAATTTTGTAATGAGCTAGGTATTGTGAACTTACAATACAAATTTCACTTGAAAACTGTTTTATAGATCTTGCAAAAGAAACTAATGAATTTATTCATACAGTTAATTGTTCTTCATAAACTTAAATTTTACTTGAATATTATTTATGTGCACAAATTCTAGAAAACAAATATGTAAGAAAATCATTAACTTTCATCATTAGAGATTAAACAGGTTCTCGAAAATGTATCACCTTTGTTTTAAAGATGAATCAGATTATAAAAGTTTATTTGAAAAAAAATTTGATGAACCTGCTATATGTGCTATTATTTTACTTAAATTTTTTAGTTGAATTCAAAAATGATTTGAGTTTTAGATGATTGAAAAGTACAAATAGTATTTGCAATATACTATTTATGTACACTTTTCTTGGATAATTTTTTACATAAGTTAAGTAATTACCAATACAATTTATTATTCTTGTAGAAATTTGTATGCATACATAATTAACAAGCTTCTAAATAAAAAATAACTTTCACTACTTAACTGCATAAAATTTTATTCTACATTTATCAGATTAAATACATAGAATCAATAGTAAATTGAAAAAAATTAACACCAAAATTGCACAATTATGCCATTAAAATTATTTAAACAAAAAATCTAGAGATTTCTATGTATATAAAAACAATTCAATTCAAGATACATAAATGATTTATATAAGTGCAGATTTATATAACATTTTTCTGAAGATTGTGGCAAAATATATTTTTAAGTTTTCAATACATAGACTGCTTTACAAGCGATTTATCTCTTTGACTAACATATAAACAACCGGGCTTGGAAGTTTCACTGTTAAGCAATAACTCATGGGGTTATCAAGTCTCAAAAAAGGAAAATACTCTATATGCTATACTTTGAACTAATAATTTTAAATATATTTAAGAACAAATATATATATTGTATTTATACAGATTTTAACATAATTTATTTTAAGATTTTATAAGAGTTAAGGATATTTTTAAATGCTCTTTAATACAATATACAAGAGTTTTAAATTAAGTAATCATTTTGTGGAAAAATACTAGAAAAAGTGTAAACTCAACTTGAATTTTTAATGATTTCAAAACACAGTTTTTCAAGCCCTGCTAAATTATGAAATCATGCCAGTCTTATAAAATTTACAACTAGCATTACAAAATTTACCTTCAATACAGATTAAGCTTTGCACATTAATAATAGAAACACATTTAATAACAAAGGTATCAATAAAATTTTATTTACATACAGGCACATAAGCTGATATCTGCTCAACATTATATCAAACATGTAAAAATTTAAAATATTTATCATTACAATAACTGCAATGAAATTATTAAAAAAGCAAAACACTGGAATATTTCATTGAAGAAACACTTAAAAAATATAAAACATCTAAAATATTGAACAGGTAACGTGAATTCAAAGTTTGAGATAAAATTTTAACATAGCTGCCTTCACATATTAAATAATTTTTCTCGAATTTCTTAAATGCAATACTTTAAGGATTTATGAATAAAATATTGTGAGAAATATTTCAACAGGTTTAAACATCGGTATTTTTTAATACTATAAATTTAACTTTCTTTTAATTGTTCCCTTAACACAAAAGAATGTTACAAAACAATTCTTTTATTTTGTGGTAAAATATAAAAAGTTTTACAATAAAGTCACAAGCAGTACAATGGAAGAAGTGAACTGAAGTGACAGTTTCAGTCCTTTGATTATAGCCTAATGAGCAGATAAGTTGCACACATGAGACAGGCTATTTGAATAAGGAATGTCACATCCAGCACCAAGCTATAATATGAAGTTTTATTGGCAGTTGAACTGTCATATTGTTACCTGCAAGAAAATAAGAATTTCATGATTTAATGCAATCTTCATTTTGAGATAAAATATTTGACATAAGAAAAATAGAAGTTATAAAAGACTATTCAAAATGGAAATTGAAAAGTGTATAGGGACTGCTGTCTGGAATCTTAATAGATTTACAGCTTTATCATTATTTGCAAAAGGTTTACTGAACAAGGATAAACATTTTTAAGTGGAATTTAAATCAGTATAAGCATTTTTGACAGAATAAAATTAATTTTTCAATTGCCACACTGAAGATTAGTTTTAACTGATCACCCACTAATTTGGATAGCTTTTATAGGCTTGGTTTGCATTTCTGTGATTACTTTCACCAGCAGGCATGGTTTAAAGTGGAATCCAAAACATTACAATTGTTTAAGCTCAAGGTGGATATTGAAACCATAAACTTTTAAACAGCCGGGGCTAAATTTTTATTTTCTTATATTAAATTAGAAACAAAAATTAAAAATTACCTAGACAGCAATTCTTGAATTTATGAAGCAACCTTTTCTTTGTCTTCTTTTTCTTTCTTATGCTTCTTTTTCTTTAAGAATGATGGAGTGCGCAAACCCTTCTTTTTCTTCTTATCTTTTTTAGGCGACTCATCACCAACTTCTTTAATGGGGGAGCTCTATAAAACAGATTTTCATGACAAAGATGCAATTAATATAAGTTATACTGAAATGAGATACAAAGTTTTCTACGATAAAGAATTTAAAGCGAGCAATATTATCACACATCAAATTTATTTTACAAATATTAATAATGCACTTGATCTTTAACTTATTGTTTTAAAAATTACAAGAAATAATGAAAGTTTTTCATGAATTTTCAGCAAAAGTTTGAAGATTTGATAACTTTCGTTTCCAAGATTGAAAACACAGAACTTTTTGACTTTGACCAGTGAATTGTCAGATAGGTATAAGATCCCGGATGCAGATAGAGTGTCTTTATTTAGACCCCCTATCTTTCAAAACCATATTTATAGAGCTGATTGCTGTCTAGACCTGATACTACCTGTTAGTAAGGTCTCCACTGATTCTGAGTTAAGGATGGCTACCCTAGCTACTATCAATGAGCATTATCCATCATCTGTTCGGTACCATGTCTATACAGATGGTTCAGCTGTGGATGCCATTAGAAATGCTGGTGCAGGAGTATACTCTAAGAGTTTCAGGCTTTGCCAGGCTGTTGGGAAATACTATAACAGCTACAATGGTGAAGTGGCCGCTGTACAATTAGCACTTGAGGAGATCAGAAAGGATAATGATAACATAGTATTTTTTATAGACTCTCAGGACACCATCAGGTCTCTCTCTTCAATTGCTCCTAGCAGTATTAGGTCTGTTTATCTCTGTCAAATGGCAATTAGTTCTCTACTAGAAGAGGGACGTCAAATTGTGGGACCCAGCCACTGTGGTATCGCTGGAAATGACGCAGCTGACAAATTGGCAAAGGCTGGCTCAGATCTAAAACAGCCTTCTCCAGCCTTGGAGTACCATACTGTTAAAAAGCTTAATATTAAGTCAAATAAGCCTCTTATCGTAGAAATATTTACAAGAAGTGCATAAAGGGGAAAGAATGAGCTTCCTTACTAACAAAGCCTATTCCGTATAACCTCCACAGAGCTGTGGGAGTGGTAAATTTTCGCCTTAAAACTGGGCATGATTATCTGCAAAAACACCTCACCGTTTGGGTTTGATACTGTGATTCTCAGATCTGCCCTTTTTGTGGACTAGAGGACATGACTGGTGACCACCTTTACACTTGCCCTGGACTTTCGGACGTCGCAGTTAGAAATTCTGCGGCAGATTACTTTTCATTCACCTCAAGATTGAATTGGGCTGTCCGACAGAGACTGATGGTTGAAAAACCAAGGTCAGACGTAGGATAATAATAATAAAAAAAACTTTTGTTACATAATCTCATTCAAGTTTTTATTAGAGTGGTATGACTTTTAATCTAAACTTTTCAAGGTGATTAAGAAAAAAATTACAGAATTGTAATTCTCTCCATAAATTTAGATAGATCTGATATAATGTACATTTTATGTGTATAACAAATAAATGAGTATCAGTAAGTGCAATTTTGGAATTTTAGTCTTTAGTTCAAATACTAAAAATGCACAATAACAAATTGCCCACACTTGAAATACATTTTAAAAACAATTTAAACAAACTTTTAATAGCTGTTTAAGCTAATACAATATATCAGGTTCTGCTGGGGGTATTATGTCAAGTTCATTTTTTATTTCATTCTTATTTTACACACATTAAATTTAAATATTCCTTAAAAAAAAAAAAAAAATAAAAAAATATATATAAATATATAAATATATACTATATATATATATATATATATATATATATATATATAACTATTGTATTTGTATTTCTTTTAGATTGATATTATTTTCTTGAATTATCAGCAAAAGTATTTGAACATTATTTAAAATAGACTAAATATTCATCAAGTGAAAGTAGGAATTTAAATATATCCTTATCAAAATAATTTGGCCTAAAAAGTTTAGTCAAATTAATTTTCATATATAAATGTTACTTTTATTTAGTTTTATCTCTGCTATTTATTATTTTATATTAAATTTTTAAGATCACTTAAAATGAAAACAGCAGCAAATCTTTTAATATGAGGGAGAAAAAAAAAAAAAAAAAAAAGCCCCTCTAGTTTCTGAAAACAAAAATATACATATCAAATACAAATATTTTCAAGGAACAGAAATGAATGTACTAGAATAATTCATGAAAAAAGAATTATTAACAGAAATTTGTTTTATGCAAAAGATTTGATGCACAGTTTATTCAATTTATTTTATCTTAATTAGAAAATCACTTAAAAATCCATAATATTAATCATACCTTTTAATAATAACTAGAACAATCAATAAAAAACGTTTAAAATTTAATTACGATAACAATTTCTTATTCTTTAAAGAGCGTTTTAGTTTAATACCGAGTGATATTGAACAAGTTTTATTGAAGTAAATGTTACACATTTGAAATATTACTTATAAAGTGAGAAAAAAATGGATTTCATTTTAAAAAAATGTATATAACTAACTTCAACTTATAATGATGAAAATTGAAATTTATGTTTACCCAATTTATTTTTTACACGTGGCATAGTTTGAGTAACTAGAAACAATAAAACAGATTTTAATTTAAAAATGAAACTCCAATTTTATTGGTAATAATTTTTTTTAAACTTTTTCAAATTTGATAACAAACATACATACTATACAAGATTACATTTGAGATTATTTCTTATAGAGGAATTTGGTAAAATATAAAATAAAAATTCATACCTCTTTACTACTCCTAGAGGCAGCAGATACTTCACCACTTTCAGCAGACCTTAATTTTTCTTCGCCATTAACTGTAACATCAGCTGCTAAAAAACAAACATTTAAAGCTAGTTTACAATAAGCTCTCAAATTCTATTTATGTCTATTTTGGAGATTTGAAATTATATATTTAATATATAAGAGATACCAAATCTGAATAAACATACTAAGTAAAAATGTGTGTTTATGTATAAAGCTTTATTAGTAGAAAACAAATTATTTCAATCACCAAAAAATGTTAATTGTTAACTACAATCATGTATTGTAAGAAATGTGTGGCAGAACATAACCAACATATTATTAGATAATACTCTATTAAGAAAGTAAGATTCATTACTGTATTGAAACTTCTTTTCCCCTCACATTTATAGAATTTTCCATTATTCAGGGAACTGAATCATTGGATAGTGAGAAAACGAATGGTGTTTTAAAGCATTAGAAAATTTCTATTAATAAACTATTCAACATTCTTTATATATCTTAGATAATGCATTTTAATAAGTGGATTTATATTTCAATAGCTAAGATACCATCACAAAAATCCTGAGTATTTCATATCTTTTAACCATTATTTTTCTCCTTAAATCTATTAGTTTTGACAGTCTTTTTTACTAATTTTAAAATTGGAATTACTTTTTAATAAAAATTCATGCAATTTTTAGGCAGATAATAAGACTTAAAGATAAATGATTCTTAGGAAACACCATTGTAAATTAAAAGATCACTGATATATAGCCAAAATACAGGTAAACCCTTACTTAAACAGTAATTATGAACTCAAATTAAGCAGAGCTGTGACTGTAACATTATGCTGGAACCAAGATTCAAAGCAGCCCAACTTGTCTAGTGGTCAGCATGCTTGACTGCAGATAGGAAGGTCTTGGGTTCGAATCCCAGTTTGGGCATGGATGTACTTTCTATCTATCCTGTCTTTGTCCTTTCCTTATACGACTGGGTTGTGAATGGTTGCCTACCCTATAAACGGGTACCTATGGCATGTGTGTACTGAGGAAGTCAGACTCCACACCTAAATATGGTTTAGTTGGAAAAGTGGAGCAGTGTACCCCATAATGCCAGCCTAGCTGGCACACGACAACAACAACCACCAAGATTCAATTATCCATTATTCCAAAGTTCATACAAGTACTCTTATCTGGAGCAGTTTCCAATAGAATTCTAGTTCTTAACTTCTGATGAGCTTCAACAACTCTGACTATTAATAGGACAGATGTGATTCGATAGTTCCATTTGTTTTTGATCAATAATATTAGACTAGTGTAAAAACATTTTGCAAAGAGCTGAAGAGTTTTAAGAAACACTTAAGTAGTCAGGCAATGAAGGAGCAAGGTACAAGAATTATGATTATCTAATAGGTATAATGCAAGACAACACTCCCAAATGAGAATGGAAATTGAAGTGAACTGCTGTAAAGACAATAGTGCAATTTTTCAGAAAATTTGTTTTATAAGATTCTAAAGCACAGAAGAAAGGAAGACTTTTGTTTAGAATATAGTTGTGTAACTACCCATAAGAAAAATTCTGACTTCCTGGGAACAAACTGATTATTGACAAATGAAAGTTATCTTCTAAAGTTTAAAAATTAGATTATTTTTGTAAAAGCAACCAGATTTTTTAAAAAGCTATGGATATCATGCATAGTTTTCCAAAATTCCAACAATTAGAGAATCTGTACAGCTAATTTAGGTTATGCCACATAATTAAGAACTCTAGAAAGAAGTCTACTAGACAGCATCATAAAGATGGAAAGAACATTTTTTCAGGAGATCAAGCTTTATAAAGAATTATCATTGCTTTTTCAAGAGGAAGTGCAGATAAATGTCAATCTATTTAGAAACCAAAAACAAGTCATTAAATTACAAATTTCATTCAAGAAAAGGAATTATCTTTCATATTAAAAGAAGCTTTCATACCTGCCAACTTTCAGAAAAATATTTCAGTTTTAATCCGTGTGACTAAAGGAAAAAAATTATACCTCTACCATTTCTTTTCCCCATCTATAGTTTTTCAAGCTGGAGCATTCCTCCCCCCCGATAGAAAAAGGGTTTGACATGTGCATTTTCGGAGCCTCTGCGACCACACAGTCCGGGAAGTAATTTCTCTCTTCCCACAGATGGGTTGAATGGGGTGCTAATTTCCGCTTCTCATCATGGCTAACGAGAAAAGATCGCCATTATGTGCTAAGATACAAAATTTTTTTCGCTTTAAACTTTGCCCAGAAGAACCGAAACGCGTAAAATAATTCATGCTATCAGTAAAAGCGTAAAACCTGTGGATCTTGCGTAAAAGTTGGCAGGTCTGAGCTTTATATCTTTTATAATGCAAATTATAAATCATACTATCTGTGAATTTGCTTGATACTGAAAGTATAAGAAAATTATCTTTTATCAATGGTGGTCATTAAGGAAAGCATGATCAAGTGAACAGCCAAGACATTTTGGGGAGATCAATGATGCTAATTTTTATGATTTGCATAACTAAAAATACACACATTTAACCTTCAATTGTTACTGAAAGTGATCACAAGACAAATTAAAACTAGCACATGACCCAGAAACGTTTGCTCACCTCTGCTTAAAGCAACTAACATAGAAAATGTACAGTTTTTAGTTTCAGTTAATAAAACTGATACTCTTTAGGTTGGTAAATCTTGTAAAAAAATTTGATTGTTGAATAATTTCATAAAATTGTCACTGACTTTGTAGTTTTGCCTTATTTCTTAGCTATCAGAATTTTTTTTTAATTAACTGTATTAGAAATGGATATAAGGAAAGTTAAAATATTCATAGCAAAGATTTCAATACTTATTCATTCACAGAAAACATTTTGGTAGATTTAAGATTTCTTAAAACCAGCCACCTTTCATTAGAAAACTTCAATAATCACTTCAATATTTCTCATTATTTCTAAGGTATCAACTGAAGGAAATTAATTTTAAGATTTTTATTTAAAAAATCTCATTTACAGAGAATTCAGTTTTTATTTAGAACACATACAACATAACAAGAGACATTTTTAGTTTAAATTTTACACTGCACCATAAAACATTAGTATGTTAGATTTTATATTATACTATACAACTTATTTCTTTCATGACATTCCTTTATTTTCCACCATTTTATAAGAGTATTCATATAAATTAAAAATTAATAAGTACAAAAGTAATCCTTAAATACTGCATAACCATTAGATATTGTAATATATAAGAAATTAAGACATGTTCACATTTAGTTTAAGATAACTGCAAGTTTTTAACAGTGGTTAGTTAAATATTCAAGGCATTATGACTGATTTTTGGAAGCAGAAGAGTTACAGTCTATATTAACTTACTAGTTTTGTTTTTTGGTTTTCTTTCAGACAAAGTGCGACGCTGAAAACTCTTTTCTCTTAATTCTTCAGCAGCTACAAATTACATGCAAACATGCATTAAAGTGTACATGCGAACAAAGTAAGCAAAAAAGCAAAAGAAAATATAAAAACAATACAAGCACAGTCTTCATTACAAAACAATATAGCTTTATCAATTATATGAAACAGCTTTGAATGTCTGACACTAAAATATTGCAAAGAAATTTTTTTATTAAAGGAAGAAAATATTCTTTTTGAAATTACAGTTCATGCAGCATGAGCAAGGAACAGCAAAAAGAATTAAAGAATACTTACTAAGATTATATTTCATAAGATTAGATTACATTTAACTGTAGACAGAATAAAATTAGAAATTGAAAACTTAAATTTATAATTACCAAATTCATAAATCGATATATTCAGATACTTTTAACTATAATTAATCATTTAAGATTCAGTTGAGCATTTTTGATATTAATATTATCGTATATTCTTGTATATAATCTGTGGATAAGGCGTCAAAAAAGCTTGGAATTTCGTTGTCAGTTTTTTTAAAATCAGATTATCCATTGTGCTGCCACAGATAATCTGATAAAAAGAAGCTCCATCAGAAAAACTTAAAGCTTCGATAAAATAGAGTTATGTTTCATAAGATAAATAAAGGATGGTGCAATGATTAGACTGACTTATTTAACTTCTAATCAGTTTTGTCCAATTACGTTCCAAAACAAATTAAATTCCTTGGAAAGATACTGTTGATGCTTAGTCTTGTCTGGAGTTGCTTCTTTTTGAATATATTCAAATTCATATATCGCCACGTGGAAGCAAAAGCTTTTAAATTATGCAGCAGGCTTTAAACTAAAAGCCAATGAGAAGGCAAATAAAAAAACGGCAACAAACATATTAAAGAAGAATAATTTTAAAACACACAGTATGTATGGTACAGAAGAAGAAATGAACCCAATGTGCAATTTGAAAATAATCCATTTCTTTCATTTAATAATTAAACAAATTTCATTTTTCAAAAATAACCTCGTTTTAAAAGTTAATAAAAAATATAAATTTTCAATAAGTATATAAATTTACTAGATTTTCTCTCGGAATTGTTTGCTCTTCTCTTTCATCTTTTCATCTCAGTTTATTGCACTTGTGAATAGGTAGATTCAAACACATCTTTTTCATAATAAATTTTTTTTCTGCACAGTTATATTTTCAATCATACTGTGTATTTTCTTTATTTTGTGTGACATCCACATAATTAGAAATATATATTTTCGACTATTCACCGAAAATATTGGCATGGATTATGCAATGTTTTTTCTTCTTTTAATTAGAAAAGGTCTTGCCGATAATAGCTATAGCGGATCATATAGAGAAAAATACGGTAGTTTCCATCCACCTATAACTCTTAAGTATTTGAATAAAAACCACATAAAGGACAAAATATAAAATTCTAGATTTTGATTCTAAGTACAAATCATTTCTAATTGACTATCATTAATTTAATCAAAACTATTAAAAGATAAGGACTTGATATTAAAAACTAAAATTTTTTTTTTTTACTCTAAAACCATAAGATAAACTTTATTTCATTTTTTAAATCATTAATTTTTATCTAGAAAAAATCTAAGGAAATAAATTACCTTCGACACTGAGTTTTGCTGACAGAGATCTCTGAACAGATGCTCCAGATTTTCGAACTGTATATAATAAGGTAAGTATAACATGCAAATTTAAAAGAAAAATAATGAAACAAAAATTTAGTAAATAAAAGTGCAAATCAAAATACATGAAAAATAAGGGTGCAATTCATACGAAGTACTGGCAAAAACACAAAAAGAAAATTGAAACTAAATAAATCCTAAAGTATGAAATAAAGTTTTACCTTCATCATCTGAACAAGGTGATGTTGGTGATTCAGGAGGTGTGTTAAGATCTTGGACAGGAGAACTGACCAATTGTTGATCAGGTACCAACACAGGTTCTAAGAGCAAGGGTTTTAAGTGTTCAGGAATGTCATCCTCAACTAAAATTATTTGAAACTTTTAAGTATTTTAATTACAATAAGAAAACTTAAAGTTTTTGTAGAAATAAACACATACACATATATAAGCTCAATTTCATATAAGATAGCATAGTCAAATATTTAACACTGATCACAAGCAAAACTTATGTTAAGGCTATAATTGCAATGTTCCATCATAAAATTGTAGTTCATATTCAAATTAGGTTTTCATAAAAGAAGCAAAGTACAATTATATAATACCAAAAAAATGAACAAAAAGAGTTGAAGCAGTAAGTATTAGAAGAGTAATTTCAATATATGCATTTAAATACCATTTTACTACATGTGATATTTAAAAAATAAAAGAAATTTTTTACTGACAACTTTATTATTATTAATATATTTTTATTATAAATTATTAAAATGTTAATTTCAATGCTTAACAAAAATTAACATAATATGTACAATATTGATAAAAATAAAACATTTACACACAAGTTTTCTAAAAAAAATGCCTAGAGTAAATTGACTATTAATATTTTGTATAAAACTTTAAGTATTTTGAGACAATTTAACACCATATGATCAAATTATAAATCATACTACATAGTTTATATCACTTTTATGGCAGACAAATTAAAATTTCAGATGTATAGGAAAACATAATGTAAGAAGCAAATAGATACATATTAGTGACTCAAACGTTTATTTATTTATTTTTTTACAAACATAGAAAGGTATTAGGCAAAATTAAGTATTTTTACCTGGTTCACCTCTTTGCTTTTTTTCAACTATTTTTTTATATTCTTCTAGATCTTGATCTGAAATATTGTCAAAAGGATTTTTTGCATATGCAGTTTTATAAACCATAGCATTGTGTTGAAATTCTCTTTGAATGATGCCTTTTGAAGCTGCACCAACCAAGACAACTTGATCACCTGATGAATTCATTTGAGATTCCTAAAAAGAAACCATGCAAATGAATGCAAGCTTTTCTGGGTCATATACAACTTCACAGTTAAATTGAAGAACCATGTTAATACTTGTATTTTCATACTTGTACTTCTATCAAATACAAACATGTTCAATTGATAAAATCAAAACACGAAAACCTTTTTATACAAACTTGTACAAAAACTCAAGTTTAGCAACCAAGTTATTTTTATAATTAAAATTTTCCAATATAATTTTATAAAAATTTATTGACTTCTTTTAGGTAAGCAAGAGGATTTGGAAATATAATACAACTTCGGCACTTTCAGAACTTAAATATATCTATCAATAGTTTTTCTGAATTTCATTAAATTATCTCTTTTTTTATTATTTGCATTATTCTATTGTGCACAAGAAAATATAGACTCTTGTTGGCTTTGGATTATCTAACAATTTCTAAATTAATCATTTGCTGAAATGTTCATGGTACATAGAATTACTTATAACATTCTGATGCATTTGTGTTTTTATTTTTCACATTCTATCAACACTAATAGCACCTACCCTAAATTTTCTTTGCCTTGGCTGGTTGCTATATGGTTACCTTTTATGTTCCAAGAGTTCATTTTAAGGACGCTACATCTACCTGTCCATCTGGATAAAATGGATCACTTTATCATTTTCACACTAAATGACAAAACTGCTGGTAATATTATTTAGCAATGGATCATTAATTTTATGAGAATGGTTATTATGCTAATTCTATTAGTCTGAATTCCTTCGATTCCAAAATATTTGATAGTCATTTGGGAAAGAAGTTTTCAAACATATTTTAAAGGGTACCCTAGCCATAGCTTAATAATTTTTTAAAATTTGTTTAGATTGATAAGATGCCCGGCCACTATCGTGTTTTAATCCATAACTAAGCATTGTTATTTGGGATCTTTGTTGGTGTCAGATTCATATGATTTCAGTAGTTTGAGACAGTGATGAATTACTTAAACTTGTGTGAAAGTTGTCAAAAGAAATCAAAGGTACCCAAGAAAGGACTCCCTACACAGTGGTTTGCAAAGATAAAAATTCAAGATGAAAGTTGATTTAACTGACATGCACAATAGCAACCAAATAATGATTTCAAATTAATAATCCATCGCGAAATGATTGTTTACCTAAAATTAATTTTGTGATTTAAAATGAAAATCATGAAGTGATCCATGTAAACAAGTAAAAAAATATAGAAAAAGTACTAAAGAAAGTTTAGAATTACAGGCGGAAAAGATGTTGAAAGTTTCAAATTGTAAATTTCCTTCTGGTAATATTGGTGACACAGAAATTACAAGTTCCAGATGTAGACAGAACAAGAAATGATCCATGAAATTTATTAGTGATTATATTAGGCATACAAAACTGAGAAATCTTTTCATCATGGTATACAAGAAATCAGTCCACTATATTTGTGGAAAATAATCTATCCTGCTTGAAGATTTCCAGATCAAGCAATATCACGTCAAGATTGTGTTAGAAAATTAAGTTTCTGAAAGTCAGTGGCATTAACAATGTGTTTGTAATGGCAAGTGCAAAAAATCTGAAATAGTGTATAATTCTAAGTGTCATAACAGTCTAATGTATCTAAATCGGTAAACTTGCAAATACATATAAATAAATACATTTCAGAATATAAGTTTAGTTTGCTTTGCAATGGAGCTTTTTTTTATAAAATCCTAAATTTTTCTTTAACCAGATCTTCTAGTTATTATTTAATTTAAAATTCTGTTTTATTTTAAATACATAAAAATATTTACTGAAATAAAAAGCTAGATTTTCTTTTAATTTTAAAATAAGTTAAAAATTTAGATAATTTTTTGTTTTTTTATTAGTTTTTATGCTCCATGTTAAGATAAATGTCTTGGATAATATAACTTATTATCCAAGACATTTAACTTATTTACTGACATGAACATAGAAATGGGACACTTATTTAAATTTGTGTAAGTTTTATTCCAAGTCATAATATTCTTCAAATTCTTAAGAACAAAATATTAAATATTACTTGAAAATAATTTTTATTTAATTAAGATCATTTCCCTACAAATAATTGGAATTAAAAAATTCCTCATTACAATCTGGGATTATGTATATTTACTAATAAAAGGGACAAATATTCAATCATTTATCACATTTATCGAGTTAAGGGATGATTATGAATGACCACCAACCAGATTAATCATTTACCAGAAGATACAAAAGTCTGAATTTTCTTATGTTTCTTAACCGATTTTTTCAAAGGATAGAAAGACAGTAATATAAAAACCTACAGCAGCTTTATCTCTCTCTCTCCAATTTCATTCAGTTCTTTTATAATATCTGATTAAATTTATTTTCATCAATTATAAAAAAGTTATCTATGCACAGTTAATTATGCATCCTTATATTATTTACATAAATCTAGTCAATCCTAATGAAATAAAAACACTAATGAATTTTGAATTTAATAATTGTAATAGCTTTGCAAAATACTAAAAATAAAGAGTCTAATAAAAAAACTGGAAGCAGACAAAGTGTAATTAGGAAAACATGAAGTAAATACAAATGATCAATAGGTCTATAAATTTAAAAACAGAAACTTTCACATTAATATTTTTTCTTGTTGACATTATAAATCCAAATATTATCAAAATTTAAAAATAAGAGTATTTTTTTAAAATATTACCAAATTGTACTTTAAATAAAAATACAATTTGGTAATATTCTAAAATGATTCTCTCTAAAATAAGTTTTAGTTTACTTTTATGTATGAAGTAATCATAATTAAATTTAATAATATTTCAATTACTAATACTGAAATAAAATAAGTAAAATTTTGATAAGAATATATTAGATTTTAAACTATGCTACATGAGGGGTAAACTTTGGTATATTTTTTGAAGGATAACTTTAGAAGTTTACTGTCTCAAACAATGATGCAAAACTTTTGAGAAAAGTAACATAGTATTTATTCTCATGGTAACATTCATTATTCTCCTTTACTTGAAATTTCAAAATCCCACATATTTATAGTTTTAATTTGATAGCTTTCTTTTATTTTTCTGAAATTTTATTGTTCAACTAAATTTAAGCAATCACAAATTTGATTACAACTAATCTTTAATACCTATTTATGATATAAAAATTTAAAAGAGCATTAACATTAAAAATTAGGGATGAAAATATGTGTTTGAGCAATTTGTAAAAATCAAAATGGCAAATACAAAAACATACAATGTTTAAAAAAATATCTTACCTGCATCTTTTTAATTTCTTCCCATGTAACACCTTCCAGAAGGGAAGACTGAGGGCCAGCAGTTATCTTTGAATGCATTCTATTTTGTTTCATCTAGAAGAAATTGCATACTATTTAAAAATTTATAGCTTCAATTATCTTACTGATTATCAATTGCTGCAAATAGCTATGACAAAGGTTAGATTTAATTTAACCTCAAAGCATTAAACATTCAGCTACAATAACTGCACGTTACAAAGACACAATTAGAGTCTTAATTATATTTATGCATTAAATAAAACACATATTTAACCAGTACAGAAAATTTTGTCTACTATTTTAAAAACTATAACAGTTCATCTTTCTCTAAAGATCAAAAGCTAAAAAATAATTGATAATTTCACGAGCATTATTTTATTGCAGTTAGAAAATAAGTTTTTAATAACTTTAAACAAAATCAAATTTCATTTCCAAAATATGTTGACTTTTACTTCCATGAAACTTTGGCATAAGCAAAACAATGGACTAATTTAACACCAAGCCCTTCGCCAAACTCTTCTGCTTGCCAAGAAGATTTCCCGTAATTACTGTAAATTATTTAAAATAAAAAAGAAGCATAATTATTTAAAATACAGAACACTTATTTGAGCAAAAAATTTTTTTTATTATTTGAATTCAATATTTCAAACACTGATTATAAAATTGTAAGAGTTTTAATGGATTTAAGACCTGGATAACAAGTCTAAAAAAGTTAAAATGAATAGCCATTTCCAAATTACATAACTTTTTAGTATGTTATTTGAGAACTTTTCTCACAAATAAAAATTATTTAATAAGCAAAAATCAAAACATTTTCATGCATAGAAAGAATTTTTACTCACACATTATTTTCCAAATTTTAAAAGGGACATTAAAACTGAGCTAAGTATCTAAAAAAATCAAATCCAAGAGAAATAAATAAAAGTGGAGGTTAAAGAAAGATTCAAATTAAAAATTACAAACTGGAAATAGAAATAAAAAAGGTTAAGAATTTGCAGAAAATTATGTGGGTATAATTTTAATTACTTTGTATTAATTCCTTAGTTTTGATAGCAATCCAATCATTAAAATGCATTGAAAGGACATTATGTTGATTTTTTATCACTCATAAAAATGAAAGCAGCAAATAGGCATAGAGGTTAAATGCAGTTAACAAGAACATCCCAAATTTAACAGTCAGAATGCAGGGGGGGAAACCCCAACTAAACTGGAAATTTAAAAAGTGAATTAAATATACAACAAAACAATATACAAAATACCATTTCAAGACAAAGAATTATCAAAATTTTTAATATTAAAATGATGTACAATATATTGCAGAATGATATTAATGTTATAAATGAAGAAAAATATATATAAAACAGCAATATTTAAGTTTAAAAAGAAGGCGAGTACGATTTTGCTAGTTTTAAAAATGCAATGAAGGAAAACAAACTTGAATAAAAATCAAGTAATTAATGAATCAAGATTAATGAAGCAGTCACGAATATTTGAAGTACTTTGCTGTTAATAAGGATCACTCTTAAATAGTTTAAAATTATATTTTGAAAACTGAATTAATAATGAAGTTCAAATTGTGTTTATATATAATATAAATTTTAAAGTTATTTGAAATTTAGATAGGAAATACACAATTTAATAGAAAAATTACCTCTTTTTGTTTCCTTTTAAATTCACTTGGATCTCCAGTTTTTGGTACAAACTGATGAGGACTTTCAATTTTTACTAATGTGCTATGAGATGGAGAGCCTTCCTGAACCCACTGCAAAAAATTCCAAGTTCAAATACAGGAAAAATAAAAACATTTACATGCTAATGACACCTCTCATAATTCCCACTTGTTAGTTCTCAGAAAAAGCAGAAAATCATGCAGTATTATTAAGCCAATTAGCACAAGTACGTTGTCATTATTTAAAACACTCAACTCTTCCAAGAAGGAACATTTAATGCATATTACATGACAGAATAGTATTCAACCACTTTAATAAATATTTTAAAATAAATAATCCCTCGAGAAAAATATATTTAATCTTAAAATAATCAAACATGGCGAAATTTTAACATCTAGAGAAAAACATTAGAGAATGTATGCAAAACTTCAAAAAGCAAAAATATAAATCTTTCAAACACAAATCTTATGCCTGCAAATGATAAAATTCATAAGATATTTAAGCGTCAAAAATCAATATATAAATGCTATTCTAAGAAACTAAATTATCAAGTTTTTACACATCAGCATTCTGTTCTGAAATGATTGTTTTTAAAAAATATGCACCCTAAAAGCAATAAAATAAGCATTTTCAAATCAAAACCTTTTATATAAAGTCTTATTTTTTTAAATTATTAGTTTATCTGAATATTTCAAAACTTTGAAATGAATATTGGAATAATTAGTTTTTAGTAAAAGGAAATATTAATAAACATTCTATATTGAAAATTCATCATTTTCATAAATATATTTAAGGCAAAATTACAACATAATTTCCTATGATTTAATGATTTCTTAACACTGAACTATAAATGTAGCAACACTGAAAGATGTTCAACATTTACAAATTCAGAATAAATAATGCAATGGTTTCTACTGATCAGATGTACATTAAATTGTCTTGCATGCTATAAGAAAAAGTAAGCTTTGACGAAGATATTTAGTTATTTTGCATCCAAGCAAAAGCATTATAACAGAAAGCAATGTTACATGGCGTTGATAATACAAAAATCTTACAGAATCATTGTCCCCAATATCTGGTTTTTCTACCCACTGTAGGAATAAAAATACTATTTTAGAATGTTTAAGATCAAAATTTATTTGCTAAAGAAAAATACATGGAAACATTTTTAGTATTTTAAAGCACCTTATCTTCAAAATATAAAAAATTACTTAATTAATGGATACACAACTAAACTATTTTCTATTGTATTCAAAACAAACTCTTTTTATTGATGTTAGGAGAAACAAAATTTCTAGACAAACTGTGTGTGCATGAGCATCATTAGAAAACAATACCTAATATATATATATATAAATTTTTTTAGGCTATGAATTATTTTACATTAACATAAACTAAAAAAAATATATTTAGAACACATAAAACAAATCTTCCTAAGATGTGATATATTTCTTCACTTTATCCTACAAAATAAAATGTTTTGTGGGTTAGAATGGAAACATTAGGGCAAAAAAATGAATATCTCCAAAAAAGAAATTAAAATCTTCTAAAACTGACAGAATTATCTAGACTAGAATAAAGCAATAATAATCAGTTACAGATGCAAGCCATAAATAGCTGCTAAATTAGTAATATTAACAGAAATAGCACTGTTGAGTGCAAAATTAAATAAGTCATGGCAAATCGATTAAAATCTAAGCAAGAATAAAAAGCTCTTGTTCAAAATGCAATCTTATATATACAACATCATTATAGTGCAACCACCATGAGATGGCAGGTGTGACGTAAGAGTCACGTGCTATCAGAGAAGTCTACTTCAAGAATTTAGCGAGCGGAGGAGGAAACGAGGAGAAAGCGCCTCAATCTAGGTTACCTTATTTGGCTAATTAGCACCTTTTGATGTAGAATGAAAATAGAAAAAGCATAACGCATACATATTTTAAGAATTCAAATACGAAAATTGAAATATATAAATACATAAATTAAGCTATGTTAGAAAAACATTTAGAATGAAAATATTTTTATTTTGCCATGAAAATTTCATTATTAGATAGATTTTAGAATTTATTTCATTCACAAAAACAAAACCTGTTTGTAGGCCAATAAGTTAACACCGAACGATAGATAATTTTTACGCCCAAAATTTGTATATTTTCATTGTGTTATTGCAATAATATTTGAGAAAATAGGGAAGGGTGCTTGTTGTTAAGTTAATTTAGATGAAGACACTTTTACAGCCTTTTTTATTCAAGATACATATTTCATCATATTATGACATACTAATATTTTAAAATGTTATGGAACTAATTTTAATTCATACATGTTTATAGTATGGAATATATTGTGCACCTATGGAATCATTTAAAATAATTTGAGGGAATATAAAATATTTATAATTCGCTCAGTAAAATCTATCATTTAAATAGTTTTTAAGAATTTTGATTATATAACCTATTTTATCAAAACATTTTTGTGTATAATATCAAGTAAAAAAAAGGATAACAAAGAATTCTCAGAATTTTTAACAATAAAATTCATACAGATTTTGATTAAATAATGTTAATATAAGGGAAATATAGTTTTTGGAGTTGCTGAAGAAGAGAAAATGCCTTCAGGGAGGTTTTTCTAATGAAAAGTGACTTGAATTCTCGTTAACGTGCAAGGAAAACCCTGAAAACCTTACACAGTCACTGTTTGGTTCATGCAGATTTGAACCCACTAATTTCAGAACCAAACTCCTCATTTTGCAGAATGCTATCTGTTTGGCTGAGTCAACCTTCTTATAAAAAATCTACATAATTTTGAGAACTTCCAAAGCCGATCTGTATTTATTATTTTAAATTTCATTTTTTATAGTTATCATTTTATTAATAAGTATCCATATAAGTATCAGAATTCCAATCAATTGTACAACTTTCAGAAGCAGTATCAGTTTCTGATTCGGATCCTATATCAAAATTCAATGCTTCAATTGTAGTCCCAAAAAGTCCATCAATTTTCCAATATTCTCCTTCGATTTTTTCTACATGACAGCAGTATTTTTGCCAGGTTTCTCCTGAGATATTTTTAATTGCATTTGACATCAATTCCTTCATTGTTTTCAAATTGAGATCAGCTTCGACGTTTCTTTCGCGAACATAGAGCTTTACTGCTGCCCAAGCCAATTCAATAGGATTTAAGCCACAATGGTAAAGAGGCAATCTTAGAACGGAATGACCTTCTGCTTTTAAAAGTTCGTCAATGTGATATTTTTTGGTAGGTGGAGCATTCATTTTAATTAATTGAAACAGTTTAGGCTTTCTCATAGTGCTGTCATACTGTATTTTTTTGTCACCCAAATATTTACACATTTTAGTTTTCGTCGGTACTGGATCCAAAATCCTCGTATGGTAGGATGCATTATCCATTATTATGATGGAATTACAAGGGATGTTAGACAGCAATTTTTCTCGTACCCACTTTTCAAAATTTTCGTAATTCATATGCCCATGGTAATCACCTGTTGCACAGCCTGCTTTAAATACTAACTCTGCATTTGGCACAAATCCATCTTTCGATCCAGCAGGCACAACAATTAACTGATTTTGAGCACCATCTTTTACGAAAGCACCAAGTTTTTCATCTTGCCAGCATTTTGAGAAGGAAAGGTTGCTGTCAATCCAAGTTTCATCCACTTAAATAATGTTTTTTTGACTTTCTTGATATTTTTTTATTTCTCTCACCAGCATCTCCACGAAATTATATCTGGCCGTTCAATCAGTAATTTCCTTTTATTTTGGCATCGTTTCCAACGAAATCCAATTTGATGCAGGACTTTCCTTAAAGATTCCCTTTCCAAGAAAAATTTATCTTTTCTTTCAACACTGGCAATAATAATGAAATGGATGGAACTTTATTAGATGTATAAAATTCATTTACTGTATTTTGAATGACACACAAATCAATTGTCCAAAACTAAATTCCGTTCTGCAGGTCGACTACACTGTTTCCCTGGAGTTGAAAGCCTGCTATCAGTTGTGGATTCCTTTTTAATTCTTTGGACAGTTCTAAAAGAAACGCCAGTAGCAGCCGCAGTACGTTCCTGTGCTTTCTTAATTGGTATCGATAGTGAAGTATACTTTGCTTCATTTAAAAAAATATGTGCACGTTATTAACAATGTTACGTTCTTTAGAACACAATGTTTCCCCTTTTAGAGACATTGTGTTGTTCTGAAAAGAACAGTTTTAATACAATTAAAAATACTAAAAACCAAGAGCACTGAGAATACAACCTTCTAGGCTAAGTAGAAAGCAAAGAATGAAGAAGAGAAAATTGTGTTCTTCGCCAAAGAGAAGAACGGGTGAAGAATTTGTTTTAACCCTAAACTGCGTGATCATTTTACTGTCCAAACCTCTGAAAGAATGAACCCTTCCACCAGACACAGATCTCACCCGCCTTCTCGTGATGGTTTAGCAATATAAAGAACTAAAATCTAAATTCTCATATGAGTAGTTGAAAAAAGGGTATGGCTAAATTAATACTCACTCTTATGATTAGAAGATAGTTTAGGGAAAGTATCAAGTGCACTATTTCACAAAAAAAATCTAATTGTAATCTATGCACAGTAAGCTCCTTTAGACATTGCAATCCTAGTTGTTTTTAATTAGTGCTTTATTGCACATTACAAGACAGTGAATGAATATTGCAATTATTGCTAACAGCCTAATATTTATTATGGAGTACAAATGAAATAAATATACTGTTTGTTTTTTTTAAATTTTAAGCTTAAAATTATTCTTATTTCATTACATTTCTCTTATTTCAAATCTGAAAATTGTCTAATTTTTTTTATCATGCAAAATCTAATTTTTTGATGAAATTAAAGAAAAAGGGGATTTTTGTTCAAAATTTAAGAACATTTAAACAAGATGTATATTAATACTTTTTGCTAATTTAAAAGTTACATAATTAAGAAAAAAAATGCCAGAATTTTGAAAAATATCAAAGAAAAGTAGAAAAGTTTATTGAAATGGAAAAAATGAAATACATAAGTATTTTTTATGAACCTATACAAGACAGACATACTATTTTACATAATTGCTTAGTAATATTAATTATGATAACACTACAAGAATTAAAAAAAATTATAGATTTTAAAAATTACATGATTGTATAGTAAGTAATAATATTTAATCGCTAAAATCTTCTATTTGTTTTTACTATGGAAGAACTATAAAAAATAGATTAATCTGTATTGAATATCAATCATAAATATGCATAGTTTATTAGTTTAATTCTATAAACATTTTATATAAATGTTTCATATAATAAATAACTATTCTAACTCATAAAAGTAATTAACATCATACCTTGGTTATTTTCTTGGGATCACTTGTTCCAGTTTCTAGCACTTCAACTTTTTGATAGACATTAGGAGAATTCACCCATCGCAATTTATCTTGAGTTTTTTTACCTTCCATAAGTTTTTTCAAAGGACTGTAAATATGAAATGATGAAAATACTAAACATCAATTAAATACTAGTATTTAAGTAATAACTTATAAAAATCAGATACATAAAAATGCTGTCTTATTCAGGAAACAATCATAACATTTTATACAAAGAATTTAAAAATCATTATTTACTATTAAAATTTTACAAGGCCACCTGCTTACTCAGAGACACGTCTCTGGTACCAAGGTCTATCCTCTCTGTCCCAAATGTCGAGTGGTTCAGGCCTCCCCATCTCATATTTTTCAGTGCATTGGGTGTGAGAGAGGGGACATGGATTTGAGACCGGAGGTGGTGCTTGAGAGACTGACTATTTTTGGATTCATGGGGCTGGTGTGATGGTACTGTCATGCCAGTCAGGGATAAGCAACAACAACAAAGTTTTACAATATTTTATTGTAAATTGACTCTGGCTTATGCAAACAATTACCATTGCTATATTTTTTATTTGAACAAATTGTGGAAAAAGACAAAATAAAAACTAATGCCTATAAAGGAATAGAAAGATTATCACATATATACTAAAATAATTTATTTTTACAAGTTAGTTGAAAACAAATTGATAGAAAATTTTTTAAATAAAATTTTTTATGCATGAGAAATATGTTCTACCTTCTGCATCAAAAGAAAATTTCTTAATTTAACATTTTAATTTTCTGAATTATGATGTATCAAGTATAAAAAATTTGCTATTATAATTTCCTAATAATTGAGAGTTTATTCAAATTAAAATTGTTAATACAACTATATTTTATACTATTTATGGTTAACATATGTTTGTTATATCAAGATTTAATACATATTAATAAATTCATTTTAAACTGTACAACTTTTTTAATCCTAAGTTTGACAAAACATTTCAAAATATATAAATTTATTGGTAAACACTTGACTTGCATTACTTTAATGTACAGAATTTTTTTTTAAGTTAAAATATACTATGCAAAGCTACAACTGTACATTTCCTCAAGTTTTCAATATTAATTATAGGACCATCACTAAAATTAATGCATATATATATGTAAATTAAAAAAAACACAACAGCATTTACATAGCCATATTATCAAGTCTAAGTCATTTATATACAACACACAAACTATAAAATACCTTAACCATTTATCTTCATCTAAATACTGAACAAAGGATGTAGCAGCAGGTGGAACTTCAACATCATTTTTTTGTCGAGGTAATTCAACTCTTAAGAGAGGATACCTGTAAAGATATCCTGTTCTGAAACCCTAAAAATATAGAATCAAGTGAGGCCATTATAATATTGTTAATAAGTAAACACTAGTTAAAAATATTTCAGCTTTAAAAATTTATCTTACACAAGTTTTAATTTCATAAAATAATATCTGAAAACAAGGAAAATTTTACTATTTATTTTGAGTGAACAAATTTAATATTTTTTATTTTATTTACTGAGGATAACTTTGCAATACATATAGTAGTAAGCAGAAATTATGCAACACATAATAGTACTCCTGCCGCAACCATGCAAAAAGCAGAGATAACTATCTAGTGTAGCAATTTTTAGATAAATAAGACAATATTTTCTCAAACTTTAAGAAATTTAAACAACTTAATCATATTTAAGTAAAACCTATTTCCATTCCTCACAAAGGTTCAACAATTCTGTTTCTCAAAAGCTGTTTAACTTTGACTTGAAATGTGTTTATTTTTTACTTTATTGAAACCATACATAGCACAATCTGAAAACTGATATTTGGTCACACACATACACATAACATAATTACAAACATAATCTGTATACAAAAATAAGAGCAATTTTTATTCTTTATTTAAAAGAAATATTTTCTGTATAGAAAATAACAAAATAGAGCCTAGCATTATAAATTTAAATATGATAGCCATCCAAAACTGAATTAGATGATAACTCATTTTCTATATATGATATTTTCATCTAAAGATTCAAATCATTCATATTTAATTATACAGACAGAAAATGCAATTCCACTTTATCAATTTTATATTAGAAAAACGTTATACAACCACCATTTTTAAATACTTTAATCTGATTTTACATTTTACTAAATAAATCAAGAGCTTATCAGCCAGAAATTTCAACCCAATAACCTATATTACTATTGTATTTGTTTCTGTAATAACTTATAAAAAAAGTTTGTTGAAACTTGTTAATTTCTTAGTCAACAGTAGTAAAAAGCATTCAGCATCTAGCAACATTCAAGTTTTATACAGTGTGAACAATACTAGTATCCATGATATGATTTATAATTGAAATGTTATGTAATTTTCATTGAATATTTATTTTTGTTTGGTTTCCAGTGGATACATCAATCTGAATTTTTCTCAACTATGTAAACATTTTTGTGAAAGAACATTTTAGTATTTAATTGCTTCTAAATTGACAATTTGTTTAAAATTTAGTTTTTTCCTTTCCTGGAAAAATGTAATTTCATTCTTTGTACAGATTATTCTTGTAAAGTGGAAGTTTTCTTACAAAACCTAATTATCTTACATATTATAATTCTTTAAATAGCTTATATACATAATTTAGTGTGCTGCCTGGCTCTTACAAGTCTCAATGCACAATAAAGCATTTTAATGCTTAATTTATAGTACATTTTTTAATTGGTATGTGATTTTGCAATTATATTTGATTTTCATAGCTATGCTTTATAATTGTTGTACTTAAATTTTTTGTAAATGCAATTGTTAATACTGTACTTTTTTCCTTACGTTTGTGGGAATATAATTGAAGTGATCACATAATTTATGAATACCACTAATTTTTTTGCTTACTAGTTTACTTTAACTACCTTTTTTGCAGTATTCCTTTCCTTATAACAGAGACCCTAACATTTTTGTCATTCCTTACTTTAAAAAATTTAACTCAGCTCACATTTCTCAATTTTCCACTGCTCATGCATTAGTTTGTGTTTGACTTGTTTCCCTATTTTCGAAGAGGGTGATAGGAGACAGTTGAATCCAAGAATGTAAAGAAGAGACAAGAAAAAGTTTAGAATAGAAGAAATTCTAGGATTTAAGAGTCTTATTACACCAGGGCTGCTGATGAATGCACCAGAATTTGATCCATCATGATTGCTATTGAAATATGGATGTTATTTCATGAAGACAGAAGAAAATTTGTTTTTGGGAACTAGATGGAGGAATGTTAAATTTCCAGATTCAATATGAATATTTCTTTCATTTGACCAGCTGTCTTCTACTTACTGAGAATCATGGAGTCAAGAAAAATGCTTTTCTTTAATTTTTATGCTTGCGAAATCCCGAATCTCCGATATTATTATAACTTCTCCATACCATGAACAGTAGCTGTGAACAAATAGTGAATTTTTTTTATGTACACTAATTTTTATTTACATTGAATTTATATAATCATGTGATTTGTTTTAGTAATGCATTTTAGTATATCTTCATAATAGTTTATTTGATTAAATGTAGAATATTTATGGTACAAATATCATTGTAAAAATAAATAAGTTTGATTTGCATACATGCATCCTTGTTTAATTGTGCAGATATTTTATTGGCATTTCATCAATGTACAAGTAGAATTTAATCTTATGATTAATTTTTATTTCCTATCTACTCTGATATTTATATATCTATCTATCTATATATATATATATATATATATATATATATATATATATATATATATAATATTCATTTATTATTTAAAAATTCTTACTCTCAAAAGCTTCTTTCAATTTTTTTATCCCTCTGTAAAAAATTTCTTTAATATGTAAAAAACAGCCTAATATCATATTACAATTTTACTAGAATGTAATATTAATACATCAAATTTTTACATGTTCTGCCAGAGGAAAGAAAAAAAAATTATGCATATAATTTCTAATATATAAATTTTTTTATAAAAAAAAGATTGAATTTTTTTGCAACTGTATTGGTTGCTTTTCAAAACTGAGAAACTTAAAAAAAATAGTTTTTATATTAAATCAATAATTTCTTAATTTTTATATTTGGTTTTATATTTTTCAATAAGTTTACTTTTATAACACCAAGAGTATTTCTTATTAGAAATATAAATTATTAAATTTTTAGTAAAACTGGTCTAACATTTTTTTTATTCAAAAGAATAAAAATGTAATTCAAAATTACTCTTTGAATTTCCATTAATCACGCATTTGGTAACCAGAAAAATTAAATAAAAAGGAAAATATTAAATAACATTAATTCTAATAAATATTCAATATAAAAGTGGGTGAAAAAAAGCATGATCTAAAGATATAAACTTACAGCATTATCCAACATACGCATCTGAGCTTCAAATTCTAAATCCCAGACTTTGAATTTTTTGACTTTTGAATCTTTGTCATCATCAGATACACTATCGGGCTTCCCAGTAACTTCAGCATGATTTTCAGTAATAATACTTCTAACTTTTTGTCTTGCTTCATCTGACATTACTTGAATATTTTCTAACCCAATAGGCATTAACCTTACCTAAAACATGTAATTTTAAAATCCAACTAAAAATATTGATATTTTTATGAACATAATGAAACATTAATATTGCATCACTGTCAAAAATTGCACTTAGTACAATGAATATGTACAATAAAATATTTAATTCACTTATTTAAAATGATCAATTATAATAATTTTAATATGAATTTTATAATATATTTTACTTTTTCAAATACAGAAATTAAATACAATTCAAATTTATAGGGGGAACTAAACATGGTATTCTATTTCTAAAAGCTGCCTTTCTCTAGCAGAAAATTTAGGAATTCATACTTTTTATAATTTCAACACAATTCATATTTATTGCATAAAAACTCTAAAACATACACCTTAAAGGATATTCATAATATGCATGCCCTAAAGGCCAGCAGTGATGGTCTAGCAGACCAGGTCCATGACATTGTACACTCTACAATAATCCAAAACCAGAAGAGGGTCGTCAACCAAGTCCTGCCTGGAGAGCCCTAGGCACTCAAGGATATGTTCAGACGAAGCCTGCTTGGTAGGTTGGTTGGTTGGGTTTTATGGTGCAAGGTCCAAAATTGGACATGCTGCGCCAAGTATACGATTTTTTATTTTTTAATTAAATTAAAATCAATAATTTTAATTAAAATTAATAATTTTAATTATTTTAATAATTTTTAATTTTTTTCAAACCCCAAGCAACATTAAAACTTTAAAAAACAAAAATCAATGTATATAATATTTTAAAACCTAATTCTAAAATATATAAAAGGAAAAATTCAAATGTATATAATTTAAAATTTTGAAATAGAAATTAGATAAAATGAAGGAAACCTATAGCCCTTAAAAAGGCAAAAAGGTTTCTATGGGGTAGATCCCCTATTAAATCAAATAAAGTTAAAATATCAGTATTAAAATAATATTGGTTAAAATCCAGACATGAAATTAAAATATGATATACAGTTAATGGTTCATCACACGTTTCACACCAAGGATTTAATTCACTCAAAAACAAATGTCTATGTGTGACACGTGTGTGTCCGCCTGCTCGGTAGAGCAGTTGGTACAGGTTTCAAAGGTTCGGGATCCCTCAGAAAATTTTAGGGTTTTAAGATGTCCACTTCGAAATCGGTCGAGAATAGTTTGTTCCTGACGACTTAAGTCGTTTATTCATAATATTCCCATTTATATAGGGAGTGTCAAATCCATAAACTACTGAAGATTAAATTATACTCTCTATTTTGGACCCCAAGATTTGTATTTGTTAAAACATGTAACTTCCCACTTTTATTTTAGCATACAATATTCAAGGAATCGCTAAACTTCTGTTTTGACTTCAAAAATATGAGTAATTATTTAAAAGTCAAAACTATTTAAGAATCAATATCATTATAAAAATACCAAGCTACATTGAGTGTAGGAGTTACAACTTTACAGTGCAGTTGTCACTAAACTGTTATATTTGCATCCAAGGTTACTTACAATTAGATAAGGACCAGCAAGTCGAAATGGATTCTGAACCATTATGCACATCCAAGCTCGAAGTGGGATTCAAATCCCCAGATTGTTAAACTGATGGCCGAAGTGCTAATTATTCAGCTGCCTATTCATTTACATTTTATTTTCAATTGGATACTTAGTTATCGATTAAATACTTAACAATTAAATAGAAACTAAAAACTGGAAATCAAAAATTTCATCCTGTGGAAATTTCTAAATAAGCATTCATATTCCATAATGTTCAGACAAAAATTTAGGTTACATTTAGTAAAAGGGAATATATATTGACACTATTATTTAATCTGAAGGAAAAATACTTTAACATATGTTGAACTGTAAATAAACCTTTACCTTAAAAGAGATAATTTAGAAACTGGATGGAAAATTAAATCAAACTGAAATATTTATTACTTAGGATACATTTTTGCAATAGTTCTCAAAGTTGAAAATCACTTACAAAACTTCTCTTTTTGTAAAAACTTTATTACATTATGCAACATTTGTGTAGAAAATCTCAGAAATATAAAAGCATAGTACAAATATGACTCAAAATATAATTTTGTAAAAGTTTATGAATTAATTTAATATACACTCAAGTTTTAAAATATTTGTAACCATCAATTACAAAAGTATATATTCAATATTATAAACTCATCAGTAATAAAACTATTAAGCATTATTAACTTATGATAGTTATCAGCAAAACCAATCACTTACATAAATTTACTTGAAAGTAACCGAGCTTGTTTAAACAAAATTAAAACTGAGAAATATGTTTAAAACAGTATAAGTCTAACAAACCTGTGCTTCACAAGCCAATACAAGATTTGTAAGATAAAAGAATGCCTCTTCAAGTGAATCACCCATAACAACGACACCATGATTTTTAAGTATCAACACCTAAAATATTTTAATAAAGTTTATTAAAATAAAATGTTGATGATAACCAATACAACAATAAAAAGTTTTAACATACTTTGTTTACTGGTCCTAAATCACGAGCAATCAGTTCACGCTCTTTTGTATCAACAACAATTCCTGAATACTCATGATAACTAACATCACCAATTAAAGCAGCTTCTTGAGATACTGGTAAGAGGCCTGTTTTCATAGCAGAAACCTGTAATATATAATAAATTTGGTAAATATACAATAAAAACTTTATAAATAATTTTTATCATCTTACTGTCAAATTTATACAAAAGACAAATCTTAGTCTTTCTCAAGAGTATTTAATTTATCTATTTTAACTCTTTAATTGTTATAAAAGGTATCTGAATGAAGTTTACATGCAAGATAAATTATTTAAGTAATAACTTTTTCTTAAAAATTATTTGTTTTTATATTTATACTTAAAAATAAAGTTTTTTAAAATATAATTATTTAATAATAATTTTTATATTTAAGAATTTAGAAATATGATTCTTGAATGAATAAATAATTTCACTTATTTTACATTTAAGATGATAAAATTAAGCAAAATCATAAATTTGACTTTTACAATTACACAAATTTATGATTTTGCTTAATTTTAAAATGAAAATTCAGGTGTCCAAGATGGAATTCAAATCCATGAACTGTTGAACTGAAGGCAAGAGCTTTAACCATTTAACTACCAGTTCAGCATTCATTTTTCAAGGACATAGAATTTGGTATAACTAGTTGTCCACGCAAGCATAGTTTTAAATGGAAAAAATGGGATTTAACAGAATGAAAGCTAAAACTAAATACATGTAACAAGATATATAAAACTTTTCATCTTTATATTAAGAAGCCTGTAAGTATATTTAAAAGAAAGAATAAAAAGTAAACAGAGTATTTATTATACAAGACTTACAAAAATAATACTTAGTTATTTAGAACTGAGGACTACCTTGCAAAATTATTTAAACAGTACTGCAATGCAAAGTAAACAGCTCTAAAATTTTAAAGTACAAGTTCTAATAGATCCTAAGTGACAAAATTAGCAACATTTATAGTACAAAATCCAATAGTGTAAAAAAAAAAAAAAAAAAAAAAAAGAAAGAGAGAGAGAGAGAGAGAGAGTTTAAACCCATTATTAAACAATCCAGTTACATAAAATAAAATACTTACTGCAACACAAGGGGGATGATGAATATGAATAACAGCTCTTACATCTGGTCTTGCAGCATGCACAGCAGAATGTAAAACAAAACCTGCTCTATTAAAGGTGAATGAAGTTGAGCCAGGATCAATTACATTGCCTTGCATATCAACTTTAAGTAGAGATGATGCTGTAACTTCAGAATACTGAAGGCCAAAAGGATTAATAAGGAAATGTTCCAAATCTTGGCTGACACGAACCTTGAGTTAAAATAAAATTATTAGGAGAAGGCAAAATAAATACATATTAGTAAAAATTAATAGTATAAATACTTACTGTTACATGATTGTAAATGCCCTCTGACCAAGAATTCAAATCAATCAGCCTATATACAGCTGCCAACTTACACCTAAGAAGCTTCTCAACCTTTGTATATCGCATTCCATCAACACCTCTTATATCGTTTATAGGGAAAACACAATGGCCTGAACGAGTACCAGAAGAATGGCGATTTGGTAGCAATAATTCTGTTACTTGTTGTAAGGCTGATAAATTAGCGGGAAGATAGCCTTCATTTATTTGGGATTCAATAATGCGTTCCAGTTCTTCCCGAAATACTTGGCTAAAAAGATTTTAAAAAATTTTTAGTAACAAATGTAAAGTATATTCAAATCAAAATTTAATAGTTCATTTTACTAAATTTAATAATTCATTTTACTGCTATAGGGTTCACTATGACCTATGAGGGGTGTCAGGACACCCCTCTTTAAAGCATAAGGTCCTAAGTTTGATCCTAGCCACTGTTGAATAGAAGATGTGCATCTACCAAAAATCTGGTATACATTAAAATGGTCTTCGGCTAATAGGCTTTCCATTACAAGTTATCAAATTGTCATTTTATCACTTAAGCATTTAATTCACTCACATTATGCAAAAAAGAAAGATTATTAACTTTAGATAGCATTACTTTATTATTATTATTATCAAGATAAAAGCAAAGTTCAGTTGACGTTAAATTAAAGAAATAAGTCACAAGATTAAAAATTTTTTTCATCCAAGGGGAGAGAACAGAAAATCAAACTTCTAGATTAAAAATATAAACAGCTACAGTTATATCAAAATTATATTTTTATATGCGTTATGAAAATTTTATTTAAAAAATCTCATTTTAATACTTTTATCAAAATTTTATTCTGCTAAAGTTTAAAGTTGATTCAGAAATGCTTAAGAACAAGTCATTAAAGTTAACTAGGAGTAGGAAGTAACAAATTTAAGACACTCAATTTCCTTAATATCAATTTAATTTTAAATTACACAAAATGACAATTATAAATTCATATTAATGAAATATCTTAAAATATGATCAAAATTTCTGAAAAATAAACTTTAGATTATATATACTATATATGTATACAAGATATTTGAAATTAGATAAGTTATTAAATAGTCAAAATCAGATATAAAGATAACCTGTTCATTATTAAATCTACTCTTTTTCTCCGTTCCATTTCTTTCATATCCTGATCAATGTCTACTGGTCGCCACATTTGTTTTTGACTCTCTGGATCATCAGGATCATATGTTGCAACTGGACCATTTTCTTCTACAACACCATTTACTTTGACTTCTGTTGCCTCAGACATGGTTCTAAAATTTAAATACACAAGTATAATTCATATGATTCTTTATTAGAAATTATGCAATTGCATATTTAGAATTAACATTGAAAGTAAAAAGTATAACTTAATAAGAAATAAGCCAGTAGCAAAATAAACAATTTTATTAAATTCATTCAAAATAAAAAGAAACTTGTTTTCACAAATTTTTAAATTAACATTAAACAGTGCATGGCTGTAGAAATGTTATTAAAATATTTTTCAATTTAAATTAATACAGGCACCAGGAACATTATTAATCAAACAGAAAATTGTAATTTAACAATTTAGTTTTACATTTTTAAAAATATAAGTAAAACATTATCATGAAGAAAGATATAGGTCTTTGTAAGCTTCTGAATACAAGAATACTATAAATATGGGTCAACATTGGCTTGATTTGGTAAAATTTTAGCGTATGGTTACCATTGGTTTGGTTTGTTTGTCGCTCAACGGTAATTTTTTGCACACAAGGGCTAATTAGACTGGGACCTACGGTTTGAAGTGGATTCCGAACAACTACAAACATCCATGCCCAAGGTGGCGGTCACCCTTGGCAAAATTTTCACAAAGTTGCCAAGGCTGACAGTATGACAAATTTCCGATCGGGGGAAAACTGTTGAAATAGTGACAAATATTTCATACATTGTTACCTAACAATATGCTCAATTAATTTTGCAAAATTAACAAAAAACGCATATTTATAGATTTCAAACATCAAAACATGGTAAAACAATAAAGTTGATATGTTAAATTATCCATAAAATTTTTTCAATTACATTTTATATTGATGAATTTAAATCAGAAAGTATTCATGAGAAATTAATGACCAATAGGGTTGCCAAAATACTAGTTTGCCTGGTTTCCAGTAAAGATGTTCACCAAATTTGACAAAGACAAAAAAAAAAAAAAAACACACAAAAACACACACCAAGGGTGATTGTACAGTAAATCTGATCCTTTCATTTAATCAGTATATCTTTTTAGAGGCACATTTACCATAAAGAGCCAATTTAACAGATTTTCAGAGTCTTAAATATAATTACTTCACACATTCATGCACGAGGTAGAGAAATAGCATACTCAAGGACAGAATCCTAACCAATAAACAGCCAGCTTGAATTAGAATTTTACAAAGAAATTTTATGGAATTCCTAGCAAAAGTTCTGAACAGCAGAAAATATCAAAAAAGGTTAAAAAAAAAAAATTGAAGTTTTTTTTGAAGTTTTTATTTCTTTAAAACAGAAAACTTAAAATTGTAGGTGAGCACCAGGTTATACCTTAAGCTTAATGGGTTTTAAAATAATTGCTCATCACCAAGTGCCCCGTAATTTTGAACTGTAATCAGTGACAAAGTCGCACCTGAGCTGGCATCCTTCTTTTCATACCACAGCAATGGAAGGACTGTGGATCTCACATATTGATGTGGACATGTTTCCGATCCACGGAGCTCCAGCAACTCAATTAGGGAGAATATAATCATCCACCTAATCAATGCTTATGGCAAATGATGCTTCACTTTGGTGATCTTAACGCGAAGCAGAATAAGTTACTGAGCCTACGGAACTCCAATTGTAATACAGAAAAAACAATAAAAAAATCTTCTTTAAACTGAAACCAATTTTGTAGACTGTAGGTATCCACATAAGAGAAATTTAAGATTCTTGAGTGCGTTTTATGTATTATTAACAATTCCAATATCATATTTCATAAAATTTTCTCCAAAAATGAATAAAATAAATCATTGTTATTTATTATCAAGCTTCTTCATATCGGAATGAACATTTTCAAACTTCTGGAAATCTTTCACTGTATTTAATGTACTCAACATTTTATAATATTTATTATTGTAAAATTTCATGCACAGATAATATTTTTCTGTTTAAACCTTTATGGGAGGTTCAAATTTGAAGTTCACACATTAAAAATTATAAATATTTTAAAATGATAGTTCTTAACAACAACAAAAAAAATATATATATATATATTTTTGTAAATTTAGGAGAAAAAGGTAAATGATTAATAGAGCACAATATCCCCAATTTTTCAAAGGTAAAACATTTAAAAAATATATTTATAAGAGAAACTGAACATCAGAATAATACAATTCGTTCCTGGAATATATAGTACATACAAAAATAATTTCTCTTCAAAACAAAAACAGAACACAAAGAATTACACAACATATTTCTATTTTCCAGCAAATTAATATAAATTCTAAATAAAAATTTCCACTATTTTTTATTTCACAGTTAATAATTTTATTCAAAATGATCATTGAGCAAAATGTTTTATCATTCTTATTCTTTGGATTTAAAATAAATTGTTTAAAACGAAAGAAAATATTGAAAACTCTTAATGAATACTTACAGAAATTATTACTTGAACGTTTACAACTAATACACTAAGTTAATATCACATTCTATTTATAGCACCAATTTAAGAAAATAACATTTTTAGCAATAACTTCTAGGTCAAAAATACTATATACATACATAAATAAAACTAATATTTAGAAAATATTAGAAGCCACAGTTGTTGAAAATATTAAACGAACTTTGAACCTAAAAACAGCTAATATGTAAAACTATTCAATATATGCGATTGAAATTGCAGAAATTTTCGATATTCCTGAGATTATGTATAAAATTCTAATAATGGAATGCTAATTAAAATATTTCCTAATCCTATTCCCTAATCAAATCGATCGATATAAGAATTTTAGAAAAAGTAAAATGAAGATTAACGAGTAAAGTTAAGGACGGAAATTGAGTCGAAGTGAGGGGATAAATACGAGTTCAAGACTGTTTTTATAATTACAAGTGTGTTCCGCATACAAATATAATTACTTAATAAAAATAAGAAAAAGCGCGTTCTAATTCTTCAAACATGAAAATTGTCAACTTATTCATTGTAGAATAACGACTTTTACAAATAAAATTTGTCTTGTTTGATATTTAATTCAGCGAAATTTAATTACAATAAGATGAAATCAAACATAAAACAATTCACATTGAACTTCCGTTTTAATAAAATTGTTTTTCTAGTTTTCACAACGTTTTATGAAAATTTTCCTTTGTTTTTAATATTGTAAGAACTTAGATGAATGCGAAGTAAATTTGTTATACACGCAAAACTGGAAAACATTTATAATACTAATTCTTTTCAAGATTCAAACCTACTTTTTTATAACAGATACTTCAGTTTATTTACGATGCTATTAAATAAATGTTCATGAATAAAACATTAATGGATCTGAGTGACAGCTGAAATCTGACATAAAAGATCGTGTAACAAACATACATGATATTTTATAATTTAATCACGCGCTCTTCCAAGAACTAACCCGCACGTCTGCCGAGAAGTTGTAGAATATCAAGTTAAAATTTCACTCTTTAAAAGCACATTACAGAAACAAAGATACGTAGACCGAATCTTTAGTTTGTAATATTCTGTAATACTTTCTTTTCAAATATTTTTTACGTACAAAGACTTCACAGCATTTCTCCAATTTTCTCATACGGTAAAAAAAAATGAATATGAATTTTAGCCTTAAATAAATTTTCTTTAGGACTAATATAAAACCAGTTAGATTTTTTAAAATTAAGGAAAAATTGGTTTGTAAAAATTTTGTCTAACATAAGATATTATTGAAAATATCGGATGAACGAAAATGTATGACAATTCAAAGCTAACAATTGTGTAGTTTTTATTATTCCAGCGAACATTAACACAATTTTAAAATTAGGAAAACCTACGCAAATAGTGGAAAATTTCGAATTATATGCTTATTCTTTCTAGTATACAAAAATTCGAAAGCTATACAGAAAATAGATTCTAAAATGAAAGGAATGCAATGAAATGTATCTAGAAACTAATATTGCACAACAAATAATTTGTTACAAGATGTGAAACAACTTTGCATCAAATAGAAGCAAAACCAATTTATCAATAAAAATACGGGGAAGCCCGAAGAAAAAAAAAATGAAGGGCCAAGACAGAGAAAATGCCTTTTTCGATGGAATGATTTCTCCGAAGTCGTTTTCAAGGAACCAAGGGTACAAGTACAAAGCGATCATAAAATCAATCACCTTAACCAAGAAGTCAACAAATCATTTCCTATACTGTACGAAAGAGCACCCAGACAAAGAAAGAGCACCCAAACTTAATTAAATAATTCATATTCCGTTTATCTTTACAGCTGCTTCCGGTCGAAGAATCAACTTGCATTAAAGGACTCGCAGTATGCTGATAATTTTTCGTGAGCTGGATGTTTATTTTTAGCAGGCTAATTCCTCATTACAGAAAGTCTCATTAGAAAGAATTAAGAAATATTTCATAGCACACTTCATATGTAAGGCATATTTAAAACAGCCATTATTCCATGCAATTTTAAATAAACGAATTAGTATACTTTTCTAGTTCACATTCGTAAATATTGCGCTCATTAAAAAAAAAAAAATCATACAGATATATGAAACAATTTAAGAATTAAAAAATAAACATTAAATAAAAGCTACCGTTATATATTAGCTTACAAATCCTATTCATGGGATAAATTACTAAATATTTGTACTTGTTCACCCAACAGTAGTTTTAATATACTTGTATATAAAAATAATTCTTAAAACAGTCCACTGATTTCCTTTTATGAATAATAATCAACAGAAAAATTTCGACACATAATGCACGATTACAAAAACTTCAACTTAAAAGATACACAAACGTTGAAAAAAATGATAATGACAGACTTATAACAAAGAATTTTTGATGGAATCATGGTGGATAAAATTCGATGGTTTGCCTGTCGCTCAACAGTCACATTTTGCACTCTAAGGTTAGACCAATAACAATAATTTAAAAAAATCAAAATTTGAAAAATGAAAACTCAAATCCTAGATATTTTTCAATATACATAACTTTTAGATGTTCTAGCGCTTCAAACAGTATCTTATAAATATGAGCTAGATCATAAAAAGTACGCAGGAGAACTACAATTATCCGAATCAATAGGAACAGGACCCCATTCAGATAATCAAAAATTCGGTTAATTGGATTTTTTTTGAAGGAGTCTATTTCAACTTATCGTTTGTTGAAAATTGGAAAAAACTATATTTGAGGTACTCATAGGAATTTAATAAAAAGGCAACACTTTTACATAAGTGCTGTAAAAGAAAGTCACTGTTGCTGAGCATCTTAGCCAGAAAGTAAGCTGTTTCACTGCTTTAACCGTTTTTTGAGCAGTTAAGTCGCATATCCGCTTGACAGCGAGAATTTGCATGTGGTCACACTCGGTTTGACGCTCTATCCACTTCAAAGAAAATGCTTTATTAGTTGAAGGTCCAGTGCATTCTTCAATTGGGGAATCTTCCACGATACTTTCAATAATTTGACAATCATTTGCAATTTGAAATCCAGTGATCCAATATCCATTCTCCTGTATCTTCAGTACTAACAACTGAACATCTAGGAATTTTCAAAAGATTTTATTTTAATTCTTCACAAGAGACATCTTTTTCTAATTTTGTCCTTTCTCAAACCTTTCCTTTTTTTTCATCATCCGTGTCTTCTTCAGTCTAATTTATTTTTCTGGAATTCTGAAAGCGATTTGGATAAACAGAGTTCAGACGTATTTTAAAAACATGTGATTTAACTTACACAAAGAATATTCGAATCTGAGCTATGGCAGATAAGGGATTCAAAAACTCAAAGATTTTGATAGTATTTAATTCAACAAATAGTTAGAACGACATTGACTATAATTTCTAAATATTTTTAAATTATACTTCAATTATTCCAATACAACTGTTGGGGAAAAAAAAAAAAAAAAAAAAACGGAAGCTTTCACTTTTTGTTTAATTGGGAGGAAAGGTTCAGTAATTATAAATTTTTATTCTTATCCTAGATTTGAAAAAACATTCACCGTTTTCGTATTATTCTTAAAAACAAAAAATTTTCAAATTTGGATACGAATGGAGGAAATTTTAGTCATTCAGTTGTACCACCTCCGTAAATTGAATTATCATTGATGATATCAATTAATAAAGTACAAATAACAACAATTATAATTCAAAATTATGAGATATTCTATTTTTGAAATTTAAATCGAAATTGGTTAATGAATTAAATGGTTTGCCGTTCTAACTCTTACTGATTTAAAGATTTAGTTCGAATGCATTACCGACAATGCTACCTATTTACTCCGCTATAAGTTGAATATTCATAGTACTGCGAATTATATATTCTGTTTTTCTTTTAAATTAGTCCATCATCCATCGACTATAATTTTTACATTTTACTTAGTAGTTCAAAATATGTATTCATGTTCCTTGCCTTTAATCAAGCGAATATGCAAGTAGAACTTCAGTAAATATTCCAAATTGTTTAAAAATTTTATATATTAAAAACCCATCCATCTTCCAGTTCTGGAAATAAAGGGTAGAAATTGATTTTACGAGTCTGCGTTCTGCGGCGTTGCGGAAGATACCTGTAATTCTAGAAATCGTTCTGTCTGTTTCTCCTCCCCCATTGTTCATTGTTTGCATTCAGCAAGTTTCCACTGCCTTAATACGAATTATTTGGTAGGCATTGGCTTCGTTTCCAATTTAATATGTATTTCACATTTTCATTATCTAAAATTATGTTCTTTAGAATATTTTATCAGAAACTGTACTATAACATAGCATTAAATTTGCATATTCTAAATTCGACACACACATTTTAAATGTATCACATTTTAATTTCATTACAGCTGTTTTTATTTTACTAATTTTATATGAATTTAAAAGTTAAACTTTTTCGTGCTTTAAGACACTAAATTAAGCGATGAATTTTTAAATATGTTTATTTTTTGTTGATTTCAAAATCTGCGCCGGCTAATCAAATTAAATGCTGAAACTATAATTTTGATAAAAATAAAAAAAGGGAAAAACACTTAACTAATCCGCTCATCAAAGTGACATTAAAGTTTAATAAAACTATATGCATGAATTTTTATTTTAACAAGTGTATAGATATAACACAAGGAATTCAGTTTGGTTCACAACGAATGTTTTTGCAAAGGATCTGAACAAAATATAAGATTTTAATTTCATTCTGGTTTCTTTAAATTTTACCACATCTTTAAATATTTCCATGAAATTAATTTTTATGCTATAAAAATGCAACCTCAATTTCAAATAAGAGAAAATATAAACTAAACTTTTTCAATATTTAAACCAATAATTTAATTTCAACTAATTAAATATATGCTTTGTAGAAAGCATATTGAAAATAAAGAATAATCGTTACACTACAAATAAGAGTGGCACAAAGGCAACATTAATTTGAATTGGGAAAGAGATCTAGCTTAAAAGATACTACCAAATCTCGCATACTAACCTAGAGATACAGCACCGTAACGTTAGAATCTAAGGCAAATGGATTGCAAAATCCTTTCAGCACATAAATGAAAGATAATTGAAATTCAGCTAACGTTTGACATAGTAATAAATGGTAGAACTCAGACATATTCCACTTGATATGAATTTTAATATTTTTGAAAACATTTAATCACATGACGACAGAACTTAACATTCTGTGAAATTCTGGATGGCGATAAATACCATGAAAAATAAAAAATTAAGTTGACATAATTAATACTACGTGTAATGAATTTTGTATTGCGTAAAAATAAAGTGCACATTCTTTAGAGAAGTTTCCAAATATTAGTAAAATTATTTTGTAAAAATTAATACGGAAATATTAAAAAAACCAAAACAAATGACAAAAGATTTTTCTTCAACAGTTTGATAAGTTAGCCATAGTCACTTTTTTAAATGCGAATTATTCGATCGCTGCCATCTCGGTAGATCATTTACTGGATATTTCTGTAATCTAAAACGCATAACATCAATAAAAACAAAGTTAAGTAACAAGTCATTCCGAAAATGCTTATGAAAATTCCTAAATCTTCAGGTTAGTAAATATGTAAATAATGCGATTGCCTTGGCAAAAAATTTGGCGATAAAATGTAATTTCTGGTAACCCTTGTATTTTCAACACTTTAACGTGGGGGTTTAAGGTTGCCATTTTGTTATTACCATTTAGGAATTTTGGGGGTTAAAAAAAGGGTACACACACGTAAGCAAACTTTTACTAACTGTTTAAAAACAATGCCGGTTGTTTCATATTCAGTCGAACATATAAACAAATTACACATTCTCTGTGTGTGTGTTGAAGTATCTCTACCACTCTAAAATGTGAATAAAAGAGCTCCAGCAAGAAAGCATTAACTTCACATTAACCTAGTTTCACATTACTCCGCTGTAACTTTGAATTTAACGTTGACTTATTCCTCGCACTGTATCTGAAGAATTCTTTGACCCACAAAGTAATTTATTCGCTAATGAATGAAAATTAAGAAAAGGTCAGCCGTCCTTGTGAAATTAGAACTTTCAGTTTTTCTTTTGATAAACATCTGAGATGAATGGTCAAATAATATATTGCCACACAGACGTTCTTAACATGTATCAAAACATCCATTTGTGCGATTATTTTTATACTATAATTCATATGACCAGATAACTTTCCCATTTTTTTACTTTAAAAATTATAAAAGTCAAATCAGAGGTGCAAGTGATGCAAAAATTTTAAACCTTTTATGTTATTACTCCCATAAGGCACGCAATTGAGGTTCTGATCCAGAGCATAAAAATGGGAGCCAAAGAATCGCAATGAGGTCATCGATATACTAGACATGTTATGAGATAAAGAAAAACTTCGGTACTTAAGTCTTCAGGAGGCGTGGAAAAGGTTTGATTGACAGTATTCGCCATGAATCAACGGAAGCGGCAGAGATATCATTTGAAAAGGCAAACCTCCGATTCAATTTCGGCACGTTCAATTCCAGAAAAAAAATATTGAATAATCTTTTCTAATACAGAGAGTTGCTCAATAAATACAGAGCGTCTAATATAAAGTGGCCCAATAAAAATAGCTTTTTTATAATTTTACAATTAAATAATTTGTATTAGTATCTGATGTTCTACAGTCATTGTTTGTATATGAGAACTAACTGGATAGAAAACTAACTTCGAACTCCAATGAACATCAATACAATGGTGGTAATCGAACCCACGAACTGTTAAACCAGTCAGCGAATAGTTCACCAATTTCACGTAGGAAAACTACTATCAGAATAACTACGAGTTAATTAAAATGTAACGGACCGATGTGGAAAGGGTTAATCCACGAAATGTTGAACTGGAAGCCCTGAAAGCCAAAACTATAAGTACTCAGATAATAAAACAGATAAATGAACGGAATGCTCTATTCCTTTCTCATTAATACCAAAAATTATGGTCTGAAGGTCAATTTTATTATAATTAATTCCTAATTTTCGGTAAAGAAAATTACTGTTATAATAATTGTAGAACCGAATTAAACTGAATTAATTTAATTAAATTTTTTCTATTACATGGCACAATGAGTAAAATGGAATTAAACTGGAAATAAATACTTTCAAATTAATCATATAATGGGATGGAAAGAGATTGTGTTTAGTCAAATCAAAGAAAATTAAAACCAAAAAATACGTAACACCAAGACGGGTGAAATGTTATGATGCGCTTAATGGTCATTTTTGCACACGAGTGCTAATTAGATCGGGACCCACGGCTTAAAGTAAATTCCGAACCACTACAAAACATCCTTGCCTACGGTAGGATTCGAACTCATGAACTATTGAACCGAGGATAAGAGCTTTGTTTGTCGCTCAACGGTAATTTTTTTGCACACAAGTGCTAATTAGATCGGGACCTACGGTTTAAAGTGGATTCCGAACCACTACAAACATCCATGCCCAAGGTGGGATTCGAACCCACGAACTGTCCGAAGACAAGAGCGTTAACCGTTTGGCTGCCAACTCGGCACCAACACTGGGGTGAGTTTAATATTGTAAAATAAATAGAAACTTGCTCAAGACAATGTAAGACGAAACTTTTCTGAGAACTTCTAAAACAAAAGTGCTCTTCATATTTTCAGGATGCGGCTGGGAATACTTAAAATTAAGATTCAGTTTCTTTGAAATTTGTAAGATGCCGACTTTACCCTAAGTTATCTTCAAATTTAAATATTTTAAAAATATTTCAATCAATCAATAAAAATATCTAAGATGACATCGTACTATTTTAAAAGAAAAATTACAGTCATTAAAATTTTTGTCTGATTAATTAAGGTAGATCGATTGATTATACGATTAAAGTACATTAATTTTCATCATTTAAAATGTGGAAACATTTCGAAAGAACAAAACTGCATAAAGAAACTAAACTGAATCAAAATTTACAAAAAACATTAATAGATTCAATGTCAAAACTTTATGTCCAAAAATCCGGTAATTTAACATTTTATACATGAAATACTAAATTAGAAATATTTTTGCTATGTTTTTCCAGTTTGAAAGTTTTTAAAAGTTTAGAACCTATTAGTTTTTAAATAAATTAAACTGTTAATGTAAAGTACTTTTCACACACAAATGGTTTTTATGTAGCGTTTGCTACAGATTATTAGTCTTCATTTCAAAGGCCGAAAATTTAAGCTATATTTTTTAAAGAGAAAAAAAGATAAGATAAAAAAAGTCAGTGTATCGTTTAAGTAAACTCTGATAAGAGAATCGAAATCAATAAAACGCTCCCCATCCTAAGTCAGCAGTTCAAGTGAAAATTTTGCTTTGCTGCAAATTTGTTCAGACCTGATTAACCACATGAAAATTGTACATTTTAAACTAGAATCTTTACCAGTTGGCTACATAACTAGAACAATATTTTGCACTATGAAAACGATTTTATAATTAGAAGCAGGGATCTACTCAACTTTTGCCAAGTTTGTTTTCAGTTGTAAGATAATCGTGAGCAAACGAACACAAACATATTTTCATATTAAAAATAAGAAATCTTAAATTTATGTAATAAAAAATATAATTCACCATTAAGGCCAATTTTAATATAACCATCCGTAATAAATCAAAAATATCTTAAAACTAAGATTAATTTTGCACGAAATGGCTACTTTCTTTGAAAGATGGCAAAATAAGTCTTTGATTAGCACTAAAATAAGCGAATTGAAAAAAACTCGGAGTCTGTTATTTTCCAATTTTAACAAATTATTAACTTTTTATACACTTTATCTTTTAAATGATGTGTTTCCATGATTGACATTCATGGATTGGTTTGTTTTGTTTGTCGCTCAACGGTCATTTTTTGCACACGAGGGCTAATTAGACCGGGACCTACGGTTTAAAGTTGACATTCATGGAAATACTAAGGTTTGGTCTGTAGCTCAACTGTCATTTTGCACATGATGGGTAATTTGACATGGACCTACGGTTTAAAGTGGATACCGAATAATTACAAACATACAAGTTCAATACTCAAGCCCATGCGACAGTTGAACAAAAGATTGCGGTAAAAGTTTACAATCAGGTATCCCTTCATTCTATGGCAATTTTTTTGATGCCATGTGACTAACAAGATGGTCGCTAAACGAAATCTGTACGAAGATAGTGTTACCAGGGTTACCATAAATTAAATTTTATCGTACTAAGGGGTACCCGATTATTTTATCGTACCACGTATGAACCACACAAAGGGTACCCGATTCTACACCGAACCCGAGATGGAAATACTCAGAACTAAGAAACGGCAGCAAGTGTGCAGTACGCCAAATCCTAATTATAAATTTGAGCCATTCGCTTATCAATCTATGGTCACATTTTGTACAGAAGAACTAATGTCACTAGAAGTCAAGAGTAGATTTCGAAATATTGAAAACATCCACAAGTCGAATCTACGAACTGTTGAATTTAAAAACACAGCTTTAATTGTTTAACACATTAGCAATCGAATCTAAAAATCAATGTACGTTATACAGCTGACGATTAAAACAAAAGAAAACTAATCGAAAACACTAAACCTGATTTGAGTGATCTCATCGCAGAGAGCAAGTTACACACGAGTATGCCATTTACAATTTACAACCATACGTCATATTTTTACGGTCTTTTTAAAGCGAATTACACTGGAATATTGCTTTAACACCTTGATGCTATTGAAGATAAAACATTTACTAAAATACGTTTAACAAAAGATGGCGGTATAATAATTTAGCACAGGTACTGAAAAGTAATATTTGCTTATTTTTTGCAATCATTTTCCCACAGGTGATAATTTGATCAGAAGTTACATATTGAAGTGAATTCTTATCTGCTACAAGCATCCACATTCAAGATAAGACTTGAAGCCTGTATAATCTAGAATACAGGAAAAATAGTTTATTTAAGCGGAAAATTTCATCTTATGTTGAAAGAAAGTAAGAATACGATATAGCTTGACCTTATAGATCAATGCTAGAGAAATAAAAAGTTGCAGAACTCGTTAAAGTTTTTAAACTTAATGCAAAATCAAAATGGTTATAAAAATTAATAAAATTAGTACTAAAAAGACATTCACACCAAATTTCCATTGCCAGATTTTAATTGAAAGTAAGATTGCAAACTATTCATATTCCTGAATATAATTTTTTGAAAAGGTAAATCAACTAATGATCGAATTCTATCGAATAGTAAAAATCAGAGGTTATAAAAATAGAAAATGAAATTAGTAAGAAAAATATATTAACACCAAACTTTCATTGCCAGATTTTAATTGAAAGTAAAACTACATTCTGGAATATCAATAGTATGCAAATTTTTTGAAAAGGTAAAGCAACTAATGATTATAATCACATCATTTTCCGAATTCCTAATTTCAAATGAGAGATTGCTCATAATTGGTGTGAAGCCATTTCATTCTAATCACGTAACAGTATATTTCAAATTTTTCTTAGAAAAAACACAAATAAAATAAGGTAATTAAAACATTTAATATGCAGCCAGAAGATTGAATGTAAACCTTTCTGACCAATTCACTTATGTGATGAGTTGATAACCGTAAGTCCCATGACCTCCAGACACAAAAGCCAGCCTCGATACATAAAAAGAAAATAAATAAAAGTGTCGGCAGTTAGGGAAAATTAACACAACTTGTTCTGTGGTTAAAAAGGAAAAAGGACACAAAGTAAAATTGTAGAAGCACCCGAGTGCACGGTTTTATCAATGGAATTAGATTTGTCATGACTCGTTAGATATTATAATGAAAATCATAACATAAGTTGAATGATAAATAACAAATTAAGTCAAAATATATGCATTATTTTGACGAAATAATTGTACAAATCATTAATACTGTTTTTTTATTGTTCTTTTACAAGTTTAAGAAATCAGTATACATTTAAAATTATATTAATATAATAAAATTTCATCATATCAACATAACTAAGTGGTTCTCTTGAAAATCTTACACTGAAATGCGGAAGAAAGAAAATATTAACTAAAATAATTAAACTAAATGAAAGTAGAAACTTGCAATTTCAGTATTTGTTGCACCAGAACCATACATTAGGTTAGAGAAAAACACTCAAATTCTAACAGTCGAAAGATTTAAAGAAAGTGCACGAATTTCCATAACATTCGAACCAAATTCAAAAGAACGAAAAATTGCGAAATCATGCGACGAACGAGTTCAATTGTTGCCTGCTTTACGATTTTTTCTTTTAAATGCATCAGAACTAATTTGACAGAGTAAACATTCCTGCTGGTTTAGTTTCTTTGTCGCTCAACGGTCATTTTTTGCACACGAGGGATAATTAGACAGAGACCTACAATTTAAAGTAGATTTCGAAATCCTATAAATTTCCAGGTCCAAGGTAGGATTCGAACGCACCGAACTGATGGACTTAAGGCCATTCGTTTGCCGACTCGTCTTTACATTCCTAATTAAGGTGTGAATTTAACTCAAAGGATGTAGAATACAACAGTGTTTGACATTCAATTATTAATGAGGATCACAAATTGATTGGTGTTATATTGAATCATTAAAAACTTTTTGACGTATTTTGTTAAAACAATGTTGTTTTACATAAATTAACGTATAGTATGTTTTACATTACATGGATTCAAATCTTTTTCAATCACAATTCTTAATTAATTTTTTATAATAAACAAAGTTAAATGAAACGAGTTAATTGCTTAAAATTTGATGTTAAATAGGCAAAAAGTCTTATCAAAAGACATCTTTTAAAGTATCAGGTTATATATAACTAATTTTTTCCCCAAGCAAATTTTTCACTTCATAGTCACAATACTCGTTACTTCTACATGAAAAGTTCACAAAAGATAAGGTGAAAGTGGAGTTAGCCGAGTAGATGGGATTCAATTACTTACTGCTCGAGCCTAAAGGCGACACAAACCAGTTTCTCAAAAAACCTCGTCTTGTAACGCTACCCGAGACTGAAATGATCTCATCCTAAAATATAGAAAGCAGTTTTCTTTCCGAAGGAATGACCAGTAACCTTGAAGATCAGTTAACCATTTAAAGCAGACCGCAAAAGTAAAAAATAAAGTAAATAGTTAATTCGCATATTTATGACTCCCTAATGTAATCAATACATTACTAATTCACTGCTACATTGTTGAATAGGATTATTTAAATCAATGAACTGAAAAAATATAAATTGGAAAAATTGTTTAGATATAAATCAGTGTACGTGATACGATATTAATGAAGTTAGTGCTGACAAATAGATATTTATTGGAATTTACAATAAAAGCAAAAATTATATTACTTTAAATTAAAAATTTATCAAAAAACTCTAAATTACCTCTAAATAAAACCACAGAAGAGAGAACAGCTTTTGTTTTTTTTATAATGATCAGCATTCACTATATATATATATAATTTATAAACGAAATTCACCATTTTTCTGCAAGATTAGAAAACATTATGACCCACTGGTTGAACTTCACTGTGGCTTGTGTCTAGCAAAGCGGATCACTACCGCAAACAAACATAAAACTCCCGATTTATTTTTGATGTTGAAATTTCTGTTCCCCATCAATGGTTATGGTAAATGCTTCACTACCTGATACAGAGAAATATAGCATAACAGCGTGAAACAAATGTCAAAAATGTAAACATGCCAAGGTTAGCACAAGTAAACAGACCCATTGTTAATCTAGAGCTGAAAAAGCTAACCTTATTAGTTCAGAAATCTTAGAATTGTTCTCAAATAAAAAGAACATTCCAATGTATTAATTTATATATATATATATATATATATATATATATATATATATATATATATATTGATCGACAGTTTAAACAGTAACATTGATTAACGTAATTGGAACTTCGATATTTAAGTAATTTTCACACTAAAGTTTACGTATACTGCTTATCAAAATGATAGAAGATGACAAAAATCTTAAACTTTTCAGAAGTATAAAGATTTAAATGGCACTAACTAAAAAGTGAAGAGTTACTTATTTTTAAAATTATGATCATAAATTATTAATTTTAATTAATGCATAAATGCTTTCAGTATTACATATTCTTAATGGAACTAACAAATGTTCTTACGCTAGAGTTAAGTTTCAGAACAAGAGAATGGCATCTTTAAAATAATAAATACACATAATTTATGTGATTTGTTGAAGGACAAAATTATCTATACTGGCGATATTTATCTACTACTTAAGAGGTTTAAGAACATTCATATAGAAATGAGAGGGAGGGAGGGCAATCGAACACACATGAGTTTTATGTTATAAATTTATATTTAATTAAGTTGAATTATTTATGAGAGTCAAAAATGAGGTACTTTTCTTGAATTGACACTAAAAGTAATCAATAATATTGTTTTGCTCTTATTCATAATATTTCTTAGAATACGACTATTTTTTTATAGACAGAATTTAAATCAATTAGAAGCATAAGAGTTGTTTAGATAAAAAAATAGATTTACATGAATGTGGGTACGTATCAAAATTTAGGTACTTTTAAAGAATGAATTCATGAATTTTTAAAATCTTCATTACTCTGTCGGGAAAAATCATAATATATCAAATCTTAAAAATTAAGAGATTCTTAGCTTTAGAAATACCAAGTTACTTTCTGTGTTACACAAACTAGTTTCAGAGGCATTGATGTATCCTCTTTGTGTCAATTAGCACTGATGAACATGAGAACACTCCACACTTGTGTCTTAACTCATTTTTAATTGTGCTAACACGAGTCTTTCAGACGAAAATTCAAAGACAAGGATATATATATATATAGAGAACGTTTAAAATAATTAACTATGGATAAGCTCTCCTGCTTTCTTAAAATAAAGATTATGCCCAGCGCCCTTGTTCACTAGATTACTTTATCTTTCACTTCATTTAATGAGGTCATTAGTTCGCACTTCACACATTAAAATAGAAAAATGGGGGGAATATTTATGAAACGATTACAATTATTTCAACGGATATGAAAGCCTCCCTAGTTTAATCAAAATATAATAGCATATCTATTGAGCTTTATTCCGAAGAAATAAAATTTTGTAGACACCAAGGCGACCAATATCTATCACTAATACACAGCGAGTTGGAATTCAAGGACATACAGGAATGTTTATAGGAGAAAGAAATCATAAAGGCAAAATACAAAAAAAATTATAAAAAACAAAGACTGATTTAGTCTCTAGAAAACGGAAATCTCTTTAACACTCTGATATTCAACCTACCGATGCTTTAATAAATATAAGTATAGACAAGCCGTTTTATTACTATTTGGTGAAATAAAAGAGTATCATAAATGAAATTTATAAATTTTGTTCCGTTTCCCACATACATTTTCAAATTATTTTGATTTATAAACTTAACGATCTATATTCTTCTCTACCTTTTGTGCTGTTAATATAACTAAAAAGTAACTTTACAGTACTTATTTTTTGTGTTTAAAAATGTCGTCAACAGCGAAATTCATGCGATTCACAACCATAAATATACGCGAGCATTTCATAATAAAAATCAATTGTGAATCTCAAAATGGCAACACCTAAATATACAATTAGAATCTTAATGTTTCCAAATCCATCGCGTTACGGACAATAGGATTAAGCAGATTAAAAAAGTTTGACATTTCTTGTAATGGTTTGCAGATGTGTCAATGCACTTGCACAACGCAGAAAATTGTCTTCTTTCAAATTCTCTCAACACTTTTACAGCTACTTCAACTCTGGTTCAACTAGTAAATGAAAATAAAACATAGAAAAAAGGAAAAAATTGCTTTAAAAAAATCCTTACAAAAAGGAAACATAGCTGCTAACAAAGCTAGTGCTAGACACAATTGTCCGAGTCACTAACCTATAAATACTTAAATGTCACCTTTGATCACAAATTATATAACTTGGAATTAGCCCGTAAGGGATTTTAAAAACTCAAGCAACAAATATCAGCCATCAACTCCCTAGCAAACTGTAATTCCAGTCTATTTATGGATAACGAAGTGCCCATTTAAAAAGCATATTGGATTACTTCTGTCCTATGTCTACCTTTATTACAACCACGATAGTAAGATAGAAGTCTATAAACCTTTCACAACAAAATTAGAAATGCTGTAAAAGTGCTACGGTTTATACTGAAAAAAAAAAAAAAAAAAAAAAAAAAAAAAAAAAATCAGAAATGAAGTAAAAATATTAACACTTAAAAGTTACTTTACTAATTGTCTAATATGTACAAAAATCTAGGGAAAAAAAAACTAAAAATAAATTATTATTGATTGGCCCCAAAGAAATAAGAATGGTAGCTCGATGAGGTTTGGCACTATCGTATTGCAAAAAGACGTGGATGCGCCCATTCTCCGAATTGAAGGAATTCTAAAGAATTTCCTAACGTGTCTCTAAAAATCAGATGTCTTTTCAGTGAAGAAAAAGAGCTAATGAAACATTATCCGTTATTTTCCTCATGTTTGTTGCAAGGTTCAGCTCCCAAGGCATTCAGTCAGGTTTCAAGACTTGAACGATTTTAACCTTGTAAAAATAGTCTATTTTTCCCCTAGAACCTTGCGAATCGAAACTGACATTCAATTTTCTTGGCGTATATGTCATATTGGACAATAAAAATATGAGGATACCTCTGACACGCTCAACATCGTTTGCATAAAGGGATGTCCGGGATTTGTCTTATTCTTTAAGGAAGATTTCATTTTCCACTGCAAGAAACTATTTGTCAGCGGAGAAGTTTTTAGTTACTCTTAAGTGTTATTTATTTTGTTTTTATGAACTACAGTAACGTTTGTTCTTTCATAGACTGTCATTTTCCTAAATTTTAGATCGAGCAAAACGTCGGACTCTTCAACGATAAACATAACATTGCATTCTAATTTTAGAAAAAATAAATGAATGAATAAATAAGAAAAATAAAAGGCGCGAGTAAGCTAAATTAAGCAAAAAGGAATAAATAACACAGGTAAATGATAATTACACGAGAAATGACATTGAATGGAAATTGAATATCTTCTATAACAACGTTTACTATAAATGAAAAAAATGAGTTATATTCTACTAATAAACATCACTTGTATAAACCTTCATTATTTTATGAATAATCGAAATGTGTCCACATTTTATAGATACAACCTCGTTATAAAATAATTTTTGCAATAGATTACTCGCAAAATGTTTTACTAAAACAAGAATTCAAAACTGTCCTAAATTTTAAGTCTAAACAATATAAAATCTTATATTTAATAAAGTTAAATATGTTAACAGTTTACATACATTAAATTATGGAACGAAAGTTATTTGACGATTTATTTATCGGCTATTTTTTACTATTAACAGGATCTTAATCCTATTTTTTCTGGATTCAATATTTCCTAGCTATTTACTATACTCTTATGATTTTTACCAACTTCATTTAATTTACATATTTTGCTATTAGCTGTAAAATAACTTAGTTTAATGTCGCTCCCACACAAACTATTACTACGTTATGCTCGGTATATGGTCTCTTGAAATGTATAACTACATTTTCTGTTACCCTGCACTACGTTAATTTTATATTAGACAGCAATACATAAAGCTCTTCAATGTTATGGCACGAAGTTTAAAATTCATTGGACGAAACGAAATATTTTTCTTGACACGAGTGTCAATCCAGTAATCAAAAATAAAATAAAATGAGATAATATTCTTTGCTTTAAAAATCTTTATTATAAATGATAAAAGTTTAGAATAAGAAACAATCTTCCGATAAGAAAATTTCAAAAGGATAAACCTCAGCAAAAAGTCAACACTCAGTAAAACAAATATTCAATTCAAACAAAATAAAAGTTTCAAACAAAACAGGTATATGCAACAAGTTTCCGTATACGTGTACTCAGTAATGTCTACATTATTCAACAGATGGCACAAACGTGACATATTAGCCAAGTAACTATCATGGGCTGGCAAATTTAAGCACACCCTTTTTCACAATGCACTTCTGAAACAACTCAACGAGAGGATGACGCAAAAAACTTCTCGCTCGTGTGCGACACACTTAGAATCAGGTTCCGTGTGCAGATACTTCCAGATTAAGTTTAAAATAAATGAAAAACGGAAACGCGGCCAAAAAGATGATAAATAAATCTGGCCAGTTATCGCCTGTGAACGCTACTTCTTGGAAAAGCAACGATAGTTATTTCACTTTCAAACATCAATGCACGTAAAGGATATCAAAATCAACCAAACTTACTTTAATTGTTACAAGGATGCTTATTACGAGTAAGGTCATTCTATTCACGCTTCACAGGCGGGATACTGGGTGTATCAATTAACTAAAGGAGAAAAATGAACATACACACGATTGTGTTGTAGATAAAAAGCTTGCATTTTTAGAAGGGGGAGAAAAAGTTTTTGAAAATCAAGTACTGATTTACTACAAAAATTAACTTTCGTAACCCTTTCATTTAAATGCTTATGTTAATACATAATTATTTAAAAATTAAAAAATACCTAATTTTTTTCTATTTTAAACAAAGATATTGAAATGTAGTAAGCAAAATTTAGAACTATATATAAATATACATGTAACACAATCTAATTTGTTTGTATTTGGTGTATAATGATGCAAAATAAGAAATTAACTGCAAAAATTCAAAAGTCAAACACGGTAAGACCACAACTACTAATTATTCTATCATTTACCTGATTTTAAGACAAATAAGCGCAAAATAAACTGTTGCACGATTTTAAATGAAATTCTATAATTGCATAGGAAAAATTAGTATGTTAAAAAATCTTTTTGAAGAATGTCACGTAAGAACTATTTTTCAAATATGACTTTATTTACTTATATTTCGACTATTATTTTACTTTTTATGATAAAATTGATATTTTATGAATACAAAATTCTCCACTAAGATATTTACGTGTGTCAATTTAGTAAAAATGATTAGTATTGGGTGAGATTATTAGTTATTACTATTAAATTTTAAGTGTTTATTAAGGATTAATTTTGTGGTTTTTGCTACTACTTTACTTTTTTGCACAAGGGCTAAATCCTACGATTTGAAATGTAATCCGAATTACTACAAGGATATTTTATAGGGGTGGGAATCAAACCGATGAAATGGAAAAATGCTCTACGTTAGTTAAAGTGCGAGCTTAAATAATAGCTCGTTTATTAATTGTATCAAGATCATCCCTCACAAGTTTTATTTAGAGAAAAAAAATAAAGCAAAAAGGAAACATATGCTTTTAATACAGCTGTTATTGGATTCTTAACAAATTGCTATCTTCACAGCTGTCTTAGTAACTAAGTTCTCAAATTCTAAAAAATAAATTATAAAAGGAAATTTCGAACGTATTTATTCGGGACAAAGTGAGCCCTAACCCATTCACAAATTCCAGAAATAAATTAACTCCACACTATGGATGAAAATTTTGAATAGAAAATTTTTAACAAAATTAAAAATAGCATTTAAAATTTTTAAGCAATTGAAATCTGTAACCGAGACATTTCACAAAAAACCATTTTACATTTATGCAATTTAATTGGCACACTTACAGAAATGAAACAAATTTGAAAAATTCTCGCGTCATTATCTTGAAGATTCCTAATTATAGTTTCCGCACAAAGAGAGAATGATACTGAGTAAAAAAATACCAGTACTGAACTAGCTCGATAATTGCTTTTTTGAGATTTAATTGACGTCATAGATAGGAAGAAAAATAGACTACTTCCCGAGACAAATATAAATGACAGACTGATAAGCACGATTACCAGAAATATTAACAAACGAAAGACAGACCGTTATCTGTAAAAGTTGGATATTTACGGATCCGATTCAGATCTGAGTCATCTGTAATAAATGTCAGACTTTTTTTTTATAAATTATTCATACAAATTCATTCTGAAGTTTATATTATTTTCTCACAGAATATTATTAATTTTTTTCCTTCTTTAAAGTTTAAAAACTTTAAAAGAAATATGTCAGCTAGCTATAACAGATTACTGTTAAAAAGGGCTAAAATGAAAAAAATTTGTTAAGCAAATTCTCATCAACGAAATCATTACTTTGCCAAGTTCCATGCTGCGCCGTGTGTAAGTTGCCCTGACCATGGCCACCGAACTTGACTAATAAAAGGTAGGATGCTTCGGTCAATTGCTTTAGCCAGATAGCCTCCTACAATTTGGAAACTTGAGAGGTCCGATATTTTATGACTATAATAAAGCTACCACATACTACCAGAATACACGCATTAATTTTAAAATATTTGGTAGGTATATTTTAATGCTTACGAAGCGATTTAAAAATGTCACTTTTATTAACAAGTGTTTCAATTACTTTGATAAGCATCTTACTTTTCATACAAAGCACGCCAACTCTTGACCTGAAATATATTCATAACAACGACCTTCTTGCATCAAACACATTTGGGGTACAAGATAATAAAACAGTAAACCGCATTTTGCGATTGCAAGCCGAACTTTTACCCCAAATTTTGACTGGAAAATCATGAGCCTAATAGATTTTATTCCTCACAACATAAATCTAAGCGACAAATCTACACATTTTCTAGATCGAGATTAATAGCATTACAAATTATTGCAGTTACTTTTGCCAACAATTAACGACTAGCAGAAAATACCAAGAAAATTTACCTTGTTCGTAAACAAAGAAGCCAGCACATTTTTCTTCAGCTTAATCTTAATTCTCAATTTGAGATCTTTAATATAGAAGCGTGATTTGCTCTCGCTAGGTAATTCACAATGCTGCTCAGTCATTATCTCAAAAATCTACAGTTCCATCAAGGTTATTGTAAATTCGTTTTAAAATTTTTTATATAATATTTTTATAACAAGTACTGAAGATACATTCGATGAATATGATCATTTGTTCGATACAGTAACACATTTGGCATGCCACAAGGAATTATCAACATATTCTGGTTTCCTTTTCAGTTCCCTACACCCTATCACCTGTGAGTTCAGGAAAACTATCCAGCAAAATAATTGCTTTTAAACAAAACTTTTGGCCATTTATTTAAATTTGCGGAAATAAGGTCTCGGACCAATAGGACTTTCTGGTATATATCCAGTAACATGGCCTACAAGTTTTTTCTACTATTTTGTGACAAGAATTAAGTACGGCCTATACTCGTGCAAAACTTTCTCAGTATGAGGACATTTTAATAAACTATTGCAGAGCCTGTGAACTAATGGCTTAAGCATTAATCTTTTTCATTTTAAAATAAAAATATTTGCGCATATATGGTAGTGTCTTAAAGGGCTGTCATGAGCAATCTTTAATCGTAAAACTGTAACTGAATGTCATCTAGGGGGCAAATTCTAACAGAAAAATACGAGAAACCAGAATTGAGCATTCAATCACTGAGTAAATCATTACAAATAAGCATTGGCATATTATTATATGAATATTTTTAATGGTCCTTCTATTCTTCTATTTTTTTAACGATAGCTCTAGGAGCTCATATCTTAAAGCCACTTCCCGTTCAGATTAGCAAAGTGAAGCATCATTTGATCCGGGCGTGGTTAGGAGGGTGACCATGTACTCTCCCTCACAGAATTGCAGGAGCTCCATGGGTTGGGAAAGTGTCCGCGTTAATATGCGATGTCCGAAATCTTTTCGCTATTGTAGCGTGGATGTGGAGAGGAGGGTGCCAGCTCAGATGCGACGTCGTCACCTATTCATGGTTAAAAATTCCGAGGCACTTGGTGACTGGCGAGTACTCCAAACCCGTTAACCTTAAGGTACTGTTAGGGGCTCGCTTGCACCGTTATTTTTTTAACGATTCTTTATTCAGGTTTTTATAAAAACATACATGGAAACTCAAACCAATATTTTAGTCCACAATGACAAGGGAAAAATAGATAAACAGCTGCTATGCGTTTTTTTTTAAATTGATGTAAGTTTACTGTACTTGAAGGTCACCAAGCGTGTTAAGCAATTAACGCATTATTTACATATACTTTTAAGCAAATCTTAGTTTTTAAAAAATTTCATTCACCCTTGAGAAAAATATTAAGCCATTTTAGATTGTAAATTTTTAAAGTGTAAAATTCCCACATTTTCAGTTTGTTTTTAAGGTAATACCATCAAACATATTCATCAGCCTCTTTCGAATAAAAGTTTTGTAATTTCGTAATTTTGGTGACCAGTTTTTTGCTCAATGAGACGAGATGAGAAATTTAACTCAAAAAGAATCGGTTTGTCGTTTTATGTATTTTTTGTGTACACGAGATTTAATTTGATAGGCAATTTCAGTTTACTTTGGAGTTTGAACCACTGCAACTATCTACGTCAGAAAACACTGGAATAGTCCATAGCCTAACAAATTGAAACCATAGGCTGTCAAATATCATTTCATTTAATAATCGGAAGGTCGTGTGCGTGCTTTTTAATTACAAAAATTAAATTTAGTAACAATTCTCAAAATTAAATTTTATGCTTTTTATTAATAAAAGGCAAAATCATCCGATGGAGTTAAAGTAAAATGATGACCAGAAATACTTTCAAATCATCTTTGAAACGATGGAAGTACTTCGCAAAAATAAAGAGTTCAAACAGAAAGTACTCAAGACAAAGAAATAACTGTTCATCGCAGCATAATACTTTTGAATATTGTAACATTTAAATAAAGTAATTTTCAAGCCTGAAAATTTTACACGAGGAAAATTCAATGGTTTATTAGTTCCTCGCTCAACGATAAGCTTTCTGCACGAGGACAAGACAAAAACTGTAGTTTAAGGTGGAGTCCGAAACCATTAAACATCCAAAGTCAAGAAGAGAGTTAAATGAATACACGATGCACTGAATGCCCTTGCAGTTCAGAACTGTTGCACCACGACCGGACAACTGAAACAGATCTGATTTCAATAGGTTATAATCCAATATACAAATACATTAATCATAGAAAGCACAGAACTGTTGTAGATACCAATTACAAAAACAGATAACTAAAACAATTTTTGAATTAAAAACGTAACTATTGGGTATTTCAGTAAAAATATTGATTTTAGAAAAAATCTTAGTACTCTTAGGAATATTTTTCAATAAAACATTGTATGCATTGCATTCAAGCTCTGGGTAAAAATTTGATTATTTCCAATAAAAGTTCTTATAAACCAATGTAAATACAGCTGAAATTATGTAACAATGAATATTATTGAGTATCCAATTTACTCTATTTTTATTAAGAAAAGCGACACAAGCAAGTTTTTTTAAATAAAATATTTACACACACATGTTCTTGAATAATAAATAAAAATATACACTAAAATATAAAAAGAAATCATTTCTTTAATTATATAAAAACTAGTTTGATTAGTGTATTTGCCAAGATTTATTTATGTCAAAAGGGTTAAAATTTCAGTACATAAACACATTCGAGGATCAAGGATAAAATACCTCTATTTCGAGAATCAAGGATAATTTTCGAATTAAGAGTAAATATGGTATACGATTATTTTAGCGTTCATTTTTTTACAAACGACAATAAAATTTATTAATTTTTCGTTAAGTACAAAAATTTTTGTACAAAAATTTAAAAATTTCAAAATTATTAAAAATCAACACATTTGCGATTTATATACTATTAAAAATAAAGACTATAGTAAGAAAATACTAAAAAAGTGCTCATAAGAACTATCTTTTAAACTTAAAAAATAATTTCACTACTATTCTTTTAATAACATTATGATTAATTTTACTTAGTCTACACTATTATGGAAATATATATATAAAGATGAGTGCAGCGTACACCTGATATTTTTGAGGTAGTTTCACACCCAGGTAACTCCAGTTTACAGATTAAGAGATTAGAATTTTTCTAATTTATTACACACACAATTCCAATAGATAATTTCAACTGATCAAACAATTAAAAATAAACTAAATTAAGTAATTTTTAATGTAACTTATTTATGAAATTTTTTTAACAAACTAAAATAAAAATGAAAGCAATAAAAGTACAAACCAAAGATTACATACATATAAAATCAAATTAACCCAAATGTGAATAAAAAATTCAATTGAGATGATCATGTGAAAATTATTAAATAAAATAAATATTTAATTAAATGTATATAGGTTGAAATTATACTTCTATTAGTTCTTAAAAATTTTACATTTTTAAGTTTAATTTTGAGAGCACTAAATATTAAATGCTTATTTTTATTGTCACATAAATGTTTCAAACATTCCTAGACTAGTCTTAACTTTATGACAGCAGTTAATGTGATTTTGTAGTTAAAATATAATCTACACCGACTATATTCAATTCAAAAAAATTGAATGACATGAAAATAACGTTTGGTTCTTCAAAACAGATGTTGATACAATATTTGAAGCTAATGCACAGTATAATAAAAGCAGACAGTTCTCAGTTCCGAAACAAAAAACATAACATAGAAGGTTTATTTTATTTACTTTTGTTTCTCTTAAAAGATGACATCTAGTTAGAATACATTTTCATAATGAAAAATAAATAAAAATGGGTGACAGGGAAAATTTTACATTACAACAAGGGTATTAAACTCTATTCTTCGAAGACATATTGTACTCTTATCCGGCAACCTTGAACGTAACTGTTTTCTTTCAAATAGCCATTTTGATTTCTCGCACGAATGTCCGAATGCCAAGGTCACGTCGCGTATTTTAATGAGCGGCAGGACTTAATAAACATATACCACATCTTTTGATTACATTCACATACATTTGGGACTGCATTATTAAATTCTTCCAGCTAGATGACGTTTCAATAACTTAATAGAACTATTGTTGTCAGAGAGCCTCATTTTAATATTTTAAGACACCAGATAACAAATTTAGCGATTTCAGGTCGAAATATTTCGATTTAGTTTATTTTCCTTGCATTCTTTAAATAGTTAAAAAAATGCTGTTCATTAACAAAAAGTTTTTAACGATAATCTTTCTTTAAGCAGGTGCAAAAATCTACACCACGCCTACAACAGTTGAGGGCAGACAACAAATAATGGCTCCAGTGAGCGAATGAGTCAGAAATCGGCTTCATCGTTTTCAAAATTTTGCGCGTTCAAACTTAATCTAGATAAAATACAAATGAGCTTCCTATAGTACCAAAGAAAACCGAGATTGAATATGAAAGTCTGCAAACAATATTAAGAACACAGACGAATATAGAGAATTACATATATATTATATATATTCTTATATATTTACTAACGTGAAAATAAAGTTCGAATTTGTGGATTTCTTTTACGATATAAATAAATAAAATCATTAAAATAAGTTCCTTGGGATTGAAATTATATGGTTCACGAACATTAGTTTCATGATATATTTATTATGATAAATAATCAAAGTTGTTAAAAAAAGTAATAGGGGCTTAATTTTTCCCCACTTATTTTTATAAACATGTTAATACTCACATCAGATTAATGAAATATTTTCTACAGGAAACTTCAAATTTTGATAGCGACCATGTAATAATATTTGAATTGCGTAACTAGGTGAAGTAGAGACAAAAAGTCTGATGCAACTTTTTATTAATGAAATATTTCAGATTGTGTAGTTTACACGTCTCTTTAAGTGTATTATGTAAAATTTTTGTCTGATAAAATCTTAAAAATTTAATTCTAAAAACCTATTATTATGATGCTAAATAATAAAAAATACATATTTTAACTAGATGCTTATTATTTTTTAAAAACAATTTAAAAAACAAAACTATTCATTTTAAAATTTTACTTTTCTGTATTATGCAATGCACTTATGGCACATAAAATGACAATTAGGGGGGAGGAAAGTAGACAATATTGTTATAGATACATTAAAAATTAATCATACCACTTTTAAAATAAGAGACATACACCAAAATATTGAAAAATTTTGTACACATAAATGCTTTCAACTGACAGAAGAGGAAAAATATTTCCATAACGATATAAATCAAATCCTAAAACAATCTACTCTGCAAAAAAGTATTAAGTTTTCCAAGTGAGAATATAATTTTTAAATAAAATACACTAAGTTAACATATTGAAATGCAATTAAGTTTATGTATGAATAAGGTCGATGTTAATTCTTCGGAGTCACTTCGCCCCCCACCCGTTCCTTACACAAATGCCACACACTTCGTTTATTAACTAAAATGAATTCGCTTAATTAAAATCACAATAAATAAACGACATAGGTGGACAAATTGAACCCAAGGGCTTTTGAATAAATGATCATAACGCTAATTCAGCGGTAATCTACTCTCTATCCTGCGGTATGAATAAATGCATCTTTTTAAGAATACGTATTAAAAACGATAATTGAAGTTTCCGGTAAATACATTTGGTATGTCAGCAAACGGAAAACAGATTTATGGTAAGAAGAGTTATTGGTTTATCAAAATTACGTTTGGTTCAAAGCAAGAATTGAAATTATTAAAGTATGCTCTTCAGGTATAAAACCAAAAATAAATGATTTTTAAAATGCACATAATTACTTCAAATTAATGAATATTTTGTATGTATTAAAGGAAGATTTTTTTGAAGAGCAAGAGAAGAAAACAATGATACCATTTTTTGTTTACCCATTAATCAATCAGAAAAAAAAAGTTGTTGAATACTTGAATTTTTAGAACAGAATTAAAAAAAGTTTGTTATTGAAATCTTTATCCCCTTCATTTTTCCTCAGCATATATTATTAATATTTATTATAAACAAAAATCTTCGAAAATATATTATATAATCCTATTTTACAACAGAAGAATAATATGGTCCATGAGTACATAGTTTAGAAACGTTATTTCTTTTAAGTAATATTTTCATGAATTTCTTAATACTAGAATTAGAGTATATTTTTTTTTAATCAAGAAAACTTAAGCTATCTTTATTTTTAATAAATTACAAATAGATGTTTTCACTTGTTTAAATGAATAATGTTCAAAAATAAATATTGAATGTAAATAAATATTAAATGAATTTCAAAACTAAGGTTCTTTTTATTCGTTTTATTTATGTTTATTGTAAGCATTTATTAAAGATAAATAAGAACAAAGTATTTGCAATTTATAGCATGATGTCTGTCAGAAGAATTAAAACTAGATAAAATGTTGACATTAAAATTGGGTTAACTTTTTTTCTTCCCCCATTTTACAGAAACTCATATTATCATTTTCTCTAATGATCGAAGCAAGGAGTATGTAATTTAGAGTGATATATAGAAGGAAATATTTATAATCACTTGATTTTTCACGGCACTACACAAGAGGTTTGGGAACATAGGGCTCAATGTGACAGGACATTGCTTTTTAGAGTCAAATGCACCGGATTTGATACTAATCATTATTGAACAAAAGCAGCACTTTTGCCTTCTTGCATGTACATCTATTTGTAGAAGTTTGTTACTTTATCTGTTTCTCCATTGCAATACCTAATACAACTCACTATATGAGGTATCCCTAGAAGGCTGTTACACAACGAAGGATATTAGTCTCACAACAGTCTTAGGCAGTCTATATACCAAGCGAAAGGAAAAGATCAAAAATATAGATTTTAAGTTTTATTTTATACTAGTTATGTTTTATTTAAGTGTATTTATCAACATATAAACATAGAAAATAATTCATTTAAAATAAAGAAAGATTTAGTGAATCTTATCTCTGCACACTTGTTAATGAATTGTTTGTTGCTCAATGGTTATTTTTTTGCATACAGATGCTAATAGTCCAGGACCTACAGTTTAAAGTGGATTTCAAATCATACAATCATCTGCGTCTAAAGTGTAACTTGAACCTATGAACTGTTGAACCAAAAGTCAGATTGCTTATCATTTGACTGCTGGCTTGGCCACTGCACAGCCATATACAAGGGTCACTCTGAAATTTGAGATACAACTAGGTTTTTAAAGTTATATTTACAAAATTTTAGGTGTGCAAAGTAATCTCCTCCAGCATCAATGCACTTTTGTAGACGAATTTTCCACAGATTAGCTGCCTCAAGCCATTCATTTCTTCATATAGATGAAAAAAATGTATTTATAGCCACATCAATCTCTTCTTCTGAATGAAAACGACGTCCACGCAAGTTATTTTTAGATTAAAGAATAACCAAAAGTCGCACATAGCTAGATCAAGTGAATACAGCGGATGTTCGATCACTTTAATTTGTTTTTGTTTAAGAAACTCAACTGTTAATCCGGCTGTATGTGAAGATGCATTGTCATGTTGAAGCATTAGTCCCCTAACATTCAGTTCTTGTAGAATTTCTTGAAGACATTTAGTGGTATACCAGTTTGCTGTTACTGTCTTCTGTCCTTCCAACTTGATGGCTTTGACCAATCCCGTACTTCTGAAGAAAACGGCATACATCACTTTTTTCAGTTCGCTGTTGTTTTTTCACCATTGTTGGCGTGGGATCATCTTCAAAAACCCATACTTTGCTTTCTTGACGTGTTGGAACGTAAAAAATCGGTATGTATGTTTCATCACCTGTTACAATTTTAGAAATGATGCGGTGGCCACCATCATTCAGTATATTAAGAGTTTCTTTACTGATTCTGACATGCTCCTCTTTTTGATGCTCAGTTAGATTATGGGGAACCCAACGGCAAACTACTTTTTTCATATGTAATTCTTGTAATTTTTTCATATGTAATGTAATTCTTCATGAATGATTGTGTGTATGGGTGCGGATGCAATGTTAAGTTCCTTCTGTATCATTTGATTGGTACAGCGATTATCATCCATTAATATTTTTCGTATGGCAGACACATTATCCGGGATTACTGCCGATGGCGGTATTCCTGTGTGTTCTTCATCCTGAAGAAAATTGCGACCTCTTCTAAATTCTGAAAACCATCTGAATACAGTAGCACGAGCTGGAGATTCATCATCAAATGCTTAAGAGAACTGATGAACGCTTTCTTCTTGATTTAATCCTGCTTTGAAATCTTAGAAAATCATAGCGCGAAAATGTTCTCGCGTCAAATCCATTTTCTCTTCTGTTTAAAATTTATTCTACGCTAAACAAGCTGAAGTAAGTCAGTAAAAAATTGTCTTCTGTGTTAAAATACTTTGTACTTTAAAATTAAACTGTTATTTTTATTTTGTAAATTCTCGTCTGCGCGTATCTCAAAAATATTTCAGAGTAACCCTCGTATAACATTACAGTATTAAGTAGAATAATATATAGAACTGCACTGAAAATTGTATAATATGCCAAATGTAGTGCATGTGCCCAAGGCTGCCTATCATTCTATAGCTCTATTTTGCTAATGAATACTATTTTTATTTGAAGTTATGGATTAAGTCTATTTAAGCATTCAAGACGACCTAAATTTGAAAAAGTGGTCCGACTATTAATGTAAAGAACACTCAGAAAATAATTTACATTTAAAAAATATTTGCTACAACTGAGGAAAAATAAAGAAACAAGGCAAACAGGGCAATCTAGCCAGAAAATGAGTTATAATTTTCAAATTTTTTTTACAATGTTAAAATCCCTATTTCACACACACTTATATTTATATTTATATACATGTATATATACATAATTATATAAGAATCTGAATATATTTTTCTAGAATTTGCAGCCAAGAGGTGTGTCAAACAAACAGCATATCTATTAAAATTTTGCCATTTTGAATAAGACATTAAATTTTAGAAAGTTAAAAATTACACACACACACACACACACACAAAATGTTGCATTTAATGATGCTGCTCAGTCAGCTTAGCAAGCAAAATGGATTTCAAGCATATTATAAATTATTATGCAATTATTTAGAAGCTGTTATTCATGTTTTAGATCTTATACAATACTATTAGATTATCTTAGCTTCCAAATCGAACTGTTAAATGATAAAAAGATGACTGTAAATAATGTTAACTTGACAAACAAAACTATAAATTTTTCTATCTAGTTATTACAGAAAAAAAGAATTTTCAATGTAAATAATTTAGTTTTACTACAAAAAAGTATTGCTTTGAAAAGGAATATGCATAAAGAAACATACTGAACTACATGTAGAAATATCTTTGAGGATCTGCAACAGAAAAAGTTTTAAGCAATAAAGTAGTTGTGATAGATTCTGAATTATGCAATACTATCTTGTGGAACTCTTGGTGCAATAATTCAGTCTGATTACTTTCATAACGGGTTGGTTGGTTTGTTTGTCACTCAACGGTCATTTTTTGCACACGAGGGCTAATTAGACCTGGACCTACGGTTTAAAGTGGATTCCGAACCACTGCAAACATCCATGCCCAAGGTGGGATTCGAACCCACAAACTGTTGAACCGAAGGCAAGAGCGCTAACCATTCTGCTGCCACCTCGGCACTTTCATAATGGGAAAGGTAACCTTTTACCACATTAAAGGAAGTCAGAAGTTGATACTCTAAAAACAGTGCACACAGTTCAAACTAGGTGAATGAATATAGAGTACCTTTTATATTACTGGCAATTCATATACATTCCACGATAGATTGGGCCAGAAAAGTGGGTTCAGTTTTTAAATCAACAGATAAGACTTAAAAATTTAATTTACATGCAGTTTTTAATATATGAAGAATTTAAAAGTGATTATTAATAAATGAAACACATAGTAAAAATAATATATGTTAAAATTATTAAATTGTTATATACAAATTACAGTTGTGTGTGTAAGATGGATACAGGTAACACTGACTTTATTAGATTTAATTTTCAAGAACAAGTTTTCCATATTTGAGAAAAACTAGTTATTACTAGCTCAAGAATATTTTGATATTCATGATTATAGTGTTTTCCACTTAATTATCTTCTACAATTAAAAAAATTTAAGTTAAATTTTTTAATTTACATTTTTAAATTAAAAAATCTATAGTCAACTACCCTTATGGTTTAGGTATTTGCTTTTTAGTCACTCATTTTTTGCATACAAGGGTTAATCAAAACAGAACCTAAGGTTTAAAGCTGATTCTGAACTGTAAACATCCAAACCTGAAGTGGGATTTGAATCCACAAATTTTTGTTAAAGGTAAGTTTCCTCTCACAAACATTATAAATTATTTTATACATTCTTTTAAGTCTAAAAAGACTTAAAAGAAACAATCAAGTTTTATTTAGACCTAACAAATAAGCAATCGATTGAGAAGTTCCTACTTACTTTTTTATGACTAACTTCAAACTAAAGAAGGAAAATAAAGATATGACAATTCATCCAATAATTCAAACTAAACACCATTAATTGATACTTGCATATTAGTGTAACCACAGCCAATTTTGCATCTAGCCAAATTAACACCACAGGAATCATGAGAGGTGTTTTATTTGAAAAGTAATGAGCAATTGTATCATGATTCAACAGTAAAATTGATATCTGAGATGCTAATATACCCATTAAATTTTTACAATAGATTTTATTAAAATAAATTTTTAATTTTAATATACTGCAGTTTCATTAATAGTCATTGTTTCATTCACTATAGCAGCAGTGAAAAAAAATGTGTTGTAAGCTAAATTTCATCCTTACACATTGATTTTACATGAGCACTGGCTAAGCTATTTCAAATTTTTGATAATCAGAATATAATTCAAAAATAAAGTTTTTATTTGTTTCAATGTGGTCAGTTATTCTGTTTTTTCCTCTCACATATAGAAAAATGATTACAATTTTAGAACTGTTATATAGTATGAGTCTGGGCTAAATGAAATTTTTGCTATTAAACTGCAACACAAGGCATACTTTTTTTGTTAATAAAAATGGTTGACAGGATAACAGGCAAGCATCCTCTTTAAAATTTATGGATGCACCAGCATTCTTCACTGTACCTATTCAAGTATTTAAAAGGTTATGTAGAAGGTGCTAGGAGGCAATTTTCTTAATTCTGAAGCAAAGACCAGTAGGAAGATCCCCAATACTTGATCTGGTAAAATAGTACATGTAATATATTTGGCACAATTTTGAAAAATGTTGGTGAATGATTTAAAACTTGTCACCAAACGAATACCCATGGCAAAATAACATTTTTACAATTGTGTACAAGAATTAGCATATGCAGAGATAATGATAATCTCAAAATAGTCAATACATGAACATAAATTATAAATGCAAGATCCAATATTGGAAGTGCTAAATGGCTAAAATGCAATAACTTAAATCTTACCAGACCATTTACTACCGATAGCAAACTGGATTAAGAGCTAGACCTTTAGAAGTATTTCACTTGGAAGCTGTGACTAAAACCAATTTAATTTGCAACAGCTGGCTCTAATGATCATGGCAGATTTTTGGTAGAGTCAGGATTTGAGCTAGCTACCTTCATACGAGATTTACACCTAACCCAGCCATGCCATAGCTGTCTCTAATTAAAATTTACAGCAAGTGTTAATAAAGGAGCAGGGCATGAAAAATACTAGCGAAAAAAGTTTTAAGTAAGGCATTGATATTAAGTCCAATTTTTCAAAATCTAACTTACAACACTAGTTATTAAAAGTTTCATTAAACAAATTCTTTATCAAACTTCCTTGTAGTTTCATTTAGGAAATACCTATAAAGTCACCTTAGGTTTTAATTTATTAAAAACATAATTTCCTTAATTTTTATTTTAATTTAAACATTCTAATATATTGAAGCAATGTTGAAAAGTTTGTTTTGTAAGTCGCTCAATGGTCCCTTTTGTACACGAAAGCTAATTAGATAGGGACCTACAGCTTAAAGTGGATTCCGAACCACTGCAAATACCCAGCCCTAAGGTGGGATTCGAACCCATGAATTGTTGAACCAAAGGCAAGAGTATTAAGCATAGCTACTCAAATTATAGTTAAATGCAACAAGCTATAGTTTTAAACTGGTAGCTAGCCTGAAAACTGAAATAAAATTTATACAATACATAGATGAATATTCACAACAAAATATGTTAAGGAACAGACACACATATTCCTTCACAATATTGTACAAATAATTATGTTGAAAACTTAAAGACTAATCATTCACAGTTGATAACTATTTAATAAAAAAATAGCATTAAGGAAAGATTATATTAAGAACGAAAAACAAATTTATTTCTCTGCAAGAAACATATTTAATTTTATCGAATTCGCAATATTTTTACCCATAGTAGTATGTTTGAAGGGTATAGGATATTTATTTTTATTACATATATATAAGTGCATTTATTATATAATAGGTTTTTTATAATGTTTGACAATCAATGATCATTTTCTGCACCTGAATTACATTTGGTAATACATAGTAACATGGAAAAATACTGTAAACAATAGTTAAAGGAATAAAGATACGAGAAACAATATATGTTATTTAGTAATTATTATTAAGTTTTAAGTAGCTATAAATCTGTTTCATATGGTAAAATTTCTTAACTACATTACGAATCTTAATTACATAAGAACATGTAGGTGGTTAAAAAGTTTTACAGCAGAAATATTAAAATGGGCATTAAGTATAAGATCGAGTACCTGATTTAGCTAATAATGAATTAATGTTGTACAGAAAACCTATAATCATAGATTATTTCAGCTAAAGACTATTTTTGGAATTATTAAAAAAATAACCAGTTTCCTTAAAAGCTAGATGTAATTTCAAATAATAATAACCAATAGCCATTTTCAAGTTGCCTACCCTATAAATGGGTACCTATGGCATGTGTGTACTGAGGAAGTCAGACTCCACACCATAAAATATGGTTCAGTTGGTAAAGTGGAGGTACAGGTGCTGTATAATCCATGGTGCAAAATTCTAAGTTTGGCAATTTTTTTGGCAAATTTTCTTATACATCTGGCAACCTAGTTTTTATTGCGTCATAAAGATGGAGACGTATAAAAATTACGCAGTAAATTCTATTTTGGCAAACTATAGTATTTACGTCATCGCGCACGCCACGATACGTCATCTTGGCAACATTTCTTCATCACCAAAAAAAAAAAAAAAAATTCAAAATTTGGAACCCTGGATTCTACGGCACCTGTGCACAAGTAGAGCAGCACACTCCATAATGCCAGCCAAGCTGGCACACAACAACAACATCAGGATAATTAGAAATTACAGTTACATTCTTCTGATGGTTTGGTTTGTTTGTTTGTCGCTCAACGGACATTTTTTGCACACGAGGGCCAATTAGACCGGGACTTACGGTTTAAAGTGGAATCCGAACCACTACAAACATCCATGCCCAAGGTGGGATTCGAACCCACGAACTGTTGAACCGAAGGCAAGAGCGATAACCATTCGGCTGCCAGCTCGGCGTTACATTCTTCTGAAAAATTAGAAAAAAAAAATGAAAAGAAAACCTCAATTCAGCAAACAAATTATGTAAGCAATCAATACTAATAACTCAGTTTTATTGACCAGAAATTCCTTCCTGTATCAGTAGTATCACAGAAGTAAATTTACATGTCAATCCATAGCAATTAAAAAATATATATAGTAGTTCTGACTTGGTGTTGAAATTTGCTAGGCACAAACATCTCAAACACTTATCACAATATGTGGCAACAAAATAAAATCTACGAGATATGAAAACTTAGAAATAAATTCTTAGAAATCGTGCTCAGGGACAACATATGTATCTTTTGAGTATTTTCTTTTTTGCGTTAAACTCTTGAATACTTAACACTTTATAATAAAATTTGCCTTATGCAATACACCGATAATTTATAAATTGGATGCATCTTTAATTAACATAAGTAATTCCAACTTCTTAGAAGTCTTAGGATTATTTAGCGCTTAAAATGTGGAGATAAAACTAAAAAAATTATCGAATAAAAAATCTTAATATATCACAAATTATTTTTAAATAGTGATTACAAGTCATTCTCTGTCAACCCTAGGAAACTAAACGGCTATTTAAAACGATTAGTTCAAAATATTACAAACAAATCTATAAAATATACAAACATTCTTACCAACAATTAATCTAATGAAATAAAAACCTGAAGTGATAATTTCAAAATTAAAAGGAAAAACATCTCGTGTAGCATAATGTATACAAGAAAGATGATAAAATTAATTTTCCAGCAAAAATATTTTTTAGATATTATGTAAAAATGTAAGCAAAAAACATCCTTACCAACTTAAAGAGAACCTAAAGAAATGAAGAACTAAAAATGCAGGCTATGTTCAAATAAAAGTATAACTTAAACATAAAACTATTTCTAAACACATTGACAACATCAACTCCTCACAGACTTGCAAGGGCGCGGCATCAAATTCAGAAATATTGAATGATAGCATAAATCGAGTGTCTACACATAGCCTTATATCTTTGAGTCTTACCCAATTAGATTTCAGATCTCTTGAAGTAATAATTTCTAAAACCAAACATTCCAGTTTAAAGCCACGCCTATTTTATATTACTTCCGTATATAAGGCTTCAAATACATATTATATATACACACAATATTACACTAATAAAATATCATTATCATTTTCAAAATATTGGATTGCACAGATGATTATTATCTCATTCTATCATTAACATATTGAAAAACATATCGTGATCATTTAGAGATATGTCAGAAAGAAGTACTACTTCGATCATTATCAATGCCTTTTCTTTAGGATTCGTTCACAGACCCAACAATAGGGTGAGGAAAAACATCATATTTTCAGAGGTTCAGCGTGAAAAGCCGGGGGAAAGAAAGTAATCGCCCCAAGAGTCAGAGAAATGAATGCAGCAGAAATGTCTACATGCTTTTCTGGGGAAATATACAATATAATTTTATTTTTTCCGTAACTTTTTATTATGAATGAATCTTCTCTTATATTATTTATATTATAGAAAATGAACAAAGATATATCTTGGAGGAAAATAAATATTATACTGCAACAAACAATTTAAGTTTTTTTCTAAAGCGTCACATAGAACATATGACTAAAATTATCAAATTCCTTACTTATTTTCATAAATCTTAGTTTATTTTCATAAATTAAGATGAAAAGTGTTCATTGACTTCTTCATCATCAAACCTTCAAATGACTTATGAAATCAAGAGAATGAACTATGCAAAATGTTTAAATGTACTTGTTTATTACATTATGTGATTGAAAAACAACTATGAAAAGGAACAAGGTAGAAAGAGGCCTTTGATGTTAAATTATTTTGAAACGTTATGAATTCCAAAGCTTCTAAAAATGACAAACCAATTTTAAGCATCTATTAATTAAGTTAAAATCTTAATCTTTCATTTAAAAACAAGCTTTTACTATAGCTTTATAACTCATGTTGTTTTGTGAATGTTTTTTCGAATTTCAACCATAAAATAGAAAATTACTCCATGTAAAAAAGCTCAGTAAATAAATAAAAAAAAATTAGAGTATGAAATGTGAAGCAAAGCTTGACGAAATTCTGTTTCCGACTTTTTTAAAATTGAATTGAGTTTTTTAATTATAAAGTGCAAATATTGATGTACAATATTCTATTAGTTGTTGAATTTTTAATTGAAATGAATTATGCAAAAAAATTCATTTACAAAATAAATAATAATAACATTTTGAATGCATACCTTGTTTTCCGTTTGTTATAAATGAGAGCACCTCTTAGTATGAATTAACTTCTACCATTTTTAAATTCCAAAAATTTATTCCCTTATTCAACGGTTAAAATCATTATTAAGAAGATAACAATTTATTTCAATTTTGAACATCTTAAATATATGAAATGTAGTTAAAAATATACCTATCTTGCGAACTACTTTTATTTATAGTCAAAAATGTTAATATTGAATTTAAATTCATGTTTATTCATATACATAATTGATATTTAAACATAGTTTTTTTTGCATTAAAATATTTTATAATATTTATACTTCAAATTTTCTTATGCACTACACAGTTCAAATCTTGTATCTTCAGAATTTATTTGAATATTTATTAGAGTCAGGAGAGAAAATTTTTTAGCTTAAAGATGGATGATAATAATTTCAGTTATTGATTTCATTATATATCACATTGATATATTTTTAATTATGCAGTATAAATTTTCCTTGGTGCTCTTGGCTTCTCTTAAAGTATTATTTCTGGAGCAAGAACTAAAGGAGTTAAAAGATGACACTTGAAGCCTCATTATTCATTTTTAAACATTTAAAAGGAATCGGCAAACATTAGCAAACTGTCAAGTCTATTATTACTCTGCTCAAAAAAACTAAATAACATTTTCCGGCATTTATGTATTTTAATAAATTTAACTTTAAAGAAATGTTCCACTAATTGTTTATTTAATTGTGTGTTTACTATCCTATCTTTTACCGGTTGATTCATCATTTTAATCATTTAAATAGCTAATTTTAGCTTTTCAATTATGTTTTAGTAAGTTTAACAGATACAGTAAATGTTTCCTGACATTAATTATTTAGCAGCATTATTATTTTCACAGAAACATTCAAAAAATAGGAAACTATACATTGATTTTTAAATTTGAAATTTTATTTGATATATTTTATATTTCGTGAAAAATTTTGCTTTAAATATTGAATTAAAAGATATATGTGAAATATTATTATATTAAAAAACCTATAAATCAAAGCTTTGATTGTTGTTATAGTCAAGATTTTGAAGGGAATTCAAGTCATATGTTGTGGTCAGGAGGCGATGTTGTGAGCAGGACATGAAATCCTCACAAAGAAAGTTTGAAAATGCTAAAGAAATTAGCATTGATAGACAAAAATTTAAATGCATGAATGGCCGCAAAAACTTTGTTGCTACGTAATCATTTTTATTCCTGTATTTCTTGGATCTCTGGCAATGATGAATTTACTCAAAACTATTTTACAAATGGAATTTCTTGACGTACAGCAGTGAGCTAAAAATTAGATACCTTACAATTATAAGTAGAAAAACGAGAGTAATTCGTAGACACTGCTTTAAATTTTGCTAAATGCATAAATTGTAGAACTTGGAATTATTACAGAATTTTCACAAGATAAATTAAAAGTAGCATATTTTTGGCAGTGAAGTAGAACTGCTGATTCACGCGAGACAAAAAGTTTTCTTTTATTAAATGGAATAAGAGTTGTGAAATTCTAGAAAAGTTTCAGCATCTTCAAAAATAAACCAAAATATATTATCTAAATCTTGCAAAAATATTAGGTGTTTACGATAAGAATGAAACGTTGATCGAGCTTCTTCGAATATTGATAAACAAGTGCTTACTTCCTTGAATCGCAAAGGAAGCACCCCAGGGCATAATCAAGAGTTTAATTGTGGAGTGTATGCATCTATGAATTTTCATTGCTACAGCAGACTTTAAAGAACTCATTGATTTCTGCTCATTTATTTTATTTAGTTTTTGTTTCCAAATTTGAAGAATAGTTACCAAATATAGTTATAATGGTAATCAATGCTTGTTGTGGAAGAAGATTCTCTCTACTGAAATTCAGTGGTCACGGTGGGCTGGTTGGTTAGTCGTTCGTTATCGGACGGTAGTGGTTTCAAATCCGACCCATGCAAAGATCCATCGTGCTCACTTATGGGTGTAGGGGCACATTAAATATGTCGGAATTGCAATGTTCTCAATGTTAAATGATACCGCTAGGGTCTTCCGCTTGTGTTCTCTGCTTCTAAATTACGAAGAACCCCCATTCTCGGAGCCAAGATTGCACACCCATTGGGTGCCCCACTGTATAAGGCGCCATCACTCCCACCTTTTGTCGTACTGAATAAAATATCCTTCTAGTCGGCCGTTGTATAAAAAATATTGAATGTTCCCTAAATCACTTTAATTTTTTTTCATTAACTATCAAATTGTTTTCTTTCTTAGCAATTCTTTATATATGCTTATAAGCCGAAATAAATTTCCGAGACCAATTGTTTTATTTATGGGCATTCAGTAGATGCTGGTTTTTAAGAACTCGTTGGGACTGCTAAAATAGTTTGTAAAATAGAAAATAATGTATTAGATTATAATCTAATAAGATCTAATAATCTATTAAGATCTGATTTATTATTTTATAAAAAAAACTTGTACACACTTTTATTTTTATTTTATTTACTGCTCTTCACCACACAACTTTCTAAGGCTTTTTTATTTATTTATTACTCCTCACCACACAACCTTCTAAAGCTCGTACAGTGTCAAACAGAACTCATATAGTGCTGGTACTGTTTTCTTTTTCAAGTTTTTAAAATTATCTAGAGGCAGTTCTTTGAAATTCCATAATTTTTGCCATTTTTGTCTTTAATATTTTTTCTTTACTTTATAATTTTTCTTTTTTATTTCAACTGATAAACACGTTCATTAATTCAACTGTGGCAAATCCTTCACGGAATAGCTCAAACTCTAGACAAACGAAACTTCTTAAATTGAGTTCTTCAAATGAAACAAAACCAATTGTAGAACAAGAAAGTACAAACTTTTTTTACAGAGATTTTTTCCCTCTTTCTTTGTTTTAACACACAAGGATGAGAGAAGAATTTTTTCCCTCTTGTGTGTCTTTACGTACGAAAAACTCAGAAGTTGAATTGGGCACCATAGCTCTTTCCCATAAAATTTGTCTTCGATTATTATTCCCATAATGGATTATTTGGTTGTGTTGTTTCGTTGTTCAAGAATGAATGGAATTCTCTTGCATTTTATAAAAAAAAAATGAAAAAATATCAAATTATGAAAAATAAGAAAAACGGAAAAGGAAACTATTCATCGGAAACGAAAGCTTGCAAAAAGATTTTTTCAGATTTTAGTTCATAAAGGAGAGTTAAAATTATCATTAGGTCTATGGTGTCAGGGTAGGGACTAGCCACTAATTCGTAAAAAACGAGCATCTGCTGTAATTACATCATCCCCCAAATCTATTAACCACATTAACTATTAACAGTACTCTGATGTCAGGCGATAAACTCAGATGATGGTCTTATTTCTTATGTGTAGTTTAAAATTATATTTATCTCAACTTAAATATTAAGATGTTTTTAGATATAGAGAAATAAAGACACTCAAGCACGCTTATAATTTTTGTGGGAAAAGCAGTTTTTCCTGTAAATTATATAGAAGTACATAAGAAAGAAGTCATTTTAACTGTAAAAAAATGTCCACAAATGCTAAACAGAGAGTACTTTTTAATATCATAATGCATTCTCTGACAACGACATCATAAGTTTACTGTGGACTTAATGAGGGCGGCCATAAAATAGATTCCTTCTTAAATCATGCTAAGATAACAACGAGCGTGTACTGTAGTAGATTATTGGCCAAATGCATCTGAGGTTGTATCAGGAGACAGTGCCTCATAATAATGAAACATAATGAAATGAAACGCTTAACATTTACTTTTTCTAATCTATTCCAAAGGAGAGAAATTAATTCATAATTATCTATTGTAGAAACACCTTATTAATATATTTGTTTTGGATGGTATCAGAACTCAGTCGATAATCATTCAGTCACAAAAACTTGATGACTGTGGTTTTGGATTTCAGGGAGAAAAAGTGTATTTTAAGTATAATTAAACACTTATATTTTATCTATACACAATAGTTTTTTGTTAATGGAGCTTTGGTGATATGATTTTCGATAACTTTAATTATATAATTCTTTATTTAACTTTCACACATAAAAATTTCGATTTTTTTCTTTCTTTGTTTCTGCTATTTACAAACTTGTAATTTTCGAGTCTTAGAAAATATGCATCGAATGAAAAAGATTTTTTAAATTTTATTTTGAAATGTTATTCATATATTTAAAACTCTCCTCTTTGTTCTTATTCATCATTTGTTTTTTCCAGACATTCTATAAAAAAAATTCGAGTAGTTTCTTTGCTGAATTAAATTTTAACTGAACTAAATTTTTAAAGTGTCTTTCGAATTTTGAAGGTTTACGAGGTTGTTTGAACGTGTATCAAGAAGCACCATGGCCTCCTTAACCTAACAAATCCATGAAATAATTCGAATTTCAAGTATCTAATTTAAAACATAGGTAGAAGTAAAAAAAGATTTTCATTATTGATTCTTAAAAACTGTTCATTAATCGGTTACACATAAGATTTTGATGTGCTTAATAAGTGCATGGTTTATACTTTAAAATCATAAGATGCTTTCTTAAAATCTGAGACAAATTTGCTGTCTACATACGTTGTTAAAAATATAGAATTTATCAACTACATAAAATTGAGATTGAATAAAACAATTAGTAGGGGATTAATATTCGCAAAGTTATGACTAATGCTTGGTAGAAAGAATGCAATAAAGCATCACATAAAATATCATATAGAAAGCATTCAAAGATGACAATAGAAATTGAAAAAAATTATTAAGAATTATATAGAAAGCAACACAGAAAATTTATCATTTTCATCAGCGTTTTCTGTAAATGCTTTAAATGGTCTATGGTTCAATTTTTTTTATGAAAAATAGTCTTATTTAAATAACTATTTATTCACAAAACAATCAATATTTTAAAATCGAATAGTATGAAACAATTTCTTCTTTTCTAAAAGGTTATGTATAATTAATTTAAATATTATGTTGTTTATAAAAATAAGATATTTCATTCTGAGAGTTTTTCACTGTTATTTTGTTACGACTATTTTCTACATTTAGTTTTTGTTATGATTTAAAAATAACTTGCTCTATATTGATTTTAAAATTTAATGCTTAGTTTAATTTTGTTTATTGTGTTTCCTTAAGCAAGATAAATCTTTAATTTTCAATCGCTTGATTTATGTAGAACCAAGAAATATTTTTAAATAAAAAATAATTTCAAACTTGTGGAATATATAAAATATAAGTTGTATAGAAATATGACTGCCATATGGTTTACTATAGATGATCTGCGTCAAATTTCTTGATAAAAAATATACTTTACAGAAAAGAGAAACAATAAATGATTGTATCAATTGTCGAGATAAAAGATCCGTTCTATTATTCTTCAAGGATTGAAGAACAAGTTTATAAAAAAATATTTGCAATAATACTTTCAAATGTTGAATCTGCAAAAGGTAAGTTTTATTATTTAATGGGGTAGCAGCTTAAAACGAGTCAAGAAAACAAGGAATGTCAAGTGATGATTTCTTCCTTGTCAAAAAGTAAATTTAATTTAGACCGAGACAATTTCTTAAATCAGTAAGGCAATATAAATAAAACAATGCTTGATAACAAGTCTCTATAAAAGTGAACCTGGAGGGGTGCTAGAAGAAATTATCTCATTGAAAAACACCATTAACTTGAAGTATTAGAAACTCAAATGCACGAGCAAGATATTCCACTAATCAATACGAAACGCTGTTTTAAATTATTTTATGAAAAATGAAAAGATAGTCTACAAAGATAATGCGTAGGAACATGCTATTGCATCAACATATTTCCGATCTAACTCAGATTGGGCTCTTAAAGTTAGGTAAAACACGCAGGTGGAGTCTTCGTAATTTAGAAGCAGCAACCAAGCAGAAGACTCCTCATGTTACACCTTTCTTCCATAGGTACTATTTCACAAGGAGGAGATAGCCACCCCTCCATTTATTTATCGACTACAACGATTAGCCGTCTTTAATGAAAACGACAGAACTTCGGTTAATATGGGATTCGAACTCACTACCTTCCAAAATTGAGAACGATGACCTAACCTACGAGACCACCGCTATCCACTTCGATGCATGGATCAATGTAACCACCGCAGTTTGTTAAAGTGTGTGAGCACATTATCTAGCCAGTTAGAATATTTAATGATATTTTGGCTTCGGTAAAATGCAAAATCAAATTTTCGCACATTACCTAGGTAATGAAAGTATTTCATAATGACTTCCTTATCATTAAAAGTGTAAAGTTGATTGAGGAAAGATGATTATATCAACAAATTTATTGATTGTTTGATAGAATTAGCTTGATTTCGAGATATCTCAAAATAAATATCATTGTTGTAGTAATATTATTAACCGTTTGATTATTTGTAGTAATATAATTTTTAACAAATTTATCACGTTGATTCTATTAGCAAAATTTATTGGTTGATTGATAATATTTTCATTTGATATTTTAAATATCAAATAATAAATAACATTATATTATTACAACAATATCGAAACGTGTTATTGTTTCTCCAGCAAACACTTTATTTTTGCTTTAACGTGTTCTTTGCAGGAAATTTGCAAATAGACTCGGTAATTTAGAATATTAAATGGATTTTTGCAACCTAATGGATCATCGTAATTAATTTACACATTATTTGAAGAATCTGCAACATTTGTAGACTTTATCAATAACATCTATATATCAAATAATACGTGAATTCTCTGGGAAAAAGAATTAAAATTTTGAAATAATCAAAAACAATACTAGTTTTAATACTAATAAAGACTTTTAGTAGAGATGGTTTGTTTGTCGCTCAACGGTAATTTTTTGTGCACTCCAGGGCTAATTAGACTACTACAGACTTTCATGCCCAAGGTAAGATTTGAACCAACGAACTGTTGAACCGAAGGAATTAGCGCTAACCATTCGGCTACCAGCAAATAATATCATGAAATGCATCGATACGGCTACCAGCAAATAATACCATGAAATGCATTGATACGGCTACCAGCAAATAATACCATGAAATGCATTGATACGGCTACCAGCTAATAATACCATGAAATGCATTGATACGGCTACCAGCAAATAATACCATGAAATGCGTTGATACGGCTACCAGCAAATAATACCATGAAATGCATTGATACGGCTACCAGCAAATAATACCATGAAATGCATTGATACGGCTACCAACTAATAATACCATGAAATACATGAGCAAATGAATTCCATAGAAAAGAGAATAAAAATTTTCAAAAATTACACGAAAATTTTACTAATTTTAATATAAGTAAAGACTTTTAGGAGAGAAAGGAGCTCAACAAACATTACCACTACAATGGTAAGCAATATGAAATTCGAATGAAAATTAATGTCTTTTATGTAAGACGCAATTTATACAATTATTGAATAAATTTTGCCACCAAGTATGCCCTTTGAAAGTCAAATGTGTGTGATATTCCGATAAATCATTTTGAAATATTAAAGGAAATCATAATTTTTTGAACCAGTTGCATACAAAGAAAAAGCTATCTATGTTAACAAGATTATTTCAATTTCCCGTTATATATATATATATATATATATATATATATATATATATATATATATATATATATATATATATATATATATATATATATATAGCTCAGAATTGGTTTCTACCAGTTGGATACAAGAAGCCTGATAGAAATATTTGTAATTTAAAAGTTGGGACCAGGCAGAACACACATTCCCCAATAGCAGCCATCACCAGAGGTATGAATGCCTCTGGAGGACATTGCGATCATGATCTATTGAACGGGGCCCAGCAGGCTTTAGTGAACAGTTCTAGTATCAGTAACGGATCTTTGGTTCAGTCGGGATTACAACTCACTACGTTTCGATACCTCTAACTAACCAGGCCACCACGGCTCCTGATGCTCTAGTGTTCAAAAAGTCGGCGAGAGAGCTCTTTCATTACATAACATCTTCAATTAATGACTGTAAAGCTGACAAATGACAGCAGTGTAAAAATGGTTAACTATCATAAGGTATCGATTGAAACACATAATAGTCAGAACTGTCTATGGATCACGTGTTAAAATTTTTTACTTCCAAGTATTATCAACGTGTTTCGCAACATGATACCGTTTGTTATCTTAGAGTGATTTCACAGGCTGCAAAGTTTTGCCAATGAATAAAATTTTTTGTCTGATTCCTTTCTTCAGTCGCAGCAATTATTTTTAGCGTTCTTAATTTTCAATTAGTTCCAGTAGCTCTAATAAGACTTTTCATATGGCAGATGCACGATAGAGCTACATTGTAATTATTGGCTCATTTCAATGATGATGTTATTATTCCAGCAGGTTTCCCCTAATTTTTTGTATTTAGTGTTATTATAGTATTTACATTTTTCATATGCCATCACAATTTTCCAAAGAAGTACTTTTCGCATTGTGTAATTAGCAGATGTATGCAGTTCATAACATTCTCATCCTCGTTCTTATATTCAATGGACGTGAAAACCATCTTGCTTTCTAAAACTTTCCCATTATTTGTAAATGGGTAGAAATCAAATATTTTTATCTATTTGTTTTTGAAGTTCTTTCTTGTAATAGAGAAACATATCATTAGTAATGCTTGCAAATCGTCATTATGTCTTACGGGTGAAATTTGCTACATTCTCGATATCTAGTAAGAAAAACATCAGAAGGTCGAAATCAAGATCCCTATTTCCTATTTACCATTTCCGACACAAGAAAATAATAGAGATGTTTTTGATGTACTTTCTTCTTTATGAAATTCGTAAACAATGCATATACAAGTAAAGGAATATATAGTTTTTCCCTTCTCAATTCTAATTCTTTCGAACTTCTGCACATGTGTGGTAAACTTGAACCTATTCCCAATGTACAACACTCCCATTGCACAAAAAATCCCATTGTATCCCATCCACCCTATTCTACTCCCATTGTGCAAAAGCAGTTCTCATTCTGTGACGTCTATGTATATAAATATATAGTATTTTTAAGATATATATATATATATATATATATATATATATATATATATATATATATATATATATATATATATATATATATATATATATATATATATATATATATATATATACAAGCTAACACAGCCACGCGTTGCAGTGGCTGAGTTTTAAAATACATTGAATCAATTTTTTACTAATTCTTGGGTTCAATCAAATTAATATTTTCTAAAAAATTTAGAATAGGTTCATTCATAGGAGATTAAAAATAAAACGTTTCATCAAAATTTAATAGTAATAGGTAAAGTATCGGAATTTTGAAATTAAGCACAAATCAACATTTACTTTCTGAATTTACATTTTATTCATCTTATATTAAATTATAGTTTGTAATCAGTGACTTACTTATATATATATATATGTGTATATATATATATATATATATATATATATATATATATATATATATATATATATATATATATATATATATATATATATATATATATATATATATATATATATATATATATAATCAGAAAACAATTTTTACAAATACAATTTTTTACAATTCTTCATGCTATCGGTGTATACAATATATCAGCAATTCATTCCAATTCAAGTAGAATATAACATTTATAACTTTTCTCTGCAATGCTTAATTTGTGAGTAATATTTAGTAAGAATAATTATGAACAATGTTAAGCAATAATTGGAAAAAAGTGTTAAATCTACTTAATGCAATACCACTTCTTCTTGATGCTCCTTACAGTTTTTGTGGGCTATTTCCCATATTCTACCTTATAGAGATAAGTTACCCGGATCCTGCCGTGACTCTGCATGTTCATTATGTCAAAAAATGCCCACATTTTTCTGACGTTTCTGAGAAATTTGTATATATTTTTTTTCATGTCTCGAAGGAAGCCCTTAATAATAACTTATACTAGTGTGTACATATTTTCCTTAAACTTTTATAATTTTGAGATTTATTAATTAGTGCCTATAATATTCACACACACACACACACACACACACACACACACACACACACACACACACACACACACACACACACACACACACACACACACACACACACACACACACACACACACACACACACACACACACACACACACACACACACACACACACACACACTAATTAGTAATAAAAATATGTGAGTGACAGAAATATTTTTATAAATAAATAAAAAAGAAAAACTAGCTATAATAACTTGAACTTATAAATAAAACCACGTTTTGATTGAAGATGCTGTCGGAAACATAATCAGAACATCGTTACCTTAAGCTATGGTTTCTATCATAAAAATTATTATGAGACGCAATTATTAAAAATTGGACCACAGATATACAAGTAAATAAAAAAAGTACAGGGAATGTCTTAAAAATTTTTTTAAATGGATTTATTTTCTAAAAAATCGTAATACTTGTTTCTGCGCGAAATTGTTTATTTTGTATTAAAAATAGTATTAATTTTTAGCATGAATGTGTGGTCGTCCATCAAATGCAGTTCTTACATTTTTGTTTTGGGAATAGAGAAGAAATGGAATTTTTTCTATTTATTTTCATTATCTATTTTGAAGATTTTAAGTTCTCTTTTTTTTCAGTAGCTATACTTGATAAATTTTTGTGTACTGAATATCAATAAGTTTTCTCAAAGTTTTAAGGTTTACGCAATATTTTGAGATTAATCACATTTACAAACACACAATCGAATGTAGTAGCAAAAATTGAATTATTTTTTATTTTATAATATGAACCTAGCCGGTTTGTCCTGATTAGGAAGTGTACCATTCTGTTCCCGGAAAAATGATGAGATCCTATCTAACCGATGGTCCATCGTGCTCTCTCATGGTGAATAGGGCTCGTTAATTCAGTCCAAGTTGCAGTGCTAAGTGAAATGGAGAGGCAGGTCAAGTCTTGGGGTCATCTGCATTGTCTCTACTTCTAAAATAAGAAGACTCTATCTCTTTCGGAGACACGAGATCCCTATTACATATGTTGCCATCAATTCCACCCCATGCTTGGCCGGAAAGGAGAATTTCCTAGGTGACTGAAAATTAGAAATAAAAAAATAATTTGATTGTAATGTTTGTGATAATTGATGAAATTTCCTAACATCACTATTATACCGTGGGTTGAATAATATTAAAGTGGAATTCAAACATAACCTGATATTAACAAAAATTTGTTTTTATTAAATACATCTAATGAATATGCGTAGAACAATAAATATGGGTGAAAACAAAATGTGTTGAACCGTACAAAATTAAATAAAGTTTAATGAAATGTAGTATACAAATGTATTTTGTTTACAAACTAAAGCTAACGAATATGATTGCTACTTACACAAAACGGTAAGAGAAAATATAACAAATTGCATATACTTTAACACTAATCATACCATAACGGGTCAAATGACCCATTTTGAACTTTTGCATTGATAATGCACGTATTATCTTATTACTTCTCCTAATTTAACTTACTGACTTTTTCTGACTAATTAAGTCGACTGTTCTTATACTATTTTTATAATTTTTTGTTTTGTTTATTTTGAGTAATAACTGTCGTATACCGTTGTCTACCACATCGGGTCATTTGACCCGGAGAACATTTTTTTGTTTTATAAGCTTATCAATACATATTGCTTATCTTATTGTATTCAGTAAACTGCAAATGTATGCAAAGACTGTTACGTAAAGTAGTTCAATCAAAATAGCTGAGAATAATTCAAGAAAATATAAAAATTTTAGATTGAAACTAGATTTTTGTGTAAAAAAGGTAGCAAAAAAAGAAAAGTTTAGTACATAGTTTTTATTTTATTTTGATAGCTTTATTAGTGATACAGGTAACTATTTACCCATAAAATGTCGAAACGAACGAGACAGTCCAAATTCTGTAGAAGATATAAATGATATTGGAGAAGAGTTTTCGGAAATCGGTGAAGTTGAATTTTCTGAAAACAAAGATATATTGGTTACAAACGAAAATGAGTCTGAATCTACAGATACTGACAATGAAGAGGAAAATATTGTGAATATCGGTTGTGGATGAAAAAGAAGAAGATTACTCTCAAGTTCTGAAGAAAGTGAAGCAGAAATAAATGAACAACATGTTGCAATTGATGGATCTGTTTGGGAAGAAATACAAATAGGTGGCACACCTGGAAGACCACCACTTCATAACATTTTCAGGCAAGAAGTAGGCCCAACAGGATATGCTAAACGTCATATAATGAATGAACAACCAAAAGAAAAAGCAAATACTAAACGATCGTTGCCTAACCCTGTTACAAATTCTGATAAACGTAAGAGGTGTCAAATAGGATACTGCAAAGAGAATAAAACTAATAAAATTTGCTCCAATTGTAAAAATATTTGTTTGCGGGAAATGTGCGACGGAAAGACTTATGTGTAAAAAATGTGATGTATAAAAACAACTCTTATTTTTTGCGTTTGAAATAGAAATTGTAAAAATACTATTTCATATAATTATAATACATATTTTATTATCATTATATTTTTATTTCCTTTCCAACATCCATATTTCATACATAAAAGTAGGAAACGTAAATTTCGGGTCATTTGACCCGCTATGGTAAACTAGGTATCTAATAAGTGTTAGTATGATTAGTGTTAAAGTGGTGATATCTGCATGGAATTAAACATACAAACAACGTCTCTCTAGTAAAATCACATTTACAAATGAATGAACAAACTCCGTCTGTTGCTAAAATTTCTTGAAAGGTCAGAAAGTTTGTTAGAAAATCTTTGGTTCTTTTATCTACAGAATCATATAATAAATCTGCATGTGAGAACGATATCACAATCCTTTCCTTCAATAATCTTTAATCTAAAAATAAATTATAAAATCTTAATTCCGACCAATATATAGAATAATAAAGTAAAAAACGCAATGAAAGTAATAACATTTATATATACTATATATATATATATATCTATATATATATATATATATATATATATATATATATATATATATATATATATATATATATATATATAAAATCTGAAATGCTTAGTAAATTTGTTAATTAAGTTTTATTCCTGATAACAGATTGAACATAGTTGAAAATGTTTTAAGTTAATAGTATATATTTTATTTCCCCCCAATTGCATTTTTAGAAAGCAATTTTTCTAGATTTCTCAGAGGAATAAAAGCGTGTGCAATTATTAGGTATAGTTATATATTTCGATATTTTTGAAAAAAAAAATGAGTTTCTTTTTATATTATATCATTGTAGAGAGCATATTCTCTGTCCGAATGACTACGAATCATTGGGATAATTTAATAAAATTATCTGTATTATGTTTCTGATCTGTGTTATGCTTTTGATCGGTATTACGTTTTTGATCTGTATTATATTTTCGAAAATGTCTGTGCCGTATTTTAATCTCTGTCGTGTCCAATGATTCATGGTAGCCCTTAAAAGCGTTCCAATTGACACCATTAGCATACGAATCATGTTTGCCCCTCAGGTAAAGTCCATTGAGGTTTGAGGAATGACAAGCACTGTACCACCATCCTCCCCTGTAACTGAGAGCACAGCTGTGGTTGGCTTTATCATTATCTCGGTCTTTCGTAGAAAATTCTTGCCCGTGGTGTGTTGCCATTGAATCGCCTGAAATACAAAAGAAAAACCATACTTAAAAATTAAATTCAAAACTTCAAAGGAATCAAAGGAATTTTATGATGCATTATGCAATATAAACAATCGTGAATATAATCTCAGGAAGATAAAATTATATAAACATACCTGACTGTACAAAACCACAGTTAAAAAATGATAAGGAAAACCATGATAAGAACTTTAGTAAGCGAAAAAATGTTGGAACTCTTTTCACACTCTCTCTCTAAATAAACTTTCAAATCAATATTTCCGGTATGGTACACAATGGGAAGAAAAAGAACCCTATTTCATCATAGCCTAAAATATCTTGACAGGTAAAAAGTGTGTAATTTTAGTTTTAAAAGTATTAAAATCTAATTGATTTTTTTATTTAGATGAAGGCAATCAAAACAGATAAAGGCGAAAATGTCAAGAGAAAACTAAACATCTCCAAGGAAAGTGATAAACTCGCTATTGTTATCATAGAATGTAATAAATTTACTTTGAATATTTAGTATCAGAATTTTGTATTTATAGAGACACTTTAACATATTTTATTATGCTCTTTTGATGTGTGATGAAAACTCGAAATTAAAGGTAAATTGTATTAGTTAATCACATGATTCCAAGCTAAAAGGTGTGTCTGGATTTGTTTTTGGATGAATGTCGACTTGTTGTTAAATACTTATCTACGATATTATTAACATAGTTTGAGCAATAAGTGCTTAAATTTTCTCAGTAACCATGGGAACGAGAAGAGGGAAAGCAGCAAGCTCGTACACTACCTTTTCATTTGATTGTTCCTAAAATTATGATATAAATTCATATTAATCAATTTTTCAGGTTTCACGAATATCAAACCAGCATTTGTATTCCTAAGCATCTCAAATGTCTTAATGTATAATTCTAGTATTTTAAAATATAACAATAAATATTATTTGATTTTTTATGATGTATTGTTACCAGTTGTGGGATTCCTCAATAAAAATTAATATCAAAATTTATGGAAATTGTCTGTGGAAAACTTATATTACTGTTCTAATTTCATAGAAAAAAAGGCTTATAGAAGATTGCTTTAATGTAAAACCAAACGTAAACATAAAATTGTAGAAACGACAAAGTTCTTTCAAACTACTTTGGTAATGAACCTGTTTTTTTATCTTTTATTATTAGGTGATTTAGAATTTTGTGTAATAGAAATATGTCTGACTCGATACACATCATCCTTTTATAAGTTATATATATTTTGAACTTTAGAGTATTTGTCGAGTATTGAGAAATGCGCATGTCGTAAAGCACATACTATAGAATCTCAAAATGTACTATAATAAGTGGCGTAGTACTTTGAAGCAGTACTAAATTACGTTCCAACAAAACCATTAACTGGAGAAAATTCTGATAATAAACAGGAATATAAAATGGTTTAAAGAAAGCAACACTTTATATACACTATAAATATATAAGTTTTTAGGAATATAAATTATAATTGATATAATAAAAGGTGGTTATTATACTATGTTATTTTATGCTCTTTTATAATCAGATTAATTATAATTTTAAGAGGAGTATAAAAATTATAATTAATCTGGTTATAAAAGAGCATAAAGTGACAAGGGTATAATATCCCCTTATTTATGCAAGTAAAATAATAAAAAAGCGAACTGCATTGATAGGATATCAACATATATTGTTGAATCTTTACCTTTATAGATTCAACAGTATATCAATATATATTGTTGAATCTATTTAACAAAAGTGTAAAGTAACAAGGGTATAATAAGCCCTTTTAATTGAAGTAAAATAATAAAAATGGACTTCTTTGATTAGATACCAATATATACTGATGGATCTTTACCTGCATCACCACTGTAGTCTTTTATGTGCAGCGTATAATTGTTCTCTTCACTGTCGATCCAAAAGGTATCATACATAGCATATCTTTTATTTCCTTCCACATCCTTCAAATCGAAGCGTATAGAATACAGTTTTTGATTGCTTAGTGCAAATATGTTGTCATTTCCTATGGAAAAAGGTATTGCTAGACTAATTATTTCAATCGTGTGATTAAAATTTTTATTTCTTAAAAAACTACGATAGAATAGATCCAAAAAAGAAAAAAAATATTTGAAGGAGGGGAATGAAACTTTATCAATATGTGCACAGAAAAGGCATAAAAAAATTAATACACTAGTCTAATGGCATGTTACGTCCATTTAGCACATTTAAGTGCCACAACACGATGTAGCATACACTTGACTAATGTCTGAATTAGTGCTCTGGAGGTAATTGGAATCATAAATCCTACTAGACTGTCATAAATATGTTGATTTGAGGTTGGTGAAGATCTCTTCTTAACAGCAAGTCGCAACGTATCTTATAAATGTTAAATACTGTTCATGTCTAGAGATTTTGGTAACGAGCAAAAACATGTACACCGAAAGAGTGTTTCTGGAGCCACTATGTAGCAATTATGGATGTGGGTGGTGTTGCAATCACTTGTTAAAATTCGCAAAGTCCACAGGAATCTTAATGGCATGAATGGGTACAAGTGATCTGACAGGATCACTTACGTATCTGTCATCTGTTTACGTATCTGTATCAGATGTTCCATATCATGCTCTACCATCATAAAGCCTTCATTAGTTTGAACCGTTTTTTGTTGGCATGTAGGGTCTATGAATTCATGGCGTTGTCTCCATAAACTTACACCCATCCGCTGGATTGAATTGAAAACGAGATTCATCAGGCTAAGCAATGTCTTTTAACTCAACAAGAGTCCAGTCTTGAAGATTCAAAGAGGGGTGTCAAGCTGTGTGTCATTTAGTCATCAAGGGTACCAGAATGGACCTTCGGTCTCGAAAGCCCATATCAATGAAGCTTTGATGAATAGTTCGCACAATGACATTTGTTGATGGCCAAGCAATGAAATCTGCCTCAATTTGCGAAAGGGTTTTACGGCTGTCATGATTCTTGTCAGCCATCGTTGGCCCCATTCTGGTACGATCTTTTTCTGAGCAAAGTGATGTTGGAAACTTGATGCTTTACCGGATTCCAAATATTCATGATTCACTCATGAAAAGGTTTTACTTGAAAATCCAAATTTCATCGATACCTCGGAGAAACTATGTATGGAGAGAAAAAACCAAGTAGAAGACCCCAATAATTTGCCTGCGAACCCAGAAGAATCATTTCAGTTATAAAACATTGCGATCACGCATAGTTTTAATGTTCCCTAGCTGGCATTAGTGAACACGACGGATCATCAGCTAAAGCAGGATTCAAACTCATTAGCTTCTGATAATTACAACGACGCAAAAACAGACCAGGTCACCACTGTCTGATCTATAATTCTGCTAGACATTTGTTGCCATAAGCTGGCATTGATAACTGCAGCAAAATGTCAAAGCATGGTTTGGCTTTCTTCTACATCTCTTCGTCGGAAAAATGTCAGAGCAAAAAACATCAGACATTAAAAAGATGCTCTATAATTTCTTTGTTAGTCAAGACATTATCCACAAGGAATTTCTACTTGACAGAACGATGATGAATGCTTCAAGGTAAACTGAAATTTTGACCAGTTTCATGAAACGCCTATCCGGGATACCACTCCAGTACGCACAACAAGTTTCACTGTTTTTTTGTTCACGACAATGCTTACTTTCACACAACTAACAACATCAAAACGTTCCTGACAAGAAAGACATCAAACAGCTTTGGAAGGAAAAAGATTTCGCAATATTCCTGACATCCAACACAATGTGATGAAGCTTTTGATCTGAATCCCAAAAGAAGACTTTTTGTAATGTTCCCAGAACATGTATGGGAGACTTCAGCCCAGATATGGAAGATGACTATTACGAAGTACTTAAACAATTCATCTACGTCAATATTACATGATGCTTCATCGAACCTTATTATTAGATTTTGTATTAAGAAACTCTTCGAAATCACAGAAAGTCACATAAATACTTGAGCAACGGAAAAAAATTAAATTAGATTTATATTTTTGCTTAATTCTACATTCTAACTCTAATTCAATTTGTTTTTTTATACAAAATATTATTGAAATATTTTGCTTTTCATAACTCCTTTAATATAGAGCTCAGCTATTGTATAATCTCTTACGCGAATTTTGAATTTTTCGGGCTAGGAAGAAAGGTTCTGAAGGTGAGACTTAACTGTGAAGCAATAAATTCTTTCCTGAAAAAACTTGAGCATATAAATAATGAAACTAAACTAGGTGAAAAAAATGAAAAGCATAAAAACACACACCCAAGGCTTTGTAATACTAAGACTTCAAGCAAGAAAGTATAAGAACATTTTAATTTGAAAACATAAGTACAAATAAGAAAAACAAAAAACGACAATTTTGAAACTGTAATTACAAACACTAAAAAACATAGCGATATCAATTTCGCTAATGTTATTATAAATAATAAAGTTCACTTACTTAATAATTTTTACTTATTAAATTACTTAAAAATTCAAATTACTTAATAATTTTAAAAAAGAAAAGAGAAGTATGAATTTCAAAAATGTCGAGATTATAATATCCTTTATTTTTAAAACGCATAGCTGAAAAAAAGTGTTTGATATTCCCTCACGATGACGTAACTACTAGGTTCGTAAAAACAAAATATTGTAGAATATTCATAGCATTCTCCATCTCTATAACGTAATAATAAATCCAAGTTACCAGATAAACATTGATATCCGCAAAAAAATTCACTATATACAAAATTCGCCACAAGGATTATAGGCAGCTGTACCTAAAGCGTCTAGTTTCTTAAAAGCTCACACAGATAATTGATATTTCTTCTAAATACACAGTTTTTGCTTCGTTTCAAATGTAAAACAAATTTCCCATTTTCAAGACTCAAAAGCTTGTTAATTAGTTTCAGCAGGTTTTACATTTTTTTGAAGGCCTCGATGTCCTAGTTGGGTTGAGCGTGGTAGTCGTATCGAAAAGCAATAAATTCGCCGTGTTCGTTTTTGGTGGCAGAAAAACGTAAAAATGTCGTGGTTGTAAGCTCTTCATTTGATATGATACCCTTGGGATTGGCAGGCAACATGTGGGAATCTTCTACTGGATCCCTGTTTCTATTAAGAATTATTTAAAAATTAAATTATTTTTTAATTTTTAAATAATTTTTAAGTTACAAAAACCCACTACTTTTTGGGTTCGTAATGGAATGCTTACTAAATGCGTCATTATATAGAGGTGCCAACACTTAACATCCTTTTTAGTGCTGAAAAGACAAAATAAAATACTGAGGATTAAAAAAATAGAAATTTTAACTTTCTCTATTTAATTTACGTTCATTTCATTTCAAAATACAATCATCATAAAAGCTTTTAATTTATTTGTAATTAGTAATTACCTAGCCAAAAGTCTTCGTCGGTGTTTCCAAAACCATGTTTATAAGAAGACCAATCCTGGTAAAAGAAGTCTTTTGGCCTGGAAAAGTTGCCTCTTCTTTGAATAACCTGTAAAGGAATACACAAAAATATTGGTTTATGAAAAATTTTTGTTTTTAAAATAAAATCAAAGGAAGTTGAAATTTTTTCCCTTGTTTTCAAAACGGAATGTACTTCAATGCATATATTACTGTATCGATTAAGTTAAGATTCTGCATTCAAAGTTAACAATTTTTTATTAATTTTATGAATTATTAAATAATGGAATATTTCTTTCTGTTAGAATTACGCTTCTAAAAAATATTTGTAATGAATATTTGAAAAATAAATTTGTGCTTTTTTATAATTCAGTAAAATATATTTTACTGAAAATAAATCTTTAGTTAAATGTTAATAGGATTAATAAGCAATAGAGAGTTTATGGGAATATATTGTTTTCACAAATGAAAATTATTACGAGCATGTAATTTAAATAAATGCAATTTTGTACTTACACTAATGGTGAAAAGATTTATAGTCTGAAGTTTATTGAACTCTTCGTAAAATTTCTTAAGGAGTTATCACAGACAAATTTGATAGCTCCAATAAATTATAATTTGAATCATTGAGTTGTTCCTCACACTTTACAAAAGGGAACTGCTAAAGCTATTGTTTTTTGCATTATTAGATTACAAATTTGATGATTCCCAATAATTTATGAGATAAATCATTGAGTTTTTCCTCACAATTTACAGGAGGAACTACTGAAAATAATAGTAATTTTTGGTATTATTACATTAAAAAATGATTTGCGGTTAAAATTATTATACTAGGATTTTTACATATTCTTAATAGTTAAATAAAAGAATCGCAAATTCCAATTCGAATAAGAAAAGAAACTGGTACTGTATTTCGATCATAAATTTTATATCAGATTCCATATTTGAAATCAGACAAATTTCGAAGTTTTTAAGACGGAATAATGAGAAAAGATTTAACCGAATAAAAAAAAGTCATGTTGAAATTGAAACAAATTACTTAGAATTACCTTGAATCATTTTAAAATTTTTTGTGAGGATTAATTTTAAAAATTCAGAATTGTGCTCTACTAAACAATATAATAATTCTAAATTATTCTTAGAAGCACTTGTATGTTTAAATGCTTAGTTCTTCTTGAAATCCAAGAGGATTTAGAATGGTTTATAATATTTAGATTATAAACCATTGCCTTGGAACCTAAGAAATACTCAAATAAAAATCGAGTTTAAAAAAATTATTACGAGCATGTAATTTAAATAAATGCAATTTTGTACTTACACTAATGGTGAAAAGATTTATAGTCTGAAGTTTATTGAACTCTTCGTAAAATTTCTTAAGGAATTAACACAGACAAATTTGATAGCTCCAATAAATTATAATTTGAATCACATTGAGTTGTTCCTCACACTTTACAAAAGGGAACTGCTAAAGCTATTGTTTTTTGGATTATTAGATTACAAAATGACTTACGGTTAAACTTTCAATATTTAATACTGTGTTTTTTTACATTTATTCTTGACAATTTATTCAAAAATCGAAAATTTCATATCGAATGATAAAAACACTATTTCTAGCATAAATTTTCTATTAATTTCTATTTGGGAATCTGTTGATTTTTTTTTTTGTCTTTTCAAAATATCTTAAACGAAAACTTTGGATATTTTAAAAGACATCAGCACAGAAATTTGGAAACTTTTAAAAAACAATTATTAAAATTTTTGAGATGAAATTTGAGAAAACGCTTAACAAAAAAAAAAAAAAAAAAAAAAAAAAAAACTGGCAGTTTTTAATTGAAACAGATTACTCAGAATTAATGTGGATAATTTTAAAATGTTTTTGTCAGAATTAAATCAGAAAGTTCAGAAGACAAATAAATACAATGAAATATTAAATTATTCGTAGAAAAATGTGTATATTTAAATGCTCAACTCTTCTCAAAATCCAAGAGGATCGAGAACGGTTTACAATTTTTAGTATATTAAAAACCATTGCTTTGGGACCTGTAGTGTTAGGTTTGATTTGTTTGTCGCTCAACGGTCATTTTTTGCAAACGAGGGCTAATTTGACCGGGACCTACGGTTTAAAGTGGATTCCGAACCACTACAAACATCCATGCCCAAGGTGGGATTCGAGCCCACGAACTGTTGAACCGAAGGCAAGAGCACTAACCATTCGGCTGCCAGCTCGGCCCTGTAGTGTTAGGATACTCCTCATTCTTTTCACATGATGGCTCTGTAGTCATTATGAGAAAGGAGACAAGAGGAGGGAGTCCGCTCCGGCGTGGAGAGAAGAGATTGTCTTTGACCAGCGAACGAGGAGGTTTAGCTGACTCTCCTTGGGTGTTTGTTCTGTTGGCCGCGTAGGGCCATAATCAAATTTCAGTTAATTATAAATTTAAAGTACTATACTATATTAATTACTAATTTTAATTTTTAAATAAATGTTTTTATTTGTTCGAGTTGTGCTTTCTCTTACAGAACAGACACTAAGAGATTTAAAAAATATTCAAATAAAAATGAATGTTTTATGTACCTAAAACTAAAAAAGATGTAAATCTAAAATATAAATCTTTAACCTTTTTCTAATTCACTTAAGAGAAAATTTCAAGCATTTTATAAAACAGAATTTTAGACATCTTTAAAATATGTAAGTCTAAAATGTAAATATATTGTACCGAGCTTCGGGGTTTGTGCTTGGTTGTGAGTCGATGAAATAAACTCTAAAATTCACAAGAATTCTATTCGTAGCAAATTGTACTAAATGCAGAAAATTCCAGCAGTAGAAATTTCACAGATCTAATACAGCTAATGCTACAGGAAACAGCTTCTAATTACAGAAAGCTGTAACATCTCATACAAACAACAGCTTCTATGCTCTAAACTAGCATTCAAGACTGATCGTCTTCACTAACTTCCCACTGCCACTAGAAAAACTCATAAACTGACTCGGTTCGTGGAATGGTGGTATTTAAAGCTTATTTGACATTAAAGTCTAAGTCTTTCTCCAAGGTTCTGTAAGCTTAAAGGCTATCTCACTCAATACTGGCCCTAGAGATTAGGCGGTGGAAGTTTCCAGAACTATCTATTTCTCGCCAAATGGTCACCAAGTCGCCAATTGGTCGCGAAGAATCTTGCCAAGTAAGCCATAAATACCACCGTTACAAAGCTTGTAAAAATATTTACAAACTTTGTAACAATATGTTGCATGGTAGAATAAATCAGTTGAATTTCCCTACAACTATTAATACTTAGTAATTTTTATGATATCGTAGAAATACTTCATAGTTACTTAAAAATGTCCAAATTTAAACAATAAGTATTATAATTCTCGGTTGCCAATCCTACTACTCACACTCTGAGAAAATGTATTTCTTTGAAATAATTTAAATCATTTAACGTTTTCATTTGAGACGCTAGCTGGACAAAATCATCAGCTTCGGTGAACCCCAGGGGAAAATTAGCTTTCGGGATAAAGCTGTAGTTAGCGAAAAATAGCTGTATTCTTTATTTTCAAATGGCATCATCTTAGTTAAGAAGCTATTAAGGATTAAAATCCTGAATTATCCACTTATCCACATACTTTCAACCTGGAGTGTATTGGGAAAATCAAAACCACATTCCCTGCAGTAGGCAAAAGATATATTTTTCAAAATTTGTTCTTGAAGTGAGAATAGTTCCAAATTGATGTACATCGGAGTATACGTAAATTTGCACTGAGTTTAAATTAGTGAAACGTTACTGCAAATGATTTAAAAATATTTAAATTTAGAGAGATTTAAATTTGAAATAAAATATTTCTAGATGTTAAGTTAGCCAATGGCAAATGTCTTGGTATCAGCTTCATTCCATTATTCGTATGTCATTCTTAATTTAAAACTTGATGAAAAAACTTGGTAGACATACAGAAAAAACATTTATTTATATTGATGGCCGGGATGAAATGATGTGATATCGGAGATTGAAAAAATTTAGAAAAAAGTTTTGTTACTTGGGAAATAAAAAAATCATATAGATGGAAACTGAAACATCATTTTGTGGTGTAATCGAATAGTCACGTAATTTTTTCTTAATATTTATTAAATTTTAGCCGAGATTTGGCATTAAAAATATTTTTCACACATTAATAATTGTGTATTTTAAAACCTTTATTATTTTTATGCAAGTTTGAATTTATTAAATTATTTTTTTGAAAGATTTATCATACTATATGCTAAGCTCAAAGTATTAATTAAAAATTTACCGTCCAACCTCCACCATCGGTATCCATGTCGCAATAAACATAGATGGATTTTCCGTCTAATATTCTATTCTTGGGCCAGATTGTATAAATGCTGCTTTTATTGTGTCCTTTTCTCAATAGATCTCCACAATCCATTGCTTTTGAAGTATCTTTTGAACCTGAAATTTAAACTTTTCACAAAATGTATCATTTTAAGACCATGCAAAAGATATAAAATTACATTATCAGGCAAATATATTAATAAAGGCTCACTGTGATCTCTTGTAGTAGGACAATGCTCATTGGAGCATAAGGTCCTGGCTCGACTCCAGGGATTATTTATTGTAGAACGGGAGAAGAATATACAATGAGCCTGGGCCTTCTGCCTGCACGTTTGTCTTGAAGGGTATTTGGGAGTTTTCAAGGTGTCTTCCTTAATGAATATGACTTACTATTTATGAAAGTTCCTCCCAGAAAGCAATTAAGCGGTGGATGTTAAAATTCCTTACAACAACCTGGGTCCGTTAGGCAGTCTACAACGTTAATATTACTTGGACTATTCGAATGATGTTTTGTGACGTTTGGCTACATAGTTGTCCACACAGATCAATTTACTGTGGACGCTGTGGGAAAAACCATATAACGCAAGACTGCAATGCACAAAAACCTTTCTGCATAAACTGCCACTCAGAGAATAAAAAAGGAAAAAACTTCAGAGTTAACCCAGAATACGATAAGCGCTGCCAAACTTTTTAAAAAGTTCAACGTTTAAACACAGCTAATTATTAATTTATGGACCGTAACATCAACCAAACTTCAATAACCACCATATTCAGTTCAATTAAAAGTATACCACTCAACTCAGGAAAAACACGCTAAACTTCCTTCAAATTAACCTACAGCGAAGCCATTCGGCACAAACACAACTAATCCAGCACATAATTGAAACTGAAGCTTCAATAACCTGCATCTAAGAGCCCTACACTTCCAACAACTTCATAAAGGGTTACCCAATTTCCTGGAATATCATATTTGATAAATCCACAACTCAAGCTCCCAGATCAGCAATTGTCATCGCAATTCCAATAAATCCGATCATCCTATACAGCCATTGAGATATTATAGTTATCCAACTTAATTTCTCACCTCTACCAATAATTCTAATAAATCTGTATGCCTCACCATTTGAAAATATCAAAACGCTAGAAATCCTTAATACCCTGCTCAATCGGTTTCATCAAAACCAAATTATTATCACTGGAGATTTCAACGCCCACAATATCCTCTGGAACTATCCTTCAAACAACAGCAGAGGTCAAAACTTGGAACAGTTCCTGGAATCAAACAACTTATATCTCATCAACGAGCTCAACAGTGCCCCTACTTTCTCTGGCCCGGTTGGCTCGAGCTGGCCAGATCTAACTCTATGCAACAACCAGATCTTTCAAAGCCTCACTAACTGGCAAGTGCAAGATTCGATATCCTGCTCAGACCACAACTACATTTTTTTAACTACTCAGAACTAACAGCAATAACAAATACAAAAGATACAATAGCACCAAATACCAAAATAAATTTATCAAACTAATCAAACCTCAGTTATCTTCTCTGCAAAATTACTTACAACTAATATCCTCAGCCAGCCAACCAGATGAATTTACTGACATTTTAACCCAAAAAATCATAGAAACAGCTGAACAATGTTTCCCTATCAAGGGTCCAGGAAGAACATTCAAGCTAGCATGGTGGACACCAGCCCTACGATCCAAGAAAAACGAAGTAAAAGCATTTAGAAGATTAATGAAATCAGAAACAGACCCCACAGAAGGATCCCAACGCCATCAAAATTACAAACAAAAATTAGCACCTTAGAAAAAGGACATTCTCGAGGCGAAACTAAAAAGCTGGACAAACAACTGCTCCAAAATCAACTCCCCATATGGAACTTTAACCAAAATAGCAACAGGTAAACTGTTGAAATCCCCAGCCAGTTTGAAATGCTTAATTCAACTAGGCAATTCAACAACATCCCGAATGCCATCTTCAAAGATCTGCTTACCTTCTCCTTTCCAACGGATAATCTCATTCATCAAGACACCCTACAAGACTATCCAATTCTAAATTCTAACTCATATCATCCCTTCACAATCATAGAGCTAAATAGCACAATCAAGAATCTCAACAACACAAAAGCACCCGGCCCTGACGGCATAAATAACTAGATAGTTAAACTTATTCACTGTGCCCGTCTTAAATTCCTGCTAAACTTCTTTAATACCTGCTTCAAGTTTTCCACATTCCCAAAGCAATTTAAAAAGGGCCAAATAGTATTCTTTCTAAAAAAGAATAAAGATCCAAAAAATCCCGCCTCATCCCGCCCCATCTGCCTCCTTCCCGCAATTGGTAAAGTATATGAAAAACTCATCATCAACCAATGTCTTTGTTATGTCCAGACTTAGAAGCATCACTTACTGGTCTCCAACTACATTCACCCCAGACAATTCGGGTTTCGCTTGAATCTTTCGACGGAACACGCCTTGCAAACAGCAAAAGCCGTAATCAACGACAACCAAGCCCAAGATGACTATACTATGCTTCTAAGTCTGAACATAACAAAGGCATTCGACTCAATGGCATGGCCTTGACTTAAAGCTGAGCTAGCCACAACTGCAGCACCAGCCAACATCTTTAAAACTCTCCTCTCCTTTTTGGACAACAGAGAACGTCTAGTGATCCATGACAGCGGTGCCACCACAACACCCCAAAATTGCGGTTGCCTGCAAGGATCAGTTGGAGGACCGATTCTCTGGAGCATTTACTTCCACAGTGTTGTCTCACACACCTGACCGGAGCACACACAAATTATTTGTTTTTCAGATGACACACTCTTAATCACAAGAGGTAAAACCAGAGCAGAATCAAAACACCACATCAATGAATCCCTACAGATTTTCTCAAATCTTTGCAATGCTCCTCAGCTCACTATCTCACCACAAATGTCACAAGCAATGATAATTCATAAAAAATCCAAGACTCTAAAATCCAACCCAAAAATAATGCTTAATGGCAGCAGCCTAAGACATACTAAATCACTCAACTACCTCGGGGTCACAATAGACAATAAGCTCCCATTCTTACAACACATCTGAAACTTAATGACAAAAGTCCTCCCCATCTCCCAAAGAATAGGATGTATGAGGAGTCGTGACTGGGGCCTTTGAAGCAAACTCCTCAATATCATTTACACCACCATTATTCAACGGATAATCCTTTATGCAGCCTCATTCTGGGCATTCCCTCTAACAACATGAAAGATAAAATTATTTTCCAGTCTGCAACGCCTCTTCACCCTCCGAATCACAAGGCCATATCGAACCACACCATCAATCAACCTCACTATTCTCTCTGGTACTCCTCCACTCCACCTCCAGCTTAAATACGAAGCTTTAAAGACAGCAATCCCCCAACTTAACGAACCAGTGAACATTGATGGAGAAATTCTTCATCCAGACCAAATAGAGAGCAAGGCTCATAAAAATCTGATTCACCCAGGTAAACGCCATATAGGAATCAAATTGATAATCAAAAAAATTCAGTCTTACAGCCTACTCCCAACCACCCCAACTATTACACAGACGGATCAAAAATAGATGCATCAACTGGGAGCAGCTTTTGTTTTACTAATCAATGAAAGCATCATCACGACAAGTAAATTCTTACGAAATCCAAGGAATACAGTATTCCAGGCTGAGGCTCACGCCATCCTTGAAGCCATAAAGCACGCCTTACACTCCAAATACCCAAAATCAACAATCTGGTCAGAGAGCCAATCTACCCTTCTAGCCATCAACAATCCCTTACATCGCTCCCCCTTATTCAACTAATTCAATCACTGATAACCGATGCAGCAAATTCATGTAAATTCACCCTCATCTGGACTAGAGCTCACATAGGCATCCAAGGCAATAAGCTCGCTGACGCAGCTGCAAAAGAATCAATCAAACTTCCAAAAGATGAACAATATCACCTCGCATGGTCCCAAGCATCCATAAAACACAACCTTAAATCTCAAAAATTAGCCTCATGGCAAACCGCATGGACAATAGCACACCAGGGAAGAACAACTAACAAAATAATTCCAAAAGTCTCCGAGCCACACCTACTGGATAACCCGTATGTAAATTATTTCGTAACAGAACATGGTCCATTCCCAACTTACTTTAAAAAATAAATAGAACATCTTCATCTCTGTCTCTGTGGCAAAGAAGGCAATCCTTTCCACTACATTACAGAATGCAGCTACACCTCACAGCATCATCTCAAATGCCTTCAAAACCTTAACTACACCGATTTTCTTCGATTTTGTCTTCGTTCAGCTCCCCACAAGAAAAAATTAACATTAATCGCTAAGCTCCTCACAGAAAAAGGTCTCGATCTGTGCAAGGACATGAATCCTCCTTCTATCAGCTCGCCAGACGATTCATCCGACTCAGACTTTTAACCTCCTAAGTTTAAGCAAACTTGAACTTTTAGTTAGAGACTTCATAACTGAAATGACTGTTCTTTCCCTACCAATCACAGAATCAAGGACTTTGCAGCCACACAATAGTTTCATTCTCCATTTGTATATAACTTTTCCTTGTCCTTTACTTATACCTTTTATGAAAATTCCTAGCTTTAAATATTTTTTTTAAAATTTCAATCATTCAATCATTCTTCCTTATGTTGTCATCCCTGCCTGATATAGAACTGTAATGTTTTGGACTACATTGCGAGATCCAATACAAGACTTTAAGGCCCCACCATTGTAAATTCTTCATTTTCAACAGCATGCTGGGTGACGGCACAGTTTGGGGACAACCTTTTAACCCCTGGAAGTTGCTGCTTGCTCACGATGGTGATGAGTGGACTAAACCCGATAACCGATTGGTACAGAATGGGGTTCACTCCCATCTCTTATGTATGTATGACGTTTGGCTTACGAGAAGCAGATCGAGCCTTTCATCTGTTTTAGAATATGATGATATTAGGCCTGGATTTCCCTCTAATGTTTAGACCACATATTGATTACCTGTCCTGAGGAAATGTAACACCGTGAGCACTTGTACTCCTTCAAAAGATTAAGTGACAACGGATTATATGTTAATTAATATCGCAAAAAGTGTCTTTGGTGCCCCTAAAATTAAATATTTATGATATAAAAAATTAAGGGAAACATAGAAAGCGTTACCTTCTTTGACGAATGTTGATGCTTATACAAAATGTGCCAAAGTCTACTTCAGCTACCAGCTTACGCGAGTTCTTAGAAGGGATTGATTTTTATAACCGTTTCAATCTAAATTGCGCCAAACTGCAATAACCTCTAACCTCATTACTCAGAGAAACAGCAAGAATTAAATACCTCTCGTTTGGACAGATCATTATCGTAAGGAATTCAAAAGTCTCAACATTGCTTGCCATCCATCAGTTAATGGAACAATAGCTCTTACATCAATGCTTACATCAATTTAAACACGGTGAGATGTGTGTCTATTAAGCTTCTTCTCACGTTCCTTAATTGATATTCCGAAAACTATTGTACCTATAATCAGGAAATCTTGTTCTGTTTCTCATAATAAGGCATTTAAGGTACATAGTAAAAGAGCAATCTTTTATTATTTACACATAGACTATAATCTTACAATTTCTGCAATTCTAGAAAATTTAGACAAAAGCTCACCCATACAAGATTGCTATATTATGTTGCTCCATTTTCAACAGATATTTAACATCATATAGGGAAAAAAGAAAATGTTGAAAAAAATGAAAAACTTTAATTTCTTTTGAAAGTACAGTAAATTAAAAACCAAAATTTCTTGATTTCTAAATTTCTGTAAAAGTGAATTAAGTGATATGCATGTAGTGTGTCATACTCAAAGTTAAAGCAACTACTCTCAATTTTCAATGATAAATATAGGTTTTATTTTAGGAATTTATTGAAAAATATTGTCAATACTAAAATCGTAACAAATTGGTGAATATGAACCATTTTTTGAATAAATGTGTCTCTATAGTGTTGTACGGAGAATAGGAAATTTCGTATGCATATCTTTTTGTATTAACATACACAGCAGTTGCAGTTTGAAATTAAAAAATGAGACAAGTGGAATTATTTTCTAAGAATTTGAATACTTTTTCACTTTTTATTAAAATATTTATTTTTGTTACGAACAGAACTTAATTTACGATTATGATGAATTAAAAGCCGTGTCATTTGAGAACTTTTCAACATTATATAGTGTTTTTAGTTTAAAATGTTAACATATTTTATTTTAATATTACCAATATACAAGAATTTGAACTCAATTGTAACCCATTATTGTTATCACTATATCATTGTTAGACAACATAGTCATAAATGAAATTACTTAACCATTCACTAACATGCTTGATATTTATCCTTCGCTTTTTCTATCATCTCTGATGCCATTTCCAAGTATGATGATGTTTTATTTTGGTTGATGCAATCATTTGGGCTCTTCGTTGATAATTGACCAATGGCAAAATTCATCAGCCACAAAGTTAATAGTGCTTTCATTTTTCTGAAATAAAAAACCGATGGTACATTTAAGCTATTTCTTTAATGCACAGTTAAATTATTATAAAATGCATCGAAATTATATTATATCGTTTTGTCCTGTATATTATTTACAATTAATAAGAAGTTACTTTGTTTCTATTTTGTTATAGTAATAGATCAAAAACTGAAAAAACTTTTGATTTTTACTGTAGGAGTTACCGAATAATCTAGAAAATATATATTTTAGTTTTTATTTATGCTTGTATATGCATGCATCTTTGAAGAAATAATTGTCGGTTGTTGTCGGATTATTAAAAGCATATATATGAATTTAGTCTGAAGCAAGCAGTGTAATTCACATATATAATATTTATCCATTAATAAATCATATCTAAATATGTATGTTGCAATGTAGTGATGAATTTTGAGAAATGAGATAAGTGATATTAGGTATAGAATTTGTTACTGTAAGGACTATTACTTTAAAATTAAATCTATATGACTAAAAATGTTAAATATATTTCAATATAAAGCTGTATAATTCAATATTTCGATAGAACTGTATAATTCAATATATCGATAGAATATATATGTATAGTTCAATGTATCGATAGAATATGTATGTATAATTCAATATATCGATAGATATCTTTACTCTTATCAATGTGCAATCAAAGAATTAAAATATACAGGCTTATATTAAAATATGTTTCAGACACACACTAAGAGTCATTTGTGCATTTTTACTATATCCAATTATTATACTTGGAGTAATTTTGTAGTGTGCAAATGTATCGACGTTTGTCGATTTGCTATTTCTTGACGTTTTTGTTCAATTGACGTCTTCATTTTATCTAATTGAGAGCAATAATTATCAGAATTAATTTTATTATTTGGTAAAATCTCATAATAAAATATTCCTTTTCAACCCTACCAGACACAGAATATTACTTTCCTCTAATGAAGACCGGCTTTTGGGGTGTTTAAAGGTGGTTCATCACGCTTTCTCTAAAATCTTTATATGCTGAATGTATTTTATAAATCATTCATTTTTCCTCCCCCGTTATTAATTGCTATAGAAATGGTGTGTTCTTTCGGCTACACTACCTTCCCCATAAATGGTGAATATCTTATTTGCCATTTTTGGGACATTTTTGCCCTTTCGATAAAAGAAAGGCATTAAATGCCTATAATGCACTTTATTTGCTGCCACGCTCTAAGATGCATAAAACTGATTAAAATGAACGAACTGAGATTTTTTCCAAATACAGTAGGGGATCGGTTAACGAACAGTTCGGACTGCAAACAAATAGGGCAACGAACACTTTTAGGAAAGATTTTTGTGTTTGAACAACGAACACATATTCAGAACAAATATTTGGTTTCAAGTTTCTTCTCACGCTGCCTGTCGAAAATCGGCATGAACTTTCCGGGCAAGCAATAGTATATACAATTACCAAAATATTTTTTCTTCAAAAAACTTGATATTTTAATTTTATATATGCACAAAATGTCTAAGCAAAATAGATATTAATTATATCATAGTTATTTATATCTATTTGTAATAATTCCTCCATTAAGTAGGTTTAAGGCTACTTTAATAGCGTTTCTAAACCTCATATGAGAGAGGTACAACAATAGATTTATTCTTCTAATCAATCTGATCCTTGATACTATGCGAAATAATTTGTTGTCCTGTAATTCGGCTTCTAATGATAACGCCTAAAATTAATTATGGATTAATTTAGACAGCATTTTATTCCATAGTAATTCTAAAAAATTGCTATGCATTTCTGTTCAATTAGGTCTGGGATGCTTTTCTTGAATTGTAATTGCCTAAACTTGATTCTTTGAGAAATCAATCTTGTTTAAACTTCCTTGACAAACTAAAACAAGCTTTTATGTAAATTTCTGCATATGAAATCCTCTAAATGTAAGGGTTTGTCCGTGTTGTGGAATGAATAGAAATCTGGTGGAATTACTTGACTGAAGTTCCAAAATATATATGTTTGAGATTTACATTATATAATGCAATAAGTAATTTTATATTAATTGAGAATTATATTTAAGAAACTTTTGTTACTAAGAATTATTTTATTAAGAAACTTTTCATTTATTAAGAAAAATATCATTAAGAAACTTTTATATTCACAAGATTTATACATTTATTTCTAAAGAAATATACAACTGCATGAACAGTTCTAGAGGGATTTATGCTTTAAGGAATTATTTTCAAATTGTCATTCTTTCTTTGATCTAGAACAGAATCTTATGAATCTTTGAACCTAGCATTTTTTTTTCATTTTATTAAAAACATTAAAAATTGGTAATATTAATTACTGTGTATGGGTTTTGGTATAGTTTCTTTAGAAATAAACAGAAATGAAAGTCATCTTACAGGTATCATAATTATGTACTATGGTATATTAATTGCCAAAGTACATAATTATAATATTTGACTGTAAGATGTATTTTATTAAGCTACACTGGTGTGCAAAACTTAAGCAATGGGTATTATTCTTTTGCCATTGCTCCAGAAAAATCATCTGAGAGGCATAAAATACAGAAAAAAAGAGAGCATTTTATACTTAAGGGGTGACGAAAGTAAAGCTGCATAAAAATGGATACAATTCATACATTATGGAAACAAACAAATAAGACTAAACTCATAGTATTGTCTATTTAAGAGGAAGAACAACAAGCAGGTGTCCCTAAGATGGATACACCCTCCCCTTACTACAATGGGTGCTTTGAACTGTCCTCTCATATTCAACAGCTCTTCATATTTAGATTGTCTAACATTTTTGAGGTAAGAGCGCCCATTTTCAATCAGCATTGTTTTATTTGTTAAAATTGAGTGTTTCCCGAAGCAATGTAATCATACTACAACGCGTCCCCCTAAACCATCCCACATATGTTTTATGGGATATATATCAGGGGAATACGATGGCCATTCCATTAGAATAATATCTCCAATTTTCAGTTGCTGCTAAATAGCAAGATTTTAGTGTGTCCGCGCATTATTATCTATAAGAAAGAAGTCTGTTTCAATAGAATCGTGGAAGAGATGTACATAGGGAAAGATCTTCTTACAACAGCGATCTGCGTTTACAGAGTCTCTGTCGCGAAATCGAGGAATTCAACATAATGCTTTCCCAGAGAATTCCAAGACCACCGTAATAGTCTCTTTCAGTGGTGTTACGAGGATGAAATCGTGTCCCGATCTTTTACCAAAGCAACTTGCGTTGAGAATCATTTGTGGTACTGAAACGAATCTCATCTGTAAAGAAGACACAACTCCATTGATGAAATATCCAGTTTTTGTGCTACTTTTATCACCCTAAATGGTGACGCTAATGGACATTTTTCAAAGAGGAAATTTTCAAGACAACGGATGAAAAGATCACCTTTATGAAGGCGTCTGGACACAATAAAGCGTAGTGCTTGTTGCTCCATTGCTGTATATTTTTGCTGAGTAATGGTACTTACTGTCTGGTTTCGGGCTCTTTTCGCCTACAGGTCATTTACAACAGTTGCTATCTTATAGAAGCCACTACTAACCTTCCTTACAGTTGTATCTATGGTTTGGAAAGCTTTCCAAAATGAAAATTTGCTGATGGTGACTCGGCCTTTTTCAGATTTCCTATCATTTTTCCACACATGAAGTTATTCAGGTGATTCCATGTACTCCTGTTTCACATTAGAAATCACTTGCCCTTACAGATAATATTTATGCATCTTCACCTTTCCTTTTATTATAGTTCTCAGCATTGACCACGCATGTTTTGCGTACGCTTATGCTGCCTGTGACGTTTTGTTCCTGACATTTTCATGTGCATGACGTTTCTAATGAATTGCGTGTTTATTGTATTATTGCACACAAGAATCTCTTTTATGCAATTTCTTATCTATCTACTTAAAATTTTCGTTGCTTAAAATTTACACTCCAGAGTATCAGAATCAACATCGCAAAAAACTATGATTGAGATAAGAAATCTGTATAGGAAAATCGACATGGGATATAATTAACAATGAGGTATGCAAAAATTTGCTGTAAATGCGAAAACTGTTCAAAGTGTGGAAAGAATATAATTGAGAAAATTTTCTATGCACAATTTATTAATTAAAAATGAAACCAAAAATGGTAGAATAGAAATGCATCGTTAAGAATGCATACACACGTATCTGTGTGTATTTATATTGCGTCAATGATACATTTGTACCAACATAATATATCCCTGTTATATTACTATTAATAATATACTCATTTTGTCCTAATCCTTGGTACTATTTATTAATAGTGAAAAAAATAAGTTAATACAAAAATTAGTTATTTTTCCATTTTATTTCTGGTACAATTAAAATTAACTCTTTTGAACTTTTGAAAATAAAAAATTACGTGATTAGAAGCAAGTAAATCTATTTATGATTTTATCCACTAATTCTTTTTCCATGCTCAGTCTAAGTTTGAACAAATTTACAAGATTCGTCAATCTGTTTGCAATAAAATGCTTAGATGGTAATTAGATAAAACTATGTTTAGGTTACTGAGATAACTGCTTAAAGAACACATCTGTTTTATTTGAAATTTTGAAATCCTAAAAAATAATGGATTTCAGAAATATTTAAAATTTTTTTTTCATTCTAATCAATAAGTTTGGACCAAATTTGAAAAGTTGTTATTAAGACTTGAAAACGAAATTGATGTTTTGTTTGAGCATTTGCGAGAGCATCAGAAACAATAAATCAAAAAACCCAAACCTGGGAATTTTGGAATTCATCTAGGGTTTGGTTTGGTTTGTGCTTATTGCTGAACAACCCTTTTTTTTAACACAAGGGCTAATTAGATCGGGATAATCATTTTAATGTGTATTCCAAAGAACTAAGTGACCCAACACCGAGGTGCGATTCGAATTCCCGAACTGTTGAATCAAAGTTTAGAGCTCTAACTAGTTGGCTGCCATTCGGCCGTCATTATTTTGTGGTATCTGGACTGTAAAATAATACCTTTTTGGAATCCATTTGAAATTTAGTGTGTTTTCGAAAATGTGAATCTGGTGTGAAGTTAATGCACAAAATATAGCAGAACTAATAACCCTTAATTTCATGGAATTATTTCATAAAATTAGAAATCAGCGTTTCAAGATTACCTTAGAATAAAATAGCTAATGTAATATAATAGAAGAAAAAACAAGGAATATTATTTAGACCTTTGATGTCGTTCTAGACATATGTCGTTGAACAAGTTGTTAGGAAACTGATTAATTGTTCTCTAATATCCCTTCTTTAATAACGTCAGGTAGAAAGTGGAAGTGTGATGTAATCGATATATATAAATATTGTTTTCAAAAACTTATAATTATTTAAACGGTATCTGGCTACAGTTGGTACTCGTTGTTAGAAAATTGATTGATATGTAAGGTCATTAGGTGGCTTATGGAATCCGTAACTGACTATTATATTTGTAAATAATAAAAGTTATGTTTAATCTCCTGATTTTGCCTTTTTTAAAATAACAAACATTAGATGGTGACAGAAATTAAAATCAAACCAAAAATGCTGATTATAAAATTTTTTCTTTGAAAAAAAATGAAACCTAACCTGGAAGATTCAACATACTGTGTGTAGTATTGGGAGAGAATTGCTTTTTGTTTTCGGAATCAAATTGAAAGTTGTCGCCATTCTGCTCAGAAAGTTAAATCTTATCAGGAGAAATGAAAACATTTAAACAGCCAAGTGAATATAACTTCAGCATCTGTTATATGTAGCTGAAAATTGGGAGCGTTAATTATAAAAGTTCAAAAATTATATGCTGACGACTGCAAAGACCTTAAAGTCTAACAACATAAACATCGCTATTCTGCTGAATCTTTTATGTGACGAAGCGTTGCAATATTCAATACTTTTAAGAATTATGAGGGAAATTCTTTGGGATAGTATAAAGACGTCTTTATAAATTCTGAGAACTGCTGTATGCCAAGCCAAAATGTTGGGTTTGAAAGATATAAGTTTTTCTCCTGCTCACAGAGAGAGCAAGAAGGTCAAAGTTTGGATACATATTTGACATTGTTGAAAATTCTAGATTCATCAATTTGTGAATTCGCCAATCAAGAAGAATCACTGATTTGAGATAGTATTGTGCTAGGGATTCGAGATTCTTCTCCATAAGAACGATTGCTGAGAGAGCAACATGTAACTCTGAAAAAAGCTGCAGATTGTTTTAAAGCTTTTGAAGCAAGGAACAGCTTAAAACCATCAAAAAAACAAGTAAGTACTTTGGATGACATAGATTCTGTGAATTCAAATCGATATTGGTAAAACGATCACAATAAACTGGCGATAATTGATTTTGACCGATAAGAAAGACATCATGCCATAAGAGAGTGTCCGTCCTGCTTACAATAAATTATGCAAAAATTTTAAGCAAAAGAATCATTTGGCATCTATGTGCAAATGCAATAAAATAATAAAAATTGCCAATAAAAATAGTATAAATGAAGTGGTAAATGAAGGCCATGAAAATTCATCTTGTATTTATTTCTGTGAGAAATGAATAAAACAATGAAAAAAATCATGGCATAAAACCATATACGAGTATAATTAAGAGATAATTTTTATACTTGATACACGTGAACAGGTCAATATTTTGCCTTTTTCTACTTATAATAATTGTAAACAATACAGAAAGCAATTTAGTTCCTACTAGTACGGTGTTAATAGCATACGATAATCATAAATTGAAACCTGAGGGGCAGGTAAATCTTGAGCGTAGAACAAATAAAAATTGCTGCTTGAAATTAGCATTTATTATCGTAGATGTCTCATCGAAACCAACTTTATGCTTAGGTGCATGTAAAAAGTTAAATTTGGTTCAACGTATTGATGAAATAAAAATGCATGAATAACAATATATATAAATTTTTGCAAGATCAGTTTCCTGGTGAAGATCTTATAGTTTTAAAGGAAAAGGTGAAACTTGTAATTTATCCTCCTTGGAGAGTACCATTAGTATTATATAAAGAGTTAAAAAATTAATATCACTAGACCTAGACAACAGAGCAGTAATTTCACACTTAAATAAACCAAAAGATTGGTTCATAAGTCTTGTAATAATTGAGAAACCAATTGATAAACTAAGAATATACTTAGATCCTAGAAATTGAATTAGAGTAATTAAAGGAGAACATCATGTTATTCCTAGTTCGGAAGATACAATTAGTAGGTTAAAAGGTAAACAATATTTTTCAGTGCTAGACTTAAGAGAAGGATTTTGGCAAATCTCGTTAGATGAAAGTAAATCTGAACTGTGTACTTTTTTACTTCTCCTTATTGAAGCCATAAGTTCAATCGTCTACCTTTTGGAATTATAAGAAAATGAGTGAGAGCAGAATCAAACAGTTTAAGAATGCATTACAACCTGATGAAGCACTTAAAATTATTTTAACTTACTATAAGGAATTATGGCTAGGTAAAAAGAAAATACCTGAAGGGATTATAAATTATTATAAATTACAAAATCATTTGTTTATAAATGATGTGTGTGTGATTTACTATTTTTAAACAATAAATAGTTCCTGTATCATTGTGTAAAGAAATATTAAGTTTAATACGTAAATATCATCTTGGTATAGATAAAATGTAAAAGTAGGGCAAGAGAAATATTTTATTGGCCTGGACTTAGCGAAAACATGAAAATATAGTTTAACAATGTTGTATTTGTGAGAAATTTTAGAAGGCTCATTCTAAAGAGCCATTAATGTCTCATGATGTACCATATCAGAAAGTTGGTATTGATATAATGCTTTAAAGACATAACAATTATTTGGTAGTAAATGATTATTGCTTAAAATAAAATTAAGTGGAAAAGTGAATACTAAAACACAATGGAAAATATAATAAAATCCTTAGAAATATAATAATTGCTCGATTTGGTGTACTCGGAAGTAATTGCATGTGATAATAATTCACTTAATGGTCTTGAGTTTAAGAAAGTTCTAACAGAATAGTATACAAATTTATTAGTCTACATCATTCACAATGTAATGCAATATTTTGATTATGTCTTTTTAATAAATAGAAAACATTACAGAGAGTATATTTTTTGAAGATCAGGCGTCATAAGCATTCTGGATACAAAAAGACGAGAAACTATTATTGTTAATATATTGATTTTTTTAAAAATCTCACATTAAATCTCATATTTTCCACCACTTGTAGTGCTGAAAAATCCTAAACCTAATTGCTGGCACTCGAGAAAAATATGTTTAGACACGTAAGAGGAATAATCACAAAAATGTGTGGAAAAACGAGCATATTTACTGTATTGCTCACTTATTACTTTATAAATTCTTACAAGATACGCTTTAGTACAAATTGTTGCTTAAAACATTGTTTGAATATTTAGTAAAGAACTTATCAAACTCATTGTCTGCATTCTTCTTTGTTGTATTTACTTATGCGCAGATTGATTTTCTGTTTTCTAATATCATAAATATAGTTTTGGAAAGTTATTTCTCTCTCGTTCAATTATCATATAATATAAGTCAACTGTATATCAACATTTCTTAACAGCGGTAAATGATCAGTAAAAGTCTACAAACTATTGTTTAAATAAAAATGATTTTAAGATAGTAGTAATATAGAAATCATGTTACTTCTAAAATTTGGTTATGAAGGTTTAATGTTATTATATGCGTTTAAAGTACTAATAGCCAAATTAATTACAGCTTTGCTCATATAATTGAAAACGGGTTTATTTTTGATTTTGACAAATACAATCGCTCTGCTAAGGCTTATGCGTGTTACATCTTAGTGTTTTAATATCATTCCATTAATCTGGAAAGAAGAGATATAGAAAAGAGTGTGATTAAAAGGGTGTTATTTCCTCATTCAAAAATTAGAATGTGATTCACAAAAATTAGCTATTTTGATTCAGTAAAATCAGAAAGCAGGAAACATAAAGAAGTAAAATACACTTATTCATACAAAAGAAAAGGAAAAAATGAAAGTATAAAATTTTATCTGCTTGGGCTTTGGCCCAAATTCACTAATTTGACACCAAATCCTTTCACATTGTTTTCCAGCGCATATTTAATAAGAATTAAAAAAAGATATTTTTATATCAAAAACATTGAAATCAATATTTTTTACCAAACGAGAGAGAGAGTATATATGTAACATAATTTATTCGTAGAACATAACTAAACACATAAACTTACTTTAAGTTTATTATTTTAATAATAAAAACAACAAGAAAACAAAAAAGGAGTATGGGCAGTTGTATTTGATGAATATTTTAACCTTATTGGTGAAAATTCGTATTGTTTGAAAAAAAAACAAAAAACATTTTTTTCTAGTCAGTGGAATTTTACACATGTATATCAAAAGGAAATATCAAGATAGTATATTTACACTTATCAACCCAGTTTATGTTATTTTAAAATTATAAATTTGCTTAGATTATTTTACTTATATATTAAATTCAATTTGCTTGTATATTTGAAATTATAAATTATAACTACTTGAAAATATGAATCTATAAGATATTAATATGTAGTACTTAAAATATTTTAAGATACATCTAATAATTTAACATTCTAGGACTTTAGTTATTTATATTCTTATATATGGAGTGATTATAATGTTTTTAATTATATTCATTCCATAAATAATTCTATATATTAATTCTAATATTCATTTAATTAATTCTTTGTTCTTAATAATAGAATTTATACTCATAATGTTTTTATATAAAATAATTTACTTTTATATACGGAGAATGAACTATTTTATAAAATGTTTACATCACACTTACCTCTTATGATATGTTTATTTAAAAAAATGCTTGAAGCACGAAAGAAAGTTCTTCCGAAAGAACGTTCGAATGTCAGACTACCACAATCAGGAAATTATTTTAAATAAAACTTCCTGATTTCCGAACTGTTGTGAAACAAATACACAGTTCCAAGAAAGGAACTGAACAAGCATTCCAAAGCTTTTCATTGGTGTTTATTCTAGCACATGTTTCCTGAATTGGAGTAATATTTAAACAATAAAAATTTACGATTCGAAAAAATTTGTTGTAAGCAGTAGCATGATAAAATAGATAAATTCATATGCAAATTAAAGTACTTTTTATTTAAATTCAGAATTTAGAGTGCAAATTTAAAAAAAGTCGGCAAAGAGACTGCCATAATTAAAATGCTTTGTAACTAAAAAGCATTGGACTTACAAGAAAGTTTCTGTCTGATAAATACAAGTCTCACATTGCAGTTAATTAAGATTAATTGTTAGGTATTGTGTGGAAAATAAATGCATATATGCAAGATATGCACAAGAATAAAATATAGTGCTTAAAAGATCATTAGTAATTTATACAAAATTATTTAATTGATTAGCTTCTTATTTATTAAATTATGTAAATAAAAGCCATACGCGAGAGATTGTTCTGCGGAGCATTTCTTATATAATCAAAGGTTAAAAAATTAAAATCCAGAAATAATTTAGTATTTTTTCTTGTTTTGCATTGAGATATGTAAATTCATTTAAAGCCTTAAAAATGATTTAACATTCAAGAATCCAAATTTCTTGGGATTTTACTTCGAAAATTTTAATAGGATATTAAGGGAATTCGCATTTTTTTTTTAATATTTTTTCACCAACATTACATCAAACATTATAATTTTATGAAATGGTCTCTTACATTAGATTGAACCATAAAAATACTTTTACTTTTTTAAATATAATTACATGCATATGAATATATATTTAAATCATATCATTAAGCATATCTTCATATGCATGTAATTATGATTAAAAACACTTTATAGTCCTATAACTTCATATCAACCAAAAACAATAAATGTAACAATGCATTGGATTGTTCTTTTAATTGTTTTAACAGGTGTGAATTAAAACAATTTGATACGGTCAGATACATTCAAAATTTGCAGCAAAAGCTTTTCAATTCAATATAGGAAAAACAGCTCTTGATTAAGATAATTCAATTCCTTAATTCAATTTTAAATTATAAATATAACCCTTTCAATACTTTTTTACATTATTATTTTTCTCATACGTACAGGGTGTTACAAATCACATGTCAGAAACATAAACACTGGTTGAGGGTATATAGAGCGGTAGATTTCATATTGTGATGTGAGTGCAGAAATACAACGTTGAATTGCATGGCAATGATAATAACATGCAATGTAAAAACAAGTAAAGACAAGTAATATTCAACAATTTATTTACATAGGTTGTTGTGTGGCCATGATGGCCTGGTTGGTTATGGTATCTTTCTCATTATTGGAAGGTAGATAATTCAAATCCCGGCTTAACCGAAAATTATTCGTGTTCTCTAAGGCGGCTGTGGCACGTTAAAACTAAGTGTGATAGTCATGTCCTCCTTGTAAAATATTTATGGGGGAGGCGGGCTAGGTATTTGGGGTCTTCTACTTGGTCCCCGATTCAAAATCATGAAGACTTCGACCGGCTGCTTCTATCCAACTGGTAGAGCTCAAATCAGGATTATGTTCAGGGAAGCATGTGGGTGCAACATAAGTTGTTAACAAAGGGAATAATGTATTCATTTAACAGTCAAAAGAAAGGCAAGATTATATTAATTTATTTATCAAACTTTTCACTCTCAAAAGAATGGCAGCAAACACAAATATAAGATTCTTTAGAGCGATTTATAAAGTGATCCATACTATTAAAAATGGAGACATGTCAAACAATTTAAGCAGCAAGGTATCACCATGTTCTCGGACTATGCTATTGTTTTTTCAAAAGGAACACACATCTAACAGTTTCGATCTGGCCGAAGAAATATCTTTTGTTGTGCGAAATATTATTATTTAAACTGAACATTCTCTGTAGTGTTTTCCAAAGGCCATTCATTAAAGATTAAACGGTCAAAAAGTGCCTAATTCTTTAGAAAGATGATGGAATGTTTCTGATTCAAAAAATTCCTACCCAGAAACAATTTTATTTTCTCCCTTTGAGAAAAAATCTAGTTTCAAGAGCACCCCCATACAGGAAATGTATTGTATTGTTAAAATGGTTCATATAGTTTTAAATCTGAGCAAGGAATAATGATTCATGCGTTTTCATTTGCCATTATTATGAATTCAACATCGCCCTTTTCGCATCCCTATTACTATGGGAAAACTGCTAGTTTAAGCTCCCTGTACATAATTACCTTGGATAAATGATTTATATATCCATGTTGTAAACATTTTTTTCAGCATCTTCTCTTATGTTTTTAAAAAATCACCTTCATTTTCTTACTTTACAAACGTAATTTGGGCATTTTATATGTTTAAGCAGCATATTTCGTTACAGAGATTAAATTTGTATTTTATGTTTCTTCTCAAACTTTTAAATATAATAGAAATTTAATAGAAAATCATTATTTATTTGTTTAGAATATGAATCTCTTGTTAATTCAGATTCGTATTGTTTCCAGTCCAATTAATTTAAAGTAGTTTTATTTTTAAATTCTATTTACAGAGAGGTAGAGTGGGTATAATGAGAAGAAAACATTAGTATTTCTCTAAAAATGATGAAAAGTTTTTTTTAAAATTTTTAAATAGAAATCTGATTTTCAAAGCATTCACAAGAATTTGACAAAAGTATAGCTGGAAATTTAATGGTTTGCCCTAAAATATTCGCTTATTTAATATATGATCAATTTAAACATTTTTTCATAAATATTTTGTTAATTTAAAATATTTATAGAAAATCTTATTTAAATTTTATGTACTTAGATAAATTAAATATGTATACAAATACATAGTTTTTTTAGGCAAATTAGAAAAGTATTAACAAGATCATAAGGCACATTTTGATTAAAAAGTCCGTAAATTTTATTTCCAATGGCCAGGCAAAATGCACAGAAGTAAAGGTTACAAAAAATAAAATAAATAAATAAATAAAATACCGAAAATAGACCGAAGTCATTTGCCTAAGGATCTTGCCTCCCAAAATTTCTCTTCCTCCGTTGAGCAACAAAATGCCCCTCAAAGGAGCAGATGGTTTCTGTCCATTTCTTCTCCAGAGCTACAGAGTGGACAGAGTAGGAACAATAAGAATGCCCACGCGATTCAAATGAGAGGATAGGCAGTCATGTCCTATTATTAGACAAAATGTGGCAACTCCATTTCGTCTTGGTAAACCAAGAATAATAGAAGGACCTAAATTATTACAGTATTTTTGAGCTACACGAGTCTGTAGATCTCGTGAGGCAGTGGAAGCAAATAGATGCTTTAGAAGCAGTTTAATCTTCCAATATGAGAGGGATGTGGAAGGATGTTGAAGAAGGCCGGCTCCTTTCTTTGCAAGGATGTCTGCTTGCTGATTGAACCATAAGCCACAGTGGCCGGGCACCCACTGGGGAGCAAATTGCCTTCTTTATCAAAGCAAGAGTCCTTAGGAATTCTTGACATTTTTGAATTTAGACATTCATGTGTGTTCAAGTATAAAGATTGATTGGATGGCTGCCAGTGAGTCCCAAAGGATAATTGCTCTTAAATATATATAAAAAAAATAATAAATTAATATTCCGTTATTCTCCAGGTACTGTGATTTCACATGAAAAATGTGACCGAACCATAGGTTTCTTTCTTTCGAACGGCGGGCACTAGGGGACTAACCCTTAGCCACAACAAGGCCAGAAATAGCTACTCATTTATTGTTACATGGTGCGCACTTGTCAACCAAGTTGTTGTTGTCTTGTACAATGAAATAGTGCAGTGGAATCACAAATTGATGTAAACATGTCCAAGACAGCTTTGGCCACATGTGTTACATCCGAGGAATAATAGGAGTTGATGCGGGCGGATCAAGATGGATCTTGAAAATCTTTGCTAGTAGTTTAAGATAATTAATGATATATTCGGAAGAGAGTACCATGTCAGTGCAAAGAGGAGTGCTCCTGCATCTTCGACTGTCACTGGGAGATATTTCATTCCCTTGAAGTGTTTAATCCTCAATCTGTTTATTGTGGTAGAGATAGCACGGTTACAGTTTACAGCAGGGATTGAGTGCTTTAGAGAAGTAGCATAAAATTGTCTTCGGCTGGCTATTGTATCAACATAAGTAAAGGTCAGGTGTTCGGAAAATTGAGTGTTATCTCCAGCTTCTTTGTCAAGGATGACAGCTTTCTCATTGTTATGGAAGATGACGGCGACCGGTTGAACAAGTTTCGGAGGAGATTAGCATTACTCTCATTATAACCTTTTTATAGGGTAGGCAACATTAGTTCCTCATCTCAGAAGAAAAGGCAAAGAAACAGAGAGAAAGAGAGAGAGAGTAAAGGAATATCATTGCCTAAAACGGTACTGGAACCTATAACTAGCAGATTAGAAGCCAGGATCGCTAGCCACTCAGCTATTGTTCCGCAACTATAGAATTATGGAATTATTAAACATTAAGAATCGAACGATAAAAGTTCATTAATTGTTCCGTTAGAGAATGCATCGTTATTTTATTAAATCCAAATAAATTAAAATTATGTACTTTCTTCAAATTTTTATCAGGCTGAATTCGAAAAGTCTAAAAGGAATAGAATGAAACTTATATCAGGATACACTGGTCAACATAATTTTTTTCACAGCAAAGCTAAATAGTGATTCGAATGGAATTTTGTGTATTGAATCCAAACGTGTAATCTGATTCCTTTCCTGAGGCATAGATTTTTCTGAATGTCATTTGTATTTTTTTTTTTTTTGGATTCCGACAAGTTCAGGATAAATTGAAATAATAGTGATACTGTCAACATGCATGTGACGATTGTTTTTATTTCTGCTGCGGCTTATATAACACTGTTTTTATTTATTTTAAATTTTCTAAACTTTTCATTATACCAAAAAGTCTTTCAATCAACCAGACAACTTCTGCCACATCCGTAGAGAACTGACATTCGAGTCTCAAAGGCGAAATTTTTTACCACTTTTGAATAACTATTAAACTGTACTTCGATTGCAAAACTGGTGATCTTGATAAATACTGGGCCTTAGATATATTCTGTGTATCATGTATTAGACCCCTGATGGAAAAATGGCATTCAGCATACATCATTTTTAGGTTTTATGATATGGAGGGAACAGAGGGACTATTGAATTGTCTGTCTCTGTGTGTGTATGAACTTTGTTTGATAAATATTATTGGAATAACATCCAAAACAAAATATACAGTAAAGTATCCCAATTCGGCATTTACAATGAGACCTGTTCCTCATACTGAAGAGTATCGTGCACCAAAAGTGCCCAGATTTTATGACTATAAGAGATAACTCTGATTCCCACCAAGCTCACACTGAAGATTAAGAAAAAGAGAGAAGTGATCATACCTTTCAAGCAAGTACTTCACCAAAACTTCATTTTTTATCTTAAGAAGATCCTAATGACTTTATAAAGGATTTAAGTTAATCTTAACATATGGTTTAACTTTTAAATACCAACACAGATTGTAAAGATAATCTACTTAAAAAAAAGACGTGCAGATATGTGTAAACCGTAGTGGACATATGGATTTTAAAGACTACTTCTCTAGGGAAGACAATGTAGTTTTTATAATAATATTTATTCAGTAATAGAGGGTCTTAGATATCAACACAAGACATATCAGCAGCCATTTTTCATAAACTCATTGAAAGTTAGTTTAAAGGTTGTATAATTGAATGATGAAATTGAATATCATCAATACCTGGTCACTCTTGCTATGAAAGAAAACTAAGCATATGAAACTGTTGTTAAGAAAAATTCAGTACACTAAATATAACTGAAATATTTGCGGTGATTTAAAAGTAATAGCTTTATTGTTAGGTTTACAACTGGGGATACAATTTTTTTGTGGTGTGAATGGGACAACAAGAATGGTGTCATTTCGATTAACTTTTGTCTGAACTACGCGGTATACTTCATTTCTTGGCATAAAAATTAGTTATGAATAAATTATGTAAGCAATAAATATCATTATTTTTCCACATTGCAGCTTTTCTCAATAAATTCATATGTTACACTTTTGTATTGGAAGCCACGATTCTCAAAAACAGGCGTGGATTAGTTCCACTAGTCTTTAATAAAAACAATAACTTTCAAGCTCAAAACTTATTAAATATGCAAGATTTATTTAATTTAAAATTGCTTCGAATGCTTTTTAAAGAAACTTTCTATAAATATTTTTAGAGCATCAATGAAAACTTTTCAGCAAAAACAATTATTTTACTTGTTAATATTATATTAAAAATTTTACAAGAACATATAATATAAAAAAATTTAAAGTTAATTCCTATTTACGCAAACAAAGAAAAATATTATATTTTTCTTTGTTGTAAAAAATATAAAATTAAAATTAATTAATCAAATGTAATTAATGAATAAAAATTTGAAAAACTATTAACATATACCAGACGCTCGAGAGAACTTCTTTGTAGTTAATGACTCGTCTTAATGTTATTACTTCGACATGTTTAACCAATTTTTTTGCATTTAATATTATCATAGCATTGACATTCTTCATACACTATCACAATTTTCAAAAGAAATGTTTTAGGCGTTGCGTAATTATTAGATGTATACAATTCAAAGCACTCTCATCCTTTTTGTTCTAATTAGTTGATGTAAAACCCATCTTCTTGCTTTCTAAATCTTTCCCATTATTGTTTAATCGGTTAAAAAGCATATTTTTTTATCTATTTCTTTTTGAAGTTCTTATTTGCAATAGAAAAATATCTCTTCACTAGTAGTGCTTGTAAATCATTATCAGGTACAACAAAGAAAGTTTGCTACTTTCTCGATATCTAGTATTAAAAATATTATCTTTAAAAGTTTGAAACCAAGATCCCCATTTCCATTTCCTACACAAGAAAGCCATTGATTTTCCTTAGACCAGAAATTGATAGACATGTTTTTCATATACTTTTTGCTTGATGAAATTCATAACGAAAGCAAATACAAGTAAAGAAATATATAGTTTTTTCCTTCCCAATTTTTTAGCCTTACTTTTAATTGTTTAAACTTTTTGCGCATGGTAGATAAATTTGAATCGATTCCCATTGTACAACACGCCCAATGGACAGAAACACTCATTGTATCATATCCATCACACTTTAACAATGAAAATGCGTAGAACAATAAGTATACGTGAAAACAAAATGTAGTGAACTGAAGAAAGTTTTAATAAAGTTTAATACCATGTAGAATACAGATGAGTTGTTTACAAACTGAAGCTAATGAACTTGATTGCCACTTACAAAATAGTAAGAGAAAATATAGCAAATAATATGTCCTGAAAAGTGGGGATATCGACGTGCAACGTAACTTACAAGCAACATTTCTTAATTAAAATATTATTTACATATGAAGGAACAAACTCCGTCTGTTCCGAAATTTGCTCGAGTTGTCACAAATTTTGCTGGAAAATGTTTGAATCTTTTACCTACAAAATCATGTAATAAATCTTCTTGAGAGCGATGTACAAAACCCTTTTCTTCACTAATTTTTATAATTTAAAAGTAAATAATAATATCTTAATTACGACCAATATTAAAAAGAGAATAACAAAGTAAAAAAGAAAATTAAAGTGGTTACGTTTAAAACTAGTTTCGAATCATAATATCTGAAATGATTAGTAATTAACCGTTTTTATTTCTGATAACAGAGTGAACATTGTTGAAATTTTTTATTATAAATAGGTAATCTTTATTTCCTTACTGCATTTTTAAAAAGCACATTTTGTGGATTTTTCAATTTAATAAAAACCAGTGCAATATTCAGCTACCTCAGCTACATTTTTCCATTTTTTTAAACATTCAGTTTTTTTAATATTATTATTTTATAGAATACACTCCTAGTCGCAGTGATGTCAAATCATTGAGGAGTTATAATAACATTATCTGTATTATGTTTCTGATCTGTGTTATGCTTTTGATCAGTATTATGTTTTCGAAAATGTCTGTGCCGTATTTTAATCTCTGTTGTGTCCAATGACTCGTGGTGGCCCTTCCACGTTTTCCAATTGACACCATTAGCAAATGAATCATGTTTGCCTCTCAGATAAAGTCCATTGAGATTTGCTGAATGACAAGCACTGTACCACCATCCACCCTTATAACCTAGAGCACAACTATGGTTGGCTGATATATCATTATCACGGTCTTTCGTAGAAAATTTTTGCCCATGGTGTGTTGCCATTGAATCGCCTGAAATACAAAAGAAATCACACTTAAAAACAAAATTCAAAACTTTGATCAAAGGAATTTTATAAAGCATTATGCAATATAAGTAATCGAGAATATATAACACCGGAAAGATAAAATTATGAGCACACATCTGAAAGTACAAAGTCACAATCCAAAGAGTGATAAGAAAAACCATGGTAAGAAATTTGTGAAGTGAAAATGCCTGAACTCATTTTACCATCTCTCTCTAACTAAAGTTTCAAATCAACTTTCACATTGGGAAGAAAAAAAACCCCTATTTCATCATAGCATAGAATATCTAGATTGGTAAAAATTGTGTAATTTTAGTTTAGAAAATATGTAAAAATTTAAATGATTCTTTAATTTTTGTATGACAGATAAAGGTGAAAATGGCAAGAGAAAAGTAAACCACTCCAAGGGAAATGATAAACTCACTATTGTTATTATAGAAAGTATTAAATTTTTTTTTAATTTATAATATCAGAATTTCGTATTTATAGATACACTTTACATTAACGTATTTTAATATGCTCTTTTAGTGTGAGATGAAAACTCGAAATTAAAGATACATTGTATTAGAGTTATTCTAGATTCAAAGTTAAAAGGTGTGTCTGGATTCGCCGTGGGATGAAGGTGGAACTGTTAAATATTTCTCTACGACATTATTAACATAGTTTAAGTAATGGATGCTTAAATTTTCTCTGAAACCATTATAAGAAGAAGGGGAGGAACAATCTCGTATGCAATCTTGTCATTTGATTGTTCCTAAAATTGTGATTTAAATTCCTAAGGATCACTTTTCTCAGGTGCTGCGTTTGTGAAACTAGCTTTGGATTCCTTAGAATCTCAAATGTTTTAACGTAGAATTCTAGCATTTTAAAATATAACAATAAATATTATTTGATCTTCTATAATGTGTTGTTACCAGTAGTGGGATTCTTCATTAGAAGTTAACATCAATATTTATGAATATTATATGCGGAAAACTTTTATTATGTTTTAATTTTATAGAAAAGAAGGCTTATCAAAGATTGCCTTAATGTAAAACAAAACGCAAACATAAAATTTTAGAAACGACAAAGTTCTTTCAAATTACTTTGGTAGTGAACCTGTTTTTTATATTTAATTATCAGGTGATTTAGAATTTTGTGTAATAGAAATATGTCTGACTCGACACATGTCATCCTTTGATAAGTTAAATATATTTTGAACTTCAGAGTATTTTTCGAGTATTGAGAAACGTATACCGTACAACATACTATAGAATATCAAAATGTACTGTAATAAATAGCGTAATATTGTGAAGCAGTATTAAATCCTGTTCCCACAAAACCATTAACTGAAAGAAATTCTGATTATAAATAGGAATATAAAGTGGTTTTAAAAAGAGGTCCACTTTATATAATCTATAAATATATTATAAATTTTAGGAACACAAATTATAATTTATATAATAAAAATATAGTTATTATACTTTCTATTTTATGCTCTTTTTTATAATCAGATTAACTATAAGTTTTAAGAGGAGTATAAATTATAATTAATCGGGTTATAAAAGTGCATAAAGTAACAAGGGTATAACAATATCTTATTTATACAATTAAAATAATAAGAAAGAGGACTGCAATGATTTTAAATCAATATATACTAATGGATCTTCACCTGCATCCCCACTGTAGTCTCTTATGTGCAGTGTATAATTGTTCTCTTCATTGTCGATCCAGAAGGTATCATACTTGGCATATCTTTTATTTCCTTCCACATCCATCAAATCAAAGCGTATGGAATACAGCCTTTGATTACTCAGTGCAAATATGTTGTCATTTCCTATGGCAAAAAGGTATTGCTAGATTAATTATTTTAATCATGTGATTGAAAATTTTATTTGTTAAGAAAAACTTCGATAGAGTAGATAAAAAATGAAAAAAATAATCGAAGGAAGGGAATGAAACTTTATCAAGATATGCACAGAAAAGGCATAAAAATTTAATACACCAGCTTAATATCATGAAAGGTTCCTTTAGCACACCACAATACGATGTGGCATGCACTTGACTAATGTCTGAATTACTGCTGAAGGTAATTGGAATCATAAATCCTGCTATACTGTCATAAATACGTTGATTTGAGAGTGGTGGAGATGTCTTCTTAATAGCAAGGGTCACGGTATAGCAGATATGCTAAATACTGTACATGTTTGGGGATTTTGGTGACCAGCGGAAAAGTGTAAAGCCAAAAGAGTGTTTCTGGAGCCAATCAATAGCAATTATAGATGTGTAAGGTGTTGCACTCCCCTACTTGAATTCGCTACATCCGTCGGAATGCACAATGGATATGAATGAGTAAAAGTGATCAAACAGGAACACTTACATACCTGTCATCTGTCTAGACGGATCAGATGTTCCATATCATGCTCCACCATCATAGAGCATTCATTAGTTTGAACAGTCTTTTGTTGACATGTAGGGTCTATAAATTCATGAAGTTGTCTTCATAAACTTGCATGCTCATACGCTGAAGTGAATGGGAAACGAGATTCGTCAGGCTAAGCAATGTCTTTCAAGTCAACAAGAGTCAAATATCGACGTTTGATCAAGGAGGAGGGTAAAGTTCTGTGTCATGCAGTCATCAAGGGTATTTGAAAAGACCTTCGATCTCGAAAGCCCATATCAATGAGATTTCGCTAAATAGTTTGCACGATGACATTTGTTGATGGCCATGCACGGAAATCTGCAGCAATTTACGAAAGGGGTCACGTCTGTCATGATTCTCGTCAGCTATCGTTGGCCCCATTCTTGCAGGATCTTTTTCTGACCAAAGTGATGTTGGAAAGTTGATGATTTACTGTTTTCCAAATATTAATGATTCACTCATGAAACAGTTTTACTTGAAAATCCAAATTTCATCGGTACCTCGGAGAGACTGTCGTATCTCCCATGCGCTGATTGTAATATCACATTCAAATTAAATTAAATTTTGAAACCTATCATTACATGAGCAGTAACCAATATAATAGCTTTTATTGTTGCACTAGTACGCTACCCTGCCCCTAGTCTTGAATTGGGCACTATCAATTATATAGAAGCAGACAGTTGGAATGTTAATGAATTTGGAAAAAAGACCAAGCAGAAGACCCTAATACTTTGCTTCCCACCCAAGGAGATATCATTTCACTTATAAAAAATTTCGACCACGCTCAGTTTTAATGTGCTCCAGCCGCAATAAGTGAACACGACGGATCATCAGCTAAGGTAAGATTCAAACTCATTAACTTCCGATAATGACAATGAAGGAATAACAAACAGGTTACCTTTGTCGAATCTGATAACTCTGCCAGACATTTGTTGCTTTACACTGGCGTTGATAACTGCAGCAAAAAGTCAGTCAAAGCATGGAGTCGGTATCTTCTGCATCTCTTCATAAATTGAAATTTTGACCTTTTTCATGAAACGCCTACCCGGGGTACCACTTCAGTACGCACAACAAGGTTCAATGTTTTCTTTATTCACGACATGCTTGCCCTCACACAGCTAATATAATCAAAGACTTCCTGGCAAGAAAAGGCACCAAAAAGCTTTGAAAGAAAAGAAATTTGACAATATTCCTGACATCCAACGAAACGTGATGATGCTTTTGATATCAATCCCAAAAGAAGACCTCTTGCAATGTTTCCAGGACATATATGGGAGACTTCAGCACAAATATGGAAGATGACTATTACGAAGGACTTAAACAATTCATCTACGTTAATGTTACAGGATGTGATTCACCGAAATTTATTATCAGATTTTGTATTAAGAAACTCTTTTCAAAATCACAGAAAACCACATAAATACTTGAGCAAATGAAAAAAATTAAAAATTAGATTTACATTAGCTGAATACTACATTCTAACTCAAATTCAGTTTATTTTGTTATTCAAAATATTATTAAAATTTTTTGTTTTTCATAAGTCCTTTAATTTAGAGCTCAGCTATAGTGTAATCTCTTAGGAGAATTTTGAATTTCTTTCGCGAAGAAGATATGCTGCCATGCTGACGTAACTGTGACACAATATATTCTTTCTTAAGAAAAGCTTATGCATATAAATAATAAATTTAAAGTAGATAAAAAAATAAAAAAACGAAAAAAACACACACTCACAAATCTTTGAAATACTAGGACTTAAAAAAAGGCATAAAAAATTAATTTCGCAAATGTAAATACAAATACGAATAACATAAAAACTACAATTTTGAAAATGTAATTGCAAATACTAAAAAAACATAAGAATATCAATTTTGCTAAGATAAATAGAAATTATAAATTAGAATTCTAAATAACTAATTACTTTAAAAAGAAAAAGGAAATATGAATTTCAAAAATATAGAAGCATTAATATCTTTACTTTTTAAAATGTGTAACTGAAACAAATTGTTCAAGATTACCTCACGATGACCTAATCAACAGGTTTGTCAAAACAGAATGTGGTGCAGAATATTCTTAGCATTCTGCATTACTATAACGTAATATAAATCCAAGAATCCAAGTAACAAGATAAGCGATGATATCTGCCAAAAAATTCATCAAATACAAAAATTCTAGAAAATGATTATATGGCAGCTGTACCTAAAGCATTTAGTTTTATATAAAAGCTCACACAGATATTTGATACTTCCTCCAAGTACATAATTTATGCTTAGTTTCAATTGTGAAACAGATTTCTCATTTTCAAGGCTCAAAAGTTTGTTAATTAGTTTCAGGAGATTTACATATTTTTGTGGCCTCGATGACCTAGTTAGTTACAGCTTGGTACTCGTTATTGAAAAACAGTGAATGCGTCGCGTTCGTTAGGGGGGGGCTGGAAAACGTAAAAATGTCGTGGTCCCACTGTCACCATGTGAAATGATGTCTTTGAGGTTGGCAGGCAAAGTGAGGGAATCTTCTATTTAATCCCTACTTCTAAGCTACGAAGACCCACCACTTTTTGGTTCGCAATGGCACGTTAACTGAGTGTGTCATTATATAGAGGTGACATCGCTTAACACACTTTTTAGTGCTGAAAAGCGAAAATAAAATACTAAGCATTATAAAAAAATAGAAATTTTAAGTTTTAATATTTATTTACTTTATAATCATTTCATTTCAAAGTATTATTAATATAAAAGCTTTTAATTTATTTGAAATTAGTAATTACCTAACCAAAAGTCTTCGTTGATATTTCCAAACCCATGTTTATAAGAAGACCAATCCTGGAAAAAGAAGTCTTTTAGCCTAGAAAAATTGCCTCTTCTTTGAATAACCTGCAAAAAAATACAAAAATAATGGTTCCGAAAATTTTTTTGTAAACACAGAAATTTAGACATATTTAAAATATATAGGTCTAAAATGTAAATGTATGTGTGTGTGTTGCAGGGAATAAATTTTTTATCGTTTTTGAACCAATTAATTTACAAATATTTTTAGAACATGGAATAAAAATGTTGTGGATTCTAATTCTCTAAACAACCATAAATACTAAATATTTTTGATAATATCGTCAATTCTCTGTAACTATAAATACTTAGTAATTTTTATGATATGAGAATATTTCATAATTATTTAAAAATACCCAAAATTAATCAGTAAGTAGTATAATCTCAGTTGCCAATCCTACTACTCACTCTCTGAGAAAATGTATTTCTGTGAAATAATTTAAATTATTTAGCGTATTCATTTTGAGATGCTAGCTGGACAAAATCATCAGTTTCGGTGAACCCAGGGGAAAATTAGTCTCATGCATTTGGGATATAGCTGCAGTTACAAAAAAATAGTAGTATTCATCATTTTCAAACGGTATCCTCATAGAGAGGGATCTTATGTCCATATCAGCTAAGAACAAACTGAATGAAAAATGGGACGATTGAAAATTTTCTTTAGTTAAGAAGCTATTAGTATTAAAATCCTGACTTATTCACTTCTTAGTTAAGAAGCTATTAGTATTAAAATCCTAACTTATTCACTTCTTAGTTAACTTTCACTGGGAAGCGTATTGAGAAAACCAAAAACACATTCCCTGCATTAGGTAAAAGCAATAATTTTTTCAAAATTTGTTCTTGAAGAGAGCAGAGTTCCAAAATGATATACATCTGGGTATAAGTAATTTTGCCCTGAATTTAAATTAGGGAAGAGTTATTGCAAACGATTTAAAAAATATGAAATAAAACATTCCTAGATGTTAAGTTATCCAATGGCTAATGTCTTGGTATCAGCTTCGTTCCCTCATCCATAACTCATTCTTAGTTTAAAACTGGATGAAAAAACTTGATACACAGACTGAAAAAGTATTTATATTGATGGCCGGGATGAATTGATCTACATGTAGTTATTGATATTCGAAAATGTTTAGAAAAAAACTTGTGTGATAGGAAATAAAAAAAGCATATAGAAGTGCAACCTGAAGCAATATTTTGTGGTACAATCAAATAGTCACATATTTTTTCTTAATGTTTATTGAATTTTAGCAGAGATTTTTTACGTTAAAAATATTTGTTCACACATTAGTAATTGTGTATTTTAAAAAAGTTATTATTTTTATGCAAGTATGAAATAATTAAATTATTTATTTCAAATCTTTATCATATTATATGCTAAGCTCAAAATATTAATTCAAAATTTACCGTCCATCCTCCACCATCGGTATCCATGTCACAATAAACATCGATGGACTTTCCGTCTAATATTCTGTTCTTGGGCCAGATCGTATAAATACTGCTTTTATTGTTCCTTCTTCTCAATACATCTCCACAGTCCATTGCCTTTGGAGTATCTTCTGAACCTGAAATTTAAACTTCTCACAAAAAGAATGATTTTAAAACAATGCAAAAGATATAATACTTACATGATCGGGCAAATATATTAATAACTGCTCGTTGTGACCTTGTAGTAGGACAGCGCTCCTTGGAGCATAAGGTCCTGGCTCAACTCCAGGGATTGTTGAAGAACAGGATATATAACGGCGTCCTCGGCATTCTGCCTGCACGTTTGTTGTAGAGGGTATTTGGGAGTTTCAAGGTTTCTTCCTTGCGACAAATTTATGGTTCCCACTTTTTATGAAAGGTCCTCCCAGAAAGCAACTAAGTGGTGTATGTTATAATGCCTTACAACAACCTTGAACCATTAGACAATCTACAACGTCAATACCACCTGGACTATTCGAATAGCGTTTCACCACGTTTGGTTTACGAGAAGCAGATTCAACTATTTCAACAAATTTTTCATCTATTTTTGAATATGATATCATTAGGCCTGGATTTCAATCTGATGTTTAGACTACATATTGATTACCTGTTTTGAAGAAATGTAACACCGAGAGCACTTGTACTCTGTTTTCAAAAGAATAAGTGATTAAGAATTATATATAAATATGGCAAAAACTGTTTTTAGTGACCCTAAAATTGGATGTTTGGGATATAAAATTTCAAAGGAAACAAAGCAAGTGTTAAACCTTCCCTGACGTATGTTGATGCCTATACAAAATGTGTCAGAGTCTACGTCAGCTACCAACTTAACCTAGTTCTTAAGAATGATTAATTTTTTATAACCGTTTCAATCTGAATTGCGCTGAACTGCAACAGCCTCTAATACTTTTTACTTAGATAAACAGCAAATAAAATTCTTCTCGATCCGACAGATCGTTCCCGTAAGGAATTCAAAAGTTTCAAAATCGCATTTCATTCTCTCAATTAATGTTACAGTACCTCTTACATCGATGCTTAGATCAAATTAAACACGGTGAGATATGTTTATTAAACTTCTTCTCACATTCCTCAATTGATATTAAGAGATTTATTATGTGTATGATTAGGAAATATTGTCCTGTTTGGCATATAAAAAGAATTTAAGGTATATAATAAAAGAGCAATCTTTCATTATTTATGCACAAGCTATGAATTTATAACTTTTGCAATTCTAGAAAATTTAGACTAAAGCTCACCCATACAAGTAAAGTTGCTATATTATGTTGCTCAATTTTCAATAAATATTCAACATCATATATAAAATAAAGAAAATGTTGAAAAAATTAAAAAATTTAATTTCCTTAAGAGTATTGAAAAATATAAATAAATTAAAAAACTAAAATTTCTTAATTTCTAAATTTCGGTAATAAAAATAATTAAGTGATATCTATGTAGTGTGGCATACACAAACATAAGGCAACTACACTCACTTTTCTATGATAAACTTATTTTAAAAATTCATTGAAAAATATTGCCCATACTAAAATCGTAACAAATTTGTGAATATGAACAATTTTTTGGATAAATATGTAACTATAATGTTGTATAGAGAATAGGAAATCTGCTATGCATATCAATATGTGGATTAACAAACACTCATACATACATACACAAGAGTTACAGCTTGAAATCCCAAAATGAGACAGTTGGAATTATTTTCTAAGAATTTGAATGCATTTTTCACATTTTAAAAAATTAATTTTTAGTTGCACACGGAACTTAATTTACAATTATGATAAACTATAAGATCCCTGTCGTTTGAGAACTTTTTAATAATATATTGTGTTTTTTGTTTTAAATTTGAACATATTTTTTGTTAATTTTACCAATATACAAGAATTTGAACTCAATTTTTAGTCATTATTAATATTACGATTTTAGTGTTAGACAATCTAGTTATAAATCAAAATATTTAACCATTTACTTACATGCTTGATAATTATCCTTCGCTTTATCTATCATCTCTGATGCCATTTCCAAGAATGATGATGTTTTATCTTGGATGATGCAGTCGTGTGGGCTCTTCGTTGATAATTGACCAAAGGCAAAATTCATCAGCCACACAGTTAATAATGCTTTCATTTTTCTAAAACAAAAAATTGATGGTACATTTAAGCTATTTCTTTAATAAACAGTTAAATTATTGTAAAATGCATCGAAATCATATTATATCGTTTTGTCCTATATATTATTTACAATTATTAAGAAGTTACTTTGTTTCTATTTTGTTATAGTAGTAGGTCAAAGATTTGAAAAGCTATTGATTTTTACAGCATGAGTTACCGAATGATCTTGAAAACAAATGATTTAATTTTTTATGCTTGTATATGCATACATCTTTGAGGAAATAATTGTCGATTGAACCATTGTAGTCATATTATTAAAAACGTGCATTTGAATTTAGTCTGGAGAAAACCGGAAAATTCACATTTAGAATATTTATCCATTAATAAATCATAACTGAATATAGAAGCAGTAATCTAGTGATGAATTTTCAGAAATTTGATAAGCCCTTTTAGATTATAGGAATTTGTTACTATAAGGACAGATGATTTAAAATTAAATGTGTATGATTTAAAATTTTAAATATATTTCAATACAAACCTATTTTTTCTATACAGAATATGTCTCTAGAATTTTTAGCATTTTCAATGTATAGTCAAAGAATCTAAATATACAGGGTTACATTAAAATATGTTTGAGACTAGCACTAAAAGTTTCCTTGTGCGTTTTTGCTTATCCAATTGTTGTACTTGATGTAATTTTGTACTATGTAAACATATCGAGGCTTGCAGATTTGCTAATTCTCTGGACGTTTTTTATCGATGAATGTCTTCAATTTATCTAATTGAGAGCAATACTTTTAAGAATTTATTGTTTTATAAGCTCTTAAGCTTTATAAGATAAAAGCTCATAATAAAGGATTCTTTTCCAATCCCACCCGACACAGAGCATTACCTTCCTCGAATCAAGACCGGCTTTTGGGGTGTCTAAAGGTGGTTCATCACGCTCTCCCCAAAATCTTTTATGCTGCACTTATTCTTTTCTCTTCTCCTATCCTTCAGAAATGGTGTGTTCTTTCGGCTACAGCACCTTCCCCATTAACAGCGCATAGTTCTTTGCCATTTCGGGGGCATTTTTGGCCTTCCGATAAAATAAAAGCATTAAATGCTTATGATGCACTTTATTTGCTTCCCTGTTCTAAGACGTATAAAACTGATAAAAATTCAAGAACCACCGAATCTTTTTCCAAATGCAGTGGGGGATCAGTTAACGAACAGTTCGTGCTGCAAACAAATAGGACAACGAACACTTTCACAAAAGTGTTTTGTATTCGGACAAAGAACAGATATTCCAAACAAATCTTTGGATTCAGTTTCTTCTCATGCTACCTTCCGAAAATCACCACGAAATTTCTGGACAACCAATAGTATATACTCGGTTAAAACTATTTTTCTCTAAAAATCATGATATTGTTATTTTATATATGCACGAAATGCCTAAGAAAAATATCAGCATTTCTAAGCCTCAAATTAATTCAGTGTTTAAAATTAATTCTAGATTAATATAAACAGCATTTCATCCCATATTATTTCTAACAGATTAGATAGATAGATTATAATAATTCTATATATTAATTCGAATATTCATTTAATTAATTCTTTGTTTTTTATTAAAAATTTACTTGTAATGTTTTTCTATAAAAATTTACCTTTATTTATAGCGAATGAATTTATAAAACTTATTTTATAAAATTTTTACATCAAACTTACCTCTTTTGATATGTTTATTTAAGAAATACTTAAAGCACAAAAGAAAGTTCGAATGTCAGACTACCACAGTCGGGAAATGATTTTAAATAAAACTTACTTCCTGATTTCCAAACAGTTGTGAAACGAAGTCACAGTTCCAAAAAAGGAACTGAACAAGCATTCCAAAGATTTTTATTGCTGTTTATTCTAGCACATGTTTCCTGAATTGTAGTAATATTTAAAAAAGAAAAACTAATGATTAGAGAGAAAAAATTATTGTAAACAGTAGCATGATAAAATGGATAAATTGATATGCAAGTGAAAGTACTTTTTATTTATATTCAGTATTTTAATGTGCAATTAAAAAATCAGCAAAGAGGCTCCAATAAATAAAATACTTTGTAACCAAAAAGCATTGGACTTAGAAGACTCTGATAAATTCAAGTCTCACATTGTAGTTAATTCAGGTTAATTGTCAGGTATTGACTGGAAAATAAATGCATATTCAAGATATGTACAAGAACAACAAATGTAGCTTAAAAGTGCATTAGTAATTTATGCAAAATTTATTAATTGTTTAATTAATTATTTATTAAATTATGTAAATAAAAACTATATGCAAATGATTATTCTGTGGAGCATTACATATATAGTTAGAGGTTAAAAAGTAGAAAAAAAATTAAAATCCGAAAATAAAATTTAGTATATTTTTCTTGTTTTGCATTGAGATAAGTAAATTCACTTAATGCTTTAAAAATGATTTAACATTCAAGAATCCAAATTTCCTAGATTTTTACTCCGAAAATTTTAACAGGATATGAAAGGAATTTGCTTTTCCTAAAATTATTGTTTCATCAATATTTCGTCAAATATTATTCTTTCATTAAATGCAATTTTACATGAGATTCAATCATTAAGTATTTTTAAATATAACTACATGCATATGAATACATATTTAAATTATATCATTAAGCATATCTTCATATGCATGTAATTATGATTAAAAATACTTTATTGTCATATAACTTCGTATAAACAAAAATACAATGAATCCGACAATGGAATGAAATATTCTTTAATAGTTTTAAAAGGTGGGAATTGAAATCATTTGATCCGGTCAGATAAATTAAAAATTTATAGCTAAAGCTTTTCAATCCATTATAAGAAAAACAGTTCTTGAATAAGATATATTTCCCTAAATTAAATTTTAAGTTATAAATATAGCCCTTTCAATATTTGTTTTGCATTATTATTTTTTCATATGTACTGGTTGTTTCAAATTACACAATAAAAACATAAAGACTGGTTGGGGGTATAGAAAGCGGTAGATTTCCTATTGTAATATGAGTATCATTGTATTGCATGGCAGTGATAATAACATACAAAGAAAAACAAGTAAAGTGAAATAAAATTCAACAATTTACTTACCTAAGTTGTTGTGTGGCACCGGTGGGCTGGTTTGTTGTGGCAACTTTCTTAGTATTGGAAGGTAGTGAGTTCGAATCCCAGCTTAACCAAAGATCCGTCGTGTTCTCTTTGAGAATCTTGAGCACGTTATAACTGGACGTGGTCCTAATATCCCCCTTGTAAAATTTTACCTATGTGAGTGGCAACCGAGCCATTGGGAGTATTCTACTTTATCCCCATTTCAAAATCATGAAGAATCCACACGGCTGGCTCTATCTACCTTATATTTACTGCCGGTTACTCACCTTATACTTTTTCCTGCTTGCTCTGGCGAATTGCACACTTCATGTCATTTGAATAACTTGGTAAGAGGCATCTACTCTTTAATTTGCATAATTTTCTGCCCCTTCTTAGCGTATAATTTTCAATATGGGGTATATATATATATATATATATATATATATATATATATATATATATATATATATATATATATGTATATATATATATATATATATATATATATATATATATATATATATATATATATATATATATATATATATATATATATATATATATATATATATATATATATATATATATATATGTATGTATATATATGTATATATATATATACTATATATATATATATATATATATATATATATATATATATATATATATATATATATATATATATATATATATATATATATATATATATATATATATATATCTGTGTGTGTGGGATGGGGAGTGGCCAAGGCGTAATTTAATTAACAAATCTTATACAGAGCTTAATGTTTAATTAACACATTTACAAATACAATTGTGTACAAATTTGGGATATTTACAATTAATCGTCTTAATGCTAATAATATGAAATGAAGTTTAAAGTTATGGAGGAAAGTAGCAGTCTTCTTGCTGCTATCCAAAGTAACATCTTACAACGTTTCCGTCTTTTGGCTTACTGGAGAAATTGTTGCGCTTCTCTAGCCACTTCCAGAGAGGGCACTTGAAATAGTGACGTTGCCTTAAGTCACACACACACACACACACACACACACACACACACACACACACACACACACACACACACACACACACACACACACACACACACACACACACACACACACACACACACACACATATATATATATATAGATGTATATATATATACATATGTATATATATATATATAATATATATCAGTGTGACGTGCGGTAAATTTTCATGCAGGGGGTGTGCAGAGAACAACAATAATAATAAAACCATAAAAATATACATTAAGCACTTCTTTAACTTTTTATTATTCATTTGTACCCAAAATCCATAAGCCTATCCGTATAACTGAGGAATTGAAAGCGCCACCAGAGGGCCATTCACATCAAGTTCGTCACCGGATATACATAGAGAGAAAGAGAACGACGAGGAGAGGAAATGACGAGAAAAGCCGCGATGACGTGAATTGATATTGGACTGATTTCGAATGATAACTAAGATGTCAGATTAGACTATGTGATTTGATGTTCACTTGTAAATATGTAAATAGCTTTTTCTTATTATTTCAAAACCATAATTAAATCATTTAAACTTTATGTGTTAATATTGCCTGAGTATGAAGCAACAGAACCCACATTACTAACGAAATCATCAATTACATGATCCAAAAACTCTGGTTTTGACTGTAATAAGCGAAGCATTTCTTTTTCTATTGTTATTAGAGATAAATTACTTTATCTCTATCCTGGCTCACACATTGTATTGCGTGCCTATTTTTTTATTCTTTTTCAATGCTGAAAATGATTTCTCCACAGAAGTAGTTGAAAATGGAATTGTACAAATTAAATGTGCCAAAATTTATTTAATCCCCTCAGACCATTTGTCATATTATTCAGCATTATATGCTGAATAAGTTTCGATAAATTCACTTCGTTGTATGACTCACTTCGATAAAGAACGCATAATTCATGGTTAGTTTGAAAAATTGAAACGTTTCGCATAAGCGTTCTTTAACGAATTAAGGCATTCATCCGGATATTTACTTTGATATTTTTTAAAACTAAAATTCAATAGTTCAAAAAGTTTGAGCGAATTTAATTTTTTAAAACGGAGATCTAACTGACAATAAATAAAATCCATTATTTCATAACTTAAATTTTTAATATGTTGGTCTACATTTGAGTTTTGTAAATTTTCCTAACGTTTATTTTTTAAATTTGGGGGACCTTTTCCAGAAATAGTCTTTTTATAAACTTCATCAGATGCAAGAGAAGTTCACATACCTTGAATTGCACCTTTTACTTCCACTACTTTTTGACTAGAATATGCTAGATCTAAGTTAGTTTCTTGTAAATTATCAAATAGAACATCATTATAACTAAACACTTTGGTTAAAATATTTAGGAAAAATACCGTTAAATTCCTCAAAAAACATGTGATAACTTTTTGCAATATTAATTGTATCTTTATCCCAGCCTTCTGGATTCTCAAAAATATTTTTAAATAAATCTTTCGCTTTTCATGGTATTTACCTAACGAGATGAATAATTTCAACGTTTTGTGGCAAATCTTGGAAATTTTCTTTTAATAATTTCATTTAAAACATTATTTCTTTTTGTAGACACCGAAAATAAAATGAGTCGATGCCAGAAATTTTTGCAAAAAATAATTTACAATCTTTTATAAACAATACAGATTGCGACAGAGCTAAATTAAGTACATGTGCGCAACAATGCACAAATATAGCTTCTGGGAATATGTCTTTTACTTTTCTCTGCGTCCCATTCAACGCTCCTGCCATGACTGCCGCCCCATCGTACGTTTAAGCAATCAGTTTGTTCTCACACCCCCAACTCATAATCGTTTCTTGCACAACAATACACAAAGCTTCCGCTGAACGAGCACCACTCTAACATCTTAAAAAAAAAAAATAAATCTTTCCTCTGTTGCACTACAATTATTAATATATCATAGCAAAACCGATAATTGCGATTTGTGGGGTATGTCAGATGTTTCATACAGCATAATAGTAACGAATGGCGTTTCTTTTACCTCATTTCTAATTTCTGAAATTAAAATTTTTTTTTATCGATGCAATAATATCATTTTGTATTCTATTAGAGTTTCCAGAAAATACAGTTGCAGTTCTTAGATGGGTTGCTAAAAGTTCATTTTATTTACTAATTAAAGTTATTAATTCGATATAATTTCCTCGATTAAGGGAATTCATATTCTCATTGTGTCCACGAAATGCACTTTCTTGTTTTGCTCAGTAACAAACAACATCTATTATACTCTTGAGAATATTTCTATTTCTTGTTACTTTTTCATTGTGTTGAACAAATGATGAAGCCTTTTGTTGATCTAACATTCAATCTATCCTGACGGTACCAAATGTTTTTAATATTATTATGGCATTTATGTGAGATTGTGTTTTTTCATGTTTCTTTGCAGCTTCGTGGAGAGGATTTGAATCACTGTAGCCTTGTTTTTTTCAAATATTCTTAACCTTTTCAATTACAACAAAAAGTAAACATGGCCAACAGTACAACTTATTCAATTCACAACAACCGGTTAAACATTTAAATATTTCATACATAGATTTTTTGAAAATGTCGTACATAATTTTGTCCTTTAATCTTAACGTTTTTCGATAGAATAATGCATCGGTGTACTTAATTTAACTATTTCGTTTTCTGTAGTAATGTCTCGTCTCGAAAATGGATTTCCCAATAAATCTTTAATCTTTTGAGACATCTGAGTTCTCCATTCTGAAATGGATTATTTATTATGAATATAAATTTAAGGAATATAATAAAAAAGATATTTACCTACGAGTAGTCGAGGCATAACTATAAAAACATTTATACTTATGAGAATTCTACTAGCACTGAATCAAAAATCATGTTTTGTGTTGTATGGTGCCATATCGGCGGAGAAAAAGTAACGCTTCGGGCTTCCATGAAAAACTTATATTTTCAGCAAACGTAGTGCCATACGGCGCCAGCCGCTGCTGTGCCTTCTCAGAATGCTCATTGGTGCCTACAAACCGAACGTCTATTCCACGTGCAGAGGATTTCACTGCACGCTGGCACAATAGAACGAATTGTTTCTTGTTCGATCAGTGGATTAAATTACACTGCTGGACAATTGCTAAGGACGGATCACAAATTGCAATTTAGCATAACATTAAGTGAGACAAATGAGGCCTAGAAGGATAAAATATAGTTGCCACACTGTTCAGATATTAGAATAAAGAATTTTTCAAAGATTTTTGAGCAATTTACGTAAATATGAGCAAGTGTGTGTTGTTCATATTTCGGAAAAAAGGCCTTAAAATAAACTTATAGTATTGTGTACAGCTTTTCCTTAAATTTTTATAATGTTCATATATTTGAGATTTATAAATTAGTGCTTTATATATATATATATATATATATATATATATATATATATATATATATATATATATATATATATATATATATATATATATATAGGAATTGATAATAAAATATGACTGACAGAAATATCTTTTTCAAATAAATAAAAAAAAATAGTTATAACTTCGATTTAAAATTAAAAACAAGCTTCTTCAATTCAAAATTCTGTCTGAAGAATAATCAAATCATCGTAGCATTAACTTGTGGTTTCCATCATAAAAATTATTATGAGACACAATTATAAAAAAATGGACCACGGATATATTCAAAATATGACAAGTAAATGATAAAGTACAGAGAATTCTTTAAAAATTTTTAATTGGATTTATTTTCTATAAATTGTAATACGTGTTTGCGCATGAAATTGTTTATTTATTAATAAGAATATAATTTTTCTTGCATGAATATGTGGTCACTTATGAAATGCAGTTTTCACATTCCAACACTAGATGAATCTTTGAATATTGAATATCAATAAGTTTTCTCTAAGTTTTCTGTTTTGCGCAGTATTAGGAGGTTAATCATGAGTCGACTGTAGTAGCAAAAATAAAATTATTTTCTATTTTATCATATGAATCTAGCTGCTGTGTCCTGGTTAAAAAGGGTACAATTGTCCTCCCGGAAAAATGATGAGATCTTAGCTAACCGATGGTACATCGTGCTCACTCATGGTGGATAGAAATCATAAAATAAGTTAGAGTCACAGTAGTAGGTAAAATGGGAGGCAGGTAAAATCACATAATTTTTTCCCATGGGTTCAAAAATACTAAAGTAGAATTCCAATATAACCTGATATTAGTAGAATTTTTTTTTTAATAAATACATTAAATGAATGAGCGAAAAGCAATAAATATGCGTAAAAACAAAATATAGTAAACAGTAGAAAGTTTAAAATTTTTAATAAAATGTTGAATACAGGTGCGTTGTTTACAATCTAAAGCTAACGAACACATGATTGCCACTTACAAAACAGCAAGAAAATTATAACAAATTGCATATACTTAAATGTGGCGATATATGTGTGCAATTAGCCATACAAACAATATTTCTTAATTAAAATATCATTAAGAAATGTTATTTGTATGTTACAAAGAAGTAGATTAAGAAATGTTACAAATGAACAAACTCCGTCTGTTCCCAAAATTGCTTGAGTGGTCAGAAATTTTGTTAGAAAATATTTGGTTCTTTTACCTACAAAATCATGTAATAAATCTGCATGAGAACGATCTCATAATCCTTTCCTTCAATAATCTTTTTAATTTAAAAATAAATTATAATATCTTAATTCCAATAAATATATAAAATGAGAATAATAAAGTTAAAAAAGGAAATTTAAGTGGTTACATTTAAAACTAATTTTTGGTCATAATATCTGAAATGCTTAGTTAATTTGTTACCTAACAGATTTATTCCTGATAGCAGATCGAACGTAATTGAATATTTTTTATGTAAATAGTTAATTTTTATTTCCTCATTTCATTTTTAAAAAGCAAATTTTTTAGATTTCTCAGCTGAATAAAAAGGTGTCTAATTTTCAGCTACATTAGTTACATTTCTCTCTCTTTTTTTTTTTTTTTTTTTTTGAAAAAGAAAATATTTTTGTTATATTATATCACTGTAAAGTTTTTGTTATATTATATCATTGTACAGAATACACTTTGTATTGCGATGATTTCAATTCATTTAGGAGTTTTAATAACATTATCTGTATTATGTTTTGGATCTATGTTATTTTTTTGATCTGTATTATGTTTTTGATCTGTATTATGTTTTTGATCTGTGTTATGTTTTTGATCTGTGTTATGTTTTTGATCTGTGTTATGTTTTTGATCTGTATTACGTTTCTGATCTGTGTTATGTTTTTGATCTATATTACGTTTTTGATCTGTATTATGTTTTTGATCTGTGTTATGTTTTTGATCTGTATTACGTTTCTGATCTGTGTTATGTTTTTGATCTGTATTATTTTTTCGAAAATGTCTGTGCCGTATTTTAATCTCTGTTGTGTCCAATGACTCGTGGTAGCCCTTCCACGTTCTCCAATTGACTCCATTAGCATACGAATCATGCTTGCCTCTTAGATAAAGTCCATTGAGATTTGCTGCATGACAAGCACTGTACCACCATCCACCCTTGTAACTCTGAGCACAACTGTGGCTGTCTGATATATCATTATCACGGTCTTTCGTTGAAAATTTTTGCCCACTGTGTCTTCCCATTGAATCGCCTGAAATACAGAAGAAATCACTCTTAAATTTCAAAACTTTGAATAAGAGAATATTATTATGCATTATGTAGTATAAGCAATTGAAAATATAATCTCGAAAAGATAAAATTATAAGCACATCTGAGGATACAAAATCATAATAAAAAAAGTGATAAAAAAAACATGGTAAGAAATTTAGGAAGCGAAAATGTTTTTGAACTCATTTCACCTTCTCTCTCTCTCTCTCTCTGATTGAATTTTCAAATCAACAATTCACGGTGGGGTTCACATTGGAAGAGAAAAACCCCTATCTAATCGTAGCATAGAATATTTTGACTGGTAAAAAGTGCGTAATTTTAGTTTTGAAAATATATAAAAATCTAAATGATTCCTTAATTTAGATGAAGGCAATCAAAGCAGATAAAGGCGAAAATGATATGAGAAAATTAAACCATTCTAAGTAAAGTGATAAACCCGCTACTGTTACTATAGAAAGTAATAAATTTCATTTATATTTAGTATCAGAATTTTGTATTTAGAGAGACACTTTACATTATTGTATTTTAATACGATCTTTTAGATGTGTGATGAAAACTCGAAATTAAAGGTAAATTGTACTAGCTAATCCTGATTGAAAAGTAAAAGGGGTGTCTGGATTTGTCTTTGGATGAATGTCGAATTGTTAAATACATTTCTACGACATTATTAACATAATTTGAATAATGAAGGGTTAAATATCCCCAGTAACCATGGGAACGAGAAGAGGGTGGGACAAATTCGTACACAATCTTGTCATTCGATTGTTCCTAAAATTGTGATATAAATTCGTAAGCATCACTTTTTTCGGTCGTCACGGTTATCAAACCTGGGTTTGTATTCCTTAGAATCTCAAATGTTTTAACGTATAAAAAAATTCCTGTATTTTAAAATATAACAATAAATATTATTTGATATTCTATATTTATCTCTTGATGGATTGTTATACCAGAAGTGTGATTTCTCATTAGAATTTAATATCAATATTTCTGGAAATTTCATGCGGGGAACTTATATCACTGTTCTAATTTTATAGAAAAGAAGGCTTATATCAAAGATAACTTTTAATGCAAGACAAAATGCATTCATAAAATTCTAAATATGACAAAGTTCTTTTAAACTGTTTGGTAGTGAACCTGTTTTTTACTTTCAATTTTTAGGTGATTCAGGATTTTGTGATATAGAAATATGTTTCACTTGATACACGTCACCCTTTGATAAGTTAAATATATTTTGAACTTCAGAGTATTTGTTGAGTATTGAGAAACGTATGTCGTAACTATTACTATAGAATCTCAAAATGCGCTTCAATAAATATTTTGTAGCAGTACTAAATTATGTTCCTACAAAACTATTTACTGAATGACTTTCTGATTATTAACTGAAGTATAAAGTGGTTTTAAAAAAGAGAAGCACATTGTATACACTATAAATATAATTTTTTAGGAATAGAAATTATAATTTATATAATAAAAAGGTTGTGCTATTATACTTTGTTACTTTATGCTCTTTAATAATCAAATTAGTTATAATTTTTAAGGAGTTTGAATTATAATCAATCTATTTAACAACAGTGTAAAGTAACAAGGATATAATAAACCCTTTTAATTGAAGAAAAGTAATAAAAATGGACTTCATTGATACCAATATATACTGATGGATCTTTACCTGCATCCCCACTGTAATCTTTTATGTACAGCGTATAATTATTCTCTTCACTATCGATCCAGAAGGTATCATACATGGCATATCTTTTATTTCCTTCCACATCCCTCAAGTCGAAGCGTATGGAATACAGCTTTTGATTGCTCAGTGCAAATATGTTGTCGTTTCCTGTGGAAAAAGATAATACTAGATTAATTATTGGGTTGTTCGAAAAGTAACTTCATTCTTTTGGGGAAAATGAAGTACAATTTTCTTATAATGAATAAATATTTTATTAATCATATATTGGCCATTTTGGTTCAACACCTTTTGCTATCTTTCTGGTTGCAGCATGATCCCACGCTTATAAGATTTTTGATCTGGCAAAAAACTGATAGAGGTGATTTTTAACCTTTTCATTTGAAATAAAAGTTTTACCGTTCAAACAGTTTTGCAGTGACCAAAACATATAATAATCCGAAGGCGACAGATCTGGAAAATATGCTGAGTGTGGCAGTATATCCATTCAAGCTGGAAATCTTTTGGCGAGTGACTAAACTTATATAATGTCTCGCAATATCTTAGTGGAACACTACACATTTTCTCTTGATTAATTCTGGCCTTTTTTGTTGAAGTGCATCATTCAGTTTGTCTAGCTGATGATAGTAGACCTTCGAATTAGTTGTTGTGTTATCCCGTAAAAGTTAAAGAAAAAAAAAACTTTTCCCTTAAAATCACACCAAACAGACAGCATCACCTTTTTTTGATGGATATTAGCTTTTGAAATCCTTTGAGCCATTTTATCTATTCTGCTCCATGATGTATTGCGTTTGACATTCTTACATACAACCCATTTTTCGTCCCCAGTAATAATGCACTACAATAATGTATCACTTTCGTGACGTTTGAGAAGCGAATCACAGATGTCAACGCGACGACACAAATTTCTCTCCGCTAGAACACGGGAAATCCATATATCGAGCTTCGAGGTTAAACCCAGGCCTTTCAAACGTGTGGTCATAAATAATTGAATTCGATAAATTTAACCTCTTGCCGACCTCACGTTTTGTTATTCACCGATTTGCATCAATTAATGCCTTTGTCGTGTCTTTATCAGCTTCACTCGGCCTTCCGGAACATGGTGCATCTTCGAAATCAAAATTACCGTATCGAAATATTGCAAACCAATTCTAGAACTGGCGTACTGTCAACATACACACTGCTGGACAATTGCTAAGGACGGATCACAAATTGCAATGTAGCATAACATTAAGCGAGACATGAAGCCTAGTAGGATAAAATATAGTTGCAACACTGTTCAGACATTAGAATAAAGAATATTTTTTGTTCTGGAAAGTACAAAAGCTGTGAAACATCTGAAAGAAAAAAATGTTCATTTGATGCTACATACGGAAAAATGGAACAATGCATCTAAAAGTCAGCAGGCACCTTGAAGAAAGGTATCAGTACGGGATATGTCCACCGTGGAATGTGATGCAACATTCCACACGTCGTATCATACTTTGCACAATATTATCCAGCAGCTGTTGATGCAATTTATCCCATTCCTCTGGGAGTGCACGGATGAGGGTGTTCTTGTTTGTCGGAGGATAGTTTCGACCAGCAACTTGCCTCCCCAAAGCATCCCACACATTTTTAATGGAGTTTAGATCTGGAGAAGGTGATGACCATACGAGGCGTTGAATACCCTCGCTTTCCTGACAATCCTAAGCAGCGAGTGTTCGATGACATGTTATGTTGTCGTCCATAAAAACAAATTTATCACCGACAGCACCACGGAAAAGACGAACATGAGGAAGTAAAACTTCATTAATGTATCGTTGGCCCATCATAGTCCCATTCGCAACCACATGTAGAGGCGTGCGGCCATTGATCATGATGCCGGCCCACACCATGACACTGCATGTCGGATATCGGTCCCTTTCCTGGATATTTTCTGGACGATAAGCAGTACCACTCTCGCGCCCGATCAGTTGGCGTCTGCAATCCTATGACAGACTGAGCCTATTCTCATCTGAGAATAGTATGCATGCCCAGTCCTGTTCAGTCCAATTGCGATGCTCACGACGCCATTGCAAACGGGAAATACGGTGCAGTCTGATCAATGGGACACACACAACAGGTCTGCGGGCGTTCAGTCCTCCTCTCCTCAAACGTCTGCCAACAGTTTTTCGGGAGATCTGATTTCCTGAGGAAGCAAGAAACTGATTTGCCTCCTGCTAAGTTGTGGTGCGCCTGTTCCTTTTTGCTGATAGGAGTACATATCTGTCTTCTGCAGGCGTCTTACTTCTATCACGACCTCCCCCGTGCCGCCTACTACACATTCCAGTAGTTTTAAATGACTTCCACAGCCGTGAAACAACGCTGTGAGCGATGTCAAACTCCCTGGCAACATCTGTTATTTTTCACCCTTCTTCGATCTTTCCAATAATTCAGCCATGCGTAAAATCATCTAAGTGATGTCGGAAAGCCATGCCGAAAATTTCAAGTTCGTCTATTAAATCTTTCCTGTAAAACTTTGACTTGAAACAATAACTCTCCACACACGACTCTCAAAACCTTTAAAGCTCTTAAGAACGCTATCACGAGATGAACAGACGTGGAAAAAAATTTGCATTCGCATACTTCTTCTTACTATATTCCGCATTTATTCTAATCTTCCACATTTTGCTTCCTTTCATTGTGGTTGCTATGGATGATTGTGTTATCCTTCCTTAGAAATTATCCAGCCGTGTACTCTTCATATACATTGGTTAATTCTTTATGGTTTTAACATTATTTTTACCTTTTCTATATTAAAGAAGTAAAATATAACGAAAAAATGCCTCTTATTGCTCTCCGTATTTAAATGGGCACCAACCAAAAACTACTGCTTAGAATTAATTGAACTTTGTCACACACAAGCCTTGCTGTATCAGCTTTAAAAATACATAATGATTATGCGGCTTAAGTGTGATGCTGCCTTCGAAAACTACAATTAAATCCTCTGTCGGGAAAAAACTAAATTACTTTCCGAACAAAGCAATATTTTCATCATGAGATCAAAGTTTTTATTTCTTAATATAAACTATGATAGAACAGGGGTCCAAAAACAAAAAAGATAGTAGTAGAAGGAAGGGAATGAAACTTTATGAACATGTCTACTGAAAAGTCATAAAAAATAAAACACTAACATGTAGGGTCTCTTGAGCACACTGAAGTGCCGCAACACGATGTGGCATGCACTTGAATAATGTCCGAATTAGTGTTGGAGGTAACTGACATCATAAATCTTGCTAGACTGTCATAAATATGTTGATCTGAGAGTGGTGGAGATCTTTTCTTGACAACAAGTTACAAGGCATCCCAGATATGTTAAATAATGTTCAAGTCTGGAGATTTATGTAGCCAGCAAAAATGTCTAAAGCCAAAAAAGTGTTTCTGGAGCCACTCTGTAGCAAAGATGGATATGGGAGGTGTTGCAATCACTTACTAGAATTCGCCAAGTCCGTCAGAATCTTAATGGGCATGAATTGGTACAAATGATCCGACAGGATGCTTACGTATCTCTGTCATCTAGACGTATCAGATATTCCACACCACTCTCCATATCATCCTAGAGCCTTCATCAGCTTGAACAGTCCTTTGTTGAATTGTAGGTTCTGTGAATTCATGAGATAGCTTCCGTAAACATATATGCCCATCCACTCGATTGAATTTGAAACGAGATTTGACATACTAGATAGCGTCTTTCCAGTTAACAAGAGTCCGAAGTCGGTGTTGAAGGATCCAGGAGAGGAGTAAAGTTTTGTGTCATGCAGTCATCAAGGGTACACGAATGGGCCTTCTGTCTCGAAAGCCCATATCAATGAGGCTTCGCTGAGTAGTTTGCACGCTGACATTTGTTGATGGCCCAGCACTGAAATCTGCAGCAATTTGCGAAAGGGTTGCACGCCTGTCATGTTTAATGATTATCGCCAGCCATCGTTGATCCCATTCTTGCACGATTTTTTTCTGACCACAGTGATGTTAGAGAGTTAATGTTTTACCGTATTCCTGATATTCATGGTTTACTCGTGAAACGGTTTTATTTGAAGATCTAAATTTCTTTGGAACCTCAAAGAGACTCTGCCCTATCTCCCGTGAGTCGATTATAACACCGCATTCAAATAAACTACAATTTTTAAACCTGTCATTGTATCAGCAGTAACCAATATAATATCAGTTGTTGTTGCATCAGCATGCTTCCCAATACTTAATTACTTAATCCTGAATTGGGCTCTACCAATAAAATAGAAGCAGCCGGGTGAAGTGGTCATGAGTTTGAAAGAAAGATAAAGCAGAAGACCCCCAATACTTTGCCTGCCACCCCCAGAAGTATCATTTCACTTGGAGAAAATTGCGACCACGCCAATTTTAACGTGCCGCAGTGGCCATTAGTGAACACGATGAATAATAGGTTAAGCCAGGATTCAAACTCGTTACTTTCCGATAATGACAATGATGCCATAACAAACCAGGCCACCACTGTCTCATCTAATAACTCTGTCAGGCATCTGTTGCCTTACATCTGTATTGATAAATGCAGCAAAACGTCAAAGATTGGAGTGGCTTTCCTCTGCATCTCTTCGGAAAATGGTCCGAGCAGAAAAAACACTCATTATAAAACGATGATCTTTTTTTGATAGTCAAGGCATTATCCACAAGGAATTTCTATTTGAGAGAACGGCGATGAATGTTTCAAGATAAATTGAAATTTTGACCCGTTTCATGAAATGCCTATCCGGGATACCACTTCGGTACGCACAACAAAGTTCATGTTTCTTTTTTTTTTGTTCACGACAATGCTTACCTTCACACAACTAACATCATCAAATAGTTCTTGGCAAGAAAAGACATCAAACAGCTTTGAAAGAAATTTGACAATTTTCCTGACATCCAACGAAATGTGATGAGGCTTTTGATTCAATCTCAAAAGAAGACTTTTTGCAATGTTTTCATTACATGTATAGGAGATAAAAGTGGTGTATAGATATGGGATAGGAATATTTCTAAGGACGGTAATATTTCATTAAAGTTTCATCTAAGCTATTGTTATAGGATGGTTCACCGAACTTTATTGTCAATGTTACTCTCTTTTCTCTCTCTCTTAAAGTACTCTCTTAAAGAAACTCTTTTTGAAATCGCAGAATACCACATAAATGCTTGAGCAAGTGGAAAAATTAAATTAGATTTACATTTGTTTAATTCTGCACTGTATTCCTAATTCAACTAATTTTGTTATTCAAAATATTATCGAAAATTTTTGTGTTTCATAATTCCTTTAATCTAGAGCTCAGCTATCGTGTAATCTCTTAGGTGAAATTTGAATATTTTGGTGAAGAAGAAATGTTGACAAGCTGACGTAATGGTGATGTAATAAATTCTTTCCTGAAAAAAGCTTACGTATATGAATAATGAAACTAAACTAGATAAAAAATAAAAAGCGTAAAAACGCATCCTCACATACTCAAATCTTTGAAATACTAGAACTTTAAAAAGGAAAATATAAGAACATTAATTTCACAAATGTAAATACAAATAAGGAAAATATAGAAACGAAAATTTTGAAAATATAAATAAAAATCATAAAAAAAACATAAAAATATCAATTTCGTTAATGTAAATATAAATTGTAATATACAATTCAAATTACCTAATAAAAAAGAAATTAGAAATATGAATTTCAAAAATGTTCGAAATTCCCTCACGATGACGTAACTACTAGGTTTGTTAAAACAGAGAATGTTGCAGACTATTCTTAACATTCTCTATCTTCATAACGTAATAATAAATCCAGATTACTAGATAAAGGAAGATTTCCGCCAAAAAATTCACCATATGCAAAATTTGCCAAAAGGATTATAGGCAGCTGTACCTAAAGCATCCAGTTATTTAAAAGTTCATGCAGATATCTGATATTTCCTCTAAATACACAGTTTTTGCTTAGTTTCAAATGTGAAACAGATTTCCTTTATTCAAGATTCAGGAGCTTGTTAGTTAGTTACATCAAATTTTGTATTTTTTGCGCCCTCGATGAACTTGTTGGATAGAACGTTGTATTGGTGCTATTTAAAAACACTAAATTCCTCTGTTTCGTTAGTAGTAGCTGGGAAATGTAAAAATGTCCCCTGGGGTTGGCAAGCCAAGTGTGAGAGTCTTCTACGTAATCCCTGCTTTTAAATTACGAATCCACCACTTTTGTGGTCGCAATGGCACGTCTACTAAATGCGCCATTATATAAAGTTGCCATCACTTAACAGCCTTTTTAGAGGTGAAAAGCGAAAAAGAAATACTGAGCATTGAAAAAATAAGAATTTTAAGTTTCAATATTTTTTTTACTTTAAGTTTATTTCATTTCAAATTATGATTAATATAAAAGCTTTTAATTTATTTGTAATTAGTTATTACCTAACCAAAAGTCTTCGCCGATATTTCCAAAACCATGTTTATAAGAAGACCAATCCTGGTAAAAGAAGTCTTTTGGCCTGGAAAAGTTGCCTCTTCTTTGAATAACCTGTAAAGGAATACAAAAATATTGATTTATGAAAAATTTTTGATTTTAAAATCAAATCAAAGGAAGTTGAAATTTTTTTCCTTGTTTTCAAAACGGAATGTACTTCAATGCATATATTACTGTATCAGATTAAGTTAAGATTCTGCATTCAAAGTTAACAATTTTTTTATTAATTTTATGAATTATTAAATAATGGAATATTTCTTTCTGTTAGAATTGCGCTTCTAAAAAATATTTGTAATGAATATTTGAAAAATAAATTTGTGCTTTTTTATAATTCAGTAAAATATATTTTACTGAAAAGAAATCTTTAGTTAAATGTTAATAGGATTAATAAGCAATAGAGAGTTTATGGGAATATATTGTTTTCACAAATGAAAATTATTACGAGCATGTAATTTAAATAAATGCAATTTTGTACTTACACTAATGGTGAAAAGATTTATAGTCTGAAGTTTATTGAACTCTTCGTAAAATTTCTTAAGGAGTTATCACAGAAAAATTTGATAGCTCCAATAAATTATAATTTGAATCATTGAGTTGTTCCTCACACTTTACAAAAGGGAACTGCTAAAGCTATTGTTTTTTGCATTATTAGATTACAAATTTGATGATTCCCAATAATTTATGAGTTAAATCATTGAGTTTTTGCTCACAATTTACAAGGGGAACTACTGAAAATAATTGTAATATTTGGCATTATTACATTAAAAAATGATTTGCGGTTAAAATTCTTATACTAGGATTTTTTACATATTCTTATTAGTTAAATAAAAGAATCGCAAATTTCAATTTGAATGAGAAAAGAAACTGGTACTGTATTTCGATCATAAATTTTATATCAGATTCCATATTTGAAATCAGACAAATTTAAAAGTTTTTAAGACGGAATAATGAGAAAAGATTTAACCGAATAAAAAAAAGTCATGTTGAAATTGAAACAAATTACTTAGAATTACCTTGAATCATTTTAAAATTTTTTGTGAGGATTAATTTTAAAAATTCAGAATTGTGAGCACTACTAAAGAATGTAATAATTCTAAATTATTCTTAGAAACATTTGTATGTTTAAATGCTTAGTTCTTCTTGAAATCCAAGAGGATTTAGAATGGTTTATAATATTTAGATTATAAACCATTTCTTTGGAACCTAAGAAATGCTCAAATAAAAATCAATGTTTTATATACATAAAACTAAAAAAGATGTAAACCTAAATGTAAATCTTTCGCCTCTTTTTCTAATTCACTTATGAGAAAATTTCAAGCATTTTATAAAACAAACACAGAATTTTCGACATCTTTAAAATATGTAAGTGTAAAATGTAAATGCATTTTGTATGGTAGAATAAATCAGTTGGAATTTCAATTTTCTACTACTATAATACTTAGTAATTTTGATGATATTGTGGAAACATTTCATAGCTACTTAAATTTGTTCAAAATTAATCAGTATGCAGTATAAGTTAACCAATTATGCTGCAATAATTATACTTGTATACAATTGAGAATTATACTGCTAATCAATTAACCAATAAGCAGTATAATTCTCAGTTGGCAATCCTATTTCTCCCACTTCGAGAAAAAGCATTCTTTTGAAATAATTTAAATCTAGCTTATTCTATTTAGATGCCAGCTTGACAAAGTCATCAGCTTCCGTGAATCCACGGTAAAAAGAATCTCATGCTTTTGGGATAAAGCTGCAGTCAGGAAAAAAATAGCAGTATTTATTATTTTCAAACGGTATAATCATAAAGAGAAGATTTATGTCCATATCAGCTAAGAACAAATCGAAGGAGAAGTTTAACGATTGAAAATTTTCCTTAATTGAGAAACTATTAAGTATTAATGTCCTGACTTATCCACTTCTTAGTAGACTTTCAACAGGGAGCGCATTGGGAAAACAAAAAATACATTCCCTGCAGTAAGCAAAAGCAATACTTTTACAAAATTTGCGATTTTTCAGAATAGGTTCTTGAAGCAAGCTTAATGTCTTGGTTTCAGCTATATTCCGTCATCAGCAGTCATTCTCAATTTAAAACTGGATGTGGAAACTTGGTAGGCATACAGAAAAAGTATTTATTTATACAGAGATAGCCGGGATGAAATGATTTACATATCGATATCGAAGCTTGACGGATTTTAGAAAAAAAATCTTGTTTCTCAGGGGAAAAAATATAGAAAGAAACTGAAACATAATTACTTTTGTGGTACATTCGAATATAATCACGTATTTTTTTCTTAATATTTATTAAATTTTAGCAGAGATTCTCTGCGTTAGAAATATTTGTTCACATATTAGTAATTGTGCATTTTAAAAAAAAGTTATTATTTTTATGCAAATATAAATTTATTAAATATGAATTTATTGATTTCAAATATTTATCATGCTATATGGTAAGCTCAAAATATTAATTCAAAATTTACCGTCCATCCTCCACCATCGGTATCCATGTCGCAATAAACTTCGATTGGTTTTCCGTCTAATACTCTGTTCTTGGGCCAGATTGTATAAGTGCTGCTTTTATTGTGCCCTTTTCTCAATAGATCTTCACAATCCAATGCCTTTGGAGTATCTTTTGAACCTGAAATTCAAAATTTTCATAAAATGTATGATTTTAAGACCATGCAAACGATATAAAGTTACATTGTCGGGCAAAGTAATAAAGGCTCAGAGTGTGATCTGGTATTAGGACAGCGCTCCTTGGAGCACAAGGTCCCGGGCTCGACCCCAGGCATTGTTGAACAAAGGGAGATAGATGTTGTTCCTCGGCCTTCTGCATGCACATTTGAGAGAGGATCGCTAGCTCCAGAATCATTTGGATGTGTTTCTTCATTTGTTTTACTGCCACAGTCTGCGTAGCAACCATTGGTACACCCCCAGCAACGGAGTTGTTTGATTTTGCTATCGTGGCTAATTAAAAGGTTGCAATTAATTATTTCAACAAAATATCACACTAGTTCAGAGGATATTTATCCGAAGTAAAATTGGTGTGAATTTTATGGCATTTCGAAAAGTAGAAATTTGTTTTCAGTAATTTATTTTGGATATTTCGGCCATATTTTTACCATTATTGTTCCGTTGGATTAATTAAGATCATGATGAGTTGCTAATCCAAAGTAAGTGCCCAGATGCCGTATTATTGCCTTCCGTGCGTTTTGATGTATAGACTGTGTTGACAGGATAATTGGAACTGAAATTTTTAACAATTTAACAAATACATAAAATTTATGTTTTCCGTCAGTTTCTAGCAATTTTTCCACCTTTTTAAATAATATTACACCATCAGTAAGGCTACTCTCATGGGACATTCTGCTAAAAGCGTCCCATGGGGTTTCCTCCACGACGCTGCTCGTAGGGGATCCTTTTCACTTTGTTCTAGAGTGCCCAGAGGCTGAGAAATATCACTTAAACAGATCTCCCGACAGACCACAACATGGAGTTCATGAGATTTTCCATGAATGTGATCATCACCGTAGATTACTTCACAAAGTTAATGATTCATCTCACCAAACGAGGACTGAAACTTTGTCGGGATACAGACCACGCTCTCACAGATGACCTACAATTTTCCACAGACGAGTCAGAAAATTATTCTTAAAGTTAATTCTATTCCACAACTAGGAATGGTGTATTAATTTTTATGAACTTATTTAAATTTATGAACTCTGTGTTTTGAATCGTATGAACTTCTCGAACATTATGAACCCGTTTTTGAATCTTAAGAATCCTATACACTTTTAGAGTCTTAGAAATATTAAAAAAATTTTTTAACCTAAGGTGCTTTTGAAACTTAATGTATTTAATAAACTTATATAAATTCCATGCCTGTAAATAGCTATCATCTTTCATACATTGCAATATTTTTCCTTTTCATAACTAAGTGTTCCTACTATCTATAAAATTATCTTCAATGTATATAATATATTTAAAGCCACAACAATTCTATAAATTGTTAATTCTGTCTTTATATATATATATATATATATATATATATATATATATATATATATATATATATTTTATATGTATATATATGTATGTATGTGTATATATATATGTATATATATATGTATATATATATATATATATATATATATATATATATATATATATATATATATATATATATATATATATATATATATATATATATATATATATGTATGTATATATATATACATATATATATATACATATAGTGTGTGTGTGTGTGCATGCACGTCTGTCGGAGAGGGTATTTGGTGGTTTTCCAGGTTTCCTCCTCGCGACTAGTGAATACGATTTATGGAAGGTCCTATTTATGATCTACTATTTAAGAAAGGTCCTCCGGGAAAGCAATTAAGTGGTGACGGTTACAATGCCTTACAGCAACCTTGGTCTGTTAGGCAGTCTCTACAGCGTTAATACCACTTGGATAATTCGAATAGTGTTTCATGACGTTTGGTTTACGAGAAGTAGATCAAACTTTCAACTATTTTTGAAAACGATGTCATTAGGAAAAGATTTCACTTATATATTTAGACGACATATTGATTACTTTTCTTCTGATGAAATGCAACACCGCGAACACTTATACTCAGTTTTCAAAACATTAAGTAAATCCCGATTATATACCAAATTGACAAATAGTGTCTTTGGTGTCCCTAAAAGTAAATATTTAGGATATGAAATTTCAAGAGAAACAAAGAAAATATTAGTGTAAATAAAACTTATAGTCTGTGTAAATAATGAAAGAAAGCAATCTTTCATTATTTACACAGACTATAAATTTATCATTTTTTCGATTCTAGAAAATTTAGACAAAATCTCATACATACGAGCAAGACTGCTATATTATGTTGTTGAATTTTCAACAGATATTCAACACCATATAGGAAAAAAGAAAACTCTTGAAAAAATGAAAAACTTTCATTTATTTTCGAAATACTGACAAATAAATAAACTAATTAAGTCGAAATTTATTAATTTCCAGATTTCGGTAAAAGGAATTAAGCGATACATAATTAGCGTAGCATACACAAAAATAAAGCAACTATTTCCATCCTTCTATGATGAATATAGGTTTATTTTAAAAATTCCTTAAAAAATATTACCCATTCTAAAATGATAAAAATTAATGTATATATATATATATATATATATATATATATATATATATATAATATATATATATATATATATATATTTATATATATGTATGTATATATATATATATATATATATATATATATATATATATATATATATATATATATATATATATATATATATATATATATATTTACATACATACATACATATACAGAGAGATGATGATGAAAGGGTTAAATACTCCATAAATAAAGAGATAGTCGTTGCAAAAATTTTAGTTTTAATTTATACATTTTTAATAATTATCGCCTTTAATATAAATCTGTCCTCTGCATCTCTAATGCTGTATGCTAATATTCCATTATTGGTATGTCATTTCCATCTTTATGTGTGTACATATATATATATATATATATATATATATATATATATATATATATATATATATATATATATATATATATATATATATATATATATATATATATATATATATATATATATATATATATATATATATATATATTTATATATATATATATCTTTTTCACATTTTATAAAAAAATGTTTATTTGTTAGAATAATGACTTAATTTACAATTATGAAAAATTTTAAGTTTCATAACTTTTTCTCAATATTTTATGTTTTTAGTTTGAAATTTTAAAACCTCTTTTTTCATTTTCATGTTACAAATATACAAGAATTTTAAATCAATTTTGCTCATTATTATTATTACGATTTCAGTGTTAGACAATCTAGTTATAAAATAAAATAAACCATTTACTTACATGCCTTATAATCATCCTTCGCTTTTTCTATCATCTCTGATGCCATTTCCAAGTATGATGATGTTTTATCTTTGATGATGCAGTTTGGTAGGCTCTTCGTTGATAATTGACCAAAGGCAAAATTCATCAGCAACACAGTTAATAATGCTTTCATTTTTCTGAGATAAAAAAATGAGGGTACATTTATGCTCTTAATTTAATAAATAGTTAAATTATTATAAAATGTATCGAAATTATTACATTCTTTTCTCCCGTATATTTTTTATAATTATTAAGAAGGGACTTGGTTTCTATTTTGTTATAATAGAAGGTCAAAATATTGAAAAACCATTGATTTTTAATATACAAGTTACGGAATGATTTTCAGAATAAACATTTTAATTATTTATTATATTTATTATTGTACATGCATCCACCTTTGAAGAAATAATTGTTGATTGAACCACGGTAGTTAGATCATTAAAAACGTATTTGAATTTAGTCTTGAGAAAGCAAAATGATTCATTTTTATAATATTTATCCAAAAATAAATCATAACTATGTATATGCAGTAGGTATTGGTGTCTTAACGGAGCCTCTAGTTGCCTGGCAAACTTCTAGAGTAATTTGCCTTGCCCAGTATCTCAGGCAATGCTGGGTGGACTTATATTACCTGAGCTTATAAATTGCTATCTTGTGGCTGAAAAGACACAAGAAATAACAATCCTTTCTGCATCTACAGGTGATGTCTCTGAAGTTGACCTTGCTGAAAAAGACAAGTGAACTCAGAGGCTGTCTTTCAAAGGGGTAGTAATGAATCCTTCACTTGAGGTAGAAATGACCTCCAAACCATCTTCTGGTGAAAGTCAGGAAGCTATCCCTAGTATGACTGACTCTCTGACCAGATGGGACTATTTCAACAAGACCCTATCAGCTGGAAATGTCATACGCAAGAGGAAACGGCAGAGCATATCATTTATGAATGCGAGGCTCTTGCCCTCCCTAGATTAACCTCTTTAGGCATCATCCATACTAGAGAGTTACACCTAGACTCCATTAAAGGGTTATCGGACTTTATTAATAAAGTGGGTGACCCGAGCAACTGGAATTAGGAAACATTGGGTTTGGAGTTAATGGTACAAAATGCTGATAAAAGCAGAGGTGCCCAATGACATACAAACCCAATTCTAGAGAAGAAGAAGAAGAAGATGTATATGCAGTAAGGTTGTGATGAATTTTGAAAAATGAGTGGAGCTATTTTAGATATGGAAGATCCGCCGTTTTCACTCATGGCGGCTGAGGCAACTATCGTTGCAATGCCCTCCGTGTTAAATAATACCTCTGGTGGTGACAGGACATGTTGGGGGTCTTCTGTTTGGACTCTGCTTCTGAATTAAGGGAACCCATCCACTCACGGGGTTATACAGGCACTCTGACTGGATGCTCTACTGTAGAAAGGTGACAAGTCCTTCGGCCCTTGTAGTGCAGAAAATTAAAAACTTTATGGGTGAGAACTGGGAAAAACATGTTTAGTCACTTTCGTAGAATAACCCCAAGAACTTGTGGGGAAAGAAAGTCAACTCACAAATTTACTGTATTACACATTTATTACTTTGTAAATACTTACAAGATGTTGCTTTAGTACAAATTGTTCCTTAAAATATAGTTTGAATATTTAGTAAAGAACTACTCAACTCAAGGTTGGCATTCTTCTTTGTTATATTTGATTATTTGTAGACTGTTATTCTGTTTTCTTAGATCATAAATAAATATAGTTATGGAAAGTTATTTCGTGCAGTTATCATATAATATGATTTGTCTGTATGGTAACATTTCTGCGCAGCAGTAAATGATCAGTAAAATTCTGCAAGCTATTATTCAAATAAAAGTGATGATTTTAAGAAAATAGTAATATAGAAATCATGTTATTTCGAATATCCGGTTATAAAGGTTTAATATTTTACTATGCTTTAAAAATAATAGTAGCTTCGCTCTTATAATTGGAAACTGATTCACTTTTGATTTAGACGAATGCTATCACACCGATAGATCTGCATGTTACTTTTTACTGGTCTATTGTCATTCTATTAGTCTGGAAGGAAGAGATCTAGAAAAGAGTGTGTGTGTCTTTGTGTGTGCTTAACAGGGTTCTATTTCCTGATTTCACAGTTCAAACATTATTGTGATTCGCAGGAATTAGCTATTTCAATTCAGCAAAATCAGAGAGCAGCAAGCGTAAAGGAGTAAAATAGACTTATCAATATAATAGAAAAGGAAAAATGAAAGCATAAAATCTCATCTACAAGGGCATTGGCGCAAATTCTGCCAATTTGACACCAAATGTTTTCACTTTGTTTTCCAGTTTATATTTAATAAAAATTTAATGATTTTTTTCAAAAAAAATTTCGATTAATATTTACGACTAAACGAGAGAGAGATTATATTTGGCACAATTTATTTGCAGAAAGTAACTAAACACATAAGCGACTTTAAATTCATTATTTGAATAGTAGCAAAAACAAAAAATAACATAGAATAACATTTAATAATGAAGGCCATTTGTATTCAGTAAATAATTTAACCTAATTGTTGAAAAATGGTATTGTTTGGGGACTTTTTTTGATCAGTGGGATATTACACATGTATCAAAATGAAATAACAAAATAGTATATTTACACTTATCAACCAAATTTATATTATTTAGAAATTATTAATTCGCTTAAATTATTTTTCTTACATATTAAATTATATTAAATTAAATTTGCTAATATATTTGAAATTATAAATTACAACTACTTGAAAATACGAATCTATAAGATATTAATGTAATGCATAAAATAATTTAAGATATATATAATAATTTAACTATCACTCTAGGATTTTACTAATTTATGTTCTTATTTATGGAATGAATATAATTTACTTCTCTGTTCTTAATAACAGATTTTACTAGTAAAGAATTTACTTTTATTTTCAGAGAACGAACTATCCTATAAATTTTTTTATTAATCACACTTACCTCACTTGATATGCTTATTTAAAAAAATGATTGAAGCGCGAAAGAAAGTTCTCTTCTGAAAGAATGTTCGAAAGTCAGACTACCACTGTCGGGAAATGATTTTAAATAAAGCTCACTTCCTGGTTTCCGAACTACTGTGAAACAAAGTCACTTCCAAGAAAGGAACTGAAGAAGCATTCCAGACACTTTCATTGGTGTATATTCTATCACATGTTTCCTGAATTGGAGTTAATATTTTAAAAAAATTAATGATTCAGAAAAAAATTGTTGTAAATAGTATCATGATAAAATAGATAAATTCATATGCAAATGTGTGAAAGTACTTTTTATTTATATTCAATATGTTAATGTGCAACTTTAAAAAATAGGCCAAGAGGTTCCCGCAAATAAAGTATTTGTAACCCAAAAGCATTAAACTTACAAGAAAATCTCTCTCTGATAATTCAAGTCTCAGATTGCAATTAATTCTGGTTAATTGCCATGCGTTTTCTTGAAAATAATTGCTTATGCAAGATATACTTAGTAATAAAAAAGGTAACTTAAAATACATTGGTATTTTATACTAAAATATATTAATTGACTAACTGTTTATTTTTTAAATTATGTAAATAAAAATATGCAAGAGATTATTATGTGGAACATTTTTTATGTAATCAAAGGTTAAGAAATCGATTAAAATCCAGAAATAACTTGGTGTATTTTTTCCGTTTCACAGCGAAAAATGAAAATTCACTCAATGCCTTGAAAAGGATTTAACATTCAAAAATCTGAATCTCTTCTGATTCTACTTCGAAAATTTTTACATGGTTTTCAGACACAATTTGCTCTTTTTTATTATTATTTTTTCATCAACATTACATCTTATATTATTCTTCCATGAAAGGCAAATATACACTAAATTCACTCATAAAGTATTTTTAAATATAATTACATGCCTATGAATACATACTTAAATAATATCATCAAGCATATCTTTATATGTATATAATTATGATTCAAAATACTTTATTGCCATATAATTTCATGTAAACCAAAATCAATGAATGTAACAATAGAATGGAATATTCTTTTAACTGTGTCAAAAGGTGTGAACTGAAACAAATTTGTGGTAACAGAACATTAAAATGATTTACAGCAAAAGCTTTTCAACAAAATTTAGGAAAGACAGTTTTTGCTTAAGATATATTTTTCTTAAAATTGAATTTATATATATATATATATATATATATATATATATATATATATATATATATATATATATATATATATATATATATATATATATATATATATAATACTGTAGCTTTCATACTCTAATGTGAGTGCAGAAATACAACGCTGAATTGCATTGCTAGGTCGAAAGGCAGTGACAGCAACATACAACGAAAAAACAAGTAAAGGCAAATAAAATTCAAAAATTTATTTACATGAATTGTTGCCAATAAAGGCAACAAACAATAATGTATTAATTTAATCATGTAATTGTTTAACAAAGAAAGCAAATAATATGTTTTTTTATTAAATTATTTGCTCTCAAAAGAGCGGCCACAAACAGAAATACAAGATTCACAAAAGTGATACATAGATTGGTTTATACCAATGGACGGCAACCTATGGCTCTTTTATCCAAAATGTTTAGTCCAGGTACGGAATATTACTTATTATCTTGCCTTGTAAGAGACTAGAACTTGGACTTTGACTGTAAATGAGGAGAGGCTGTTGCGCCTATTTGAACGCAAGATTTTAAGAAGTATCTTTGGAGGTACGAAGCAAAACGGTGTCTGGCGCAGAAGATACAATACAGAAATCTATCAAATGTACAAGGAGCCAGACGTTGTACATCATATTAAAGTAAGCCGTCTCAATTGAGTTGGACATGTTATTAGAATGAAGGACAATAAAACACTAAGGGAAATTTTTTGCAAAACCCATCAGCGTAAGAAGAAGAGGAAGACCAATGCTGAGATGGGTGGATCCAGTCGAAGAAGACTGTAGGGTCCTTGGAACAAAAATTGAAGGAATTTGGCTGCCAGTAGAGGTGGCTGGAAGAAACTTGTTCAGAAGGCCTTGGCCCATCCTGGGCTAGCGCGCCATGAATGATGATGATGTAAGAGACGAGATACTTACTTACCATTGTGTTATTCATCAAGAAGCACTATGTGTGCAGACATTTCCAGAAGAAATTTGCAAAGTAATGGAATTGGTAATGAAGATTATTAACATTCTTGTACCTGAAGCTCTTTACCATAGGCAATTTAAAGAATTTCTAATCGAGGTAGAAGGTAAATATGGAGATCTGCTGCTGCATTGGTTATCGAGAGGTTTATTGGTAATCGATAGGAAAAATTTTATAACGTTTCGCTTCACTGTCTGCTGAAATTAAAGCATTTCTTCTTTAGAAGAATCTTCACTATGCAGAGATAACGAATGATTTGTGGATCCAGAAATTTTATTTTATGTGTTGGATGTTACTTTTCATCTAAATCAGCTTAATTATAAGTTACAAGGAAAAGGAAACCCAGTTTTTTCGATGTTAAAAGAAGTGGTTTCATTCGAAAACAAATTGTCACTTTTTGCTGAAGAATTTGAAGGAGAAGGAGATGCTGAAGAATTTGAAGGTCCAATTCCCTTTCCATACCTATTAAAACATTTTTCCAGAAAGTAATTTTTATATTGACATTTGCTATTTCAAAACAACACTAATAAATATGAAAGAAGCTTTTCTCAACAGGTTTAAAGATTTCAAAAACATTAAAGTTACGCTTGCTTTTGTAATAAAATCTGAATGTTATGGTAACACAGAACTTAATTTTCCCCCTTTAATACTGATTTGGCAGCTTTGAAGTGCAGTTTCTTGATTTAAAAAGTAAAGAATTATTGAGTTCAAAATTCGAGCATTTTTTTACTGATTTAGAGATATTGGAGCGAAATAAATGTGAGCTATGTTTACATCACAAGTTGTCTGCTTTAAAAGATCTGGTGAGTGAAGATATGTTGATTTCTAACACTTGAAATAGAGCACCGGTGCCTTATAATCCATAATTTCAAATTCTGAATATTTTTGGCGATGAAGAAATGTTGTCAAGAAAACGTATCGTGACGTGCGCCATATTACGTAAATACTAGGATTACCAAAATAGAATTTTCTGCATAATTCTTATAGGTCTCTATGTATGACGTAACAAAAAAAGGTTGCCAGATACATAAGAAAATCCGCTAAAAAATCGTCAATATCAGAATTTGGCGCATGGATTATACGGCACCTGTGCCTGAAATAGTATTTCTGACTCATATGATCAATTGAAAAAACTAGCTTTTGCTATTCTTTCTATATTTGAGTCTATTCATTTATGTGAACAATCATTTTCAAGCATGAACAATATCACTAGTTAATTAAGAAATCGGCGCATCGATGAGAACTTGGAATCGTGCCTCAAATGGAAAACTACATCATACAAACCTGATTTACCCTTACTTTCTAACGAAACATAAGGCCAATGTTCACATCAGTGGAGTATTTGTAGTTATATTTAAGAATATCTTTTATATTTTACTATATTTTTTAATAAATATTAGTATCTTTATGCAAATAAGATATCAATATTTATTTAATTTACTGTTAGTAAAAGTAGGACTTATTTAGCAAAGGCAAGCTTCAGAGTGTACTTTTAATCCTAATTGATTCCGTAATAGTGTTTCCCACTAAGGCAAAGCTTATGTTAAAAAAATAGCCCTTTAAATAAATTTCAATTGTAAATTATTTAGAGGTTTTACTTTTACGAATAACACTGGTTGCTGACCACTGGTCTATACTAGTAAAATGTCAGACATGTCAAACAATTTTCTCTGTATTTATTTTCTAAAAGCTTAAGAGTGAAAATAGTTTTATACTTAAGTAGCTGAAAAACATTTTTTAATTAAGTAGGTGAAAATTAATTATAATCTAACAAAGAATATAAAGACAGTTTAGTCAATTATAGTCAAGTAAAATGCTATTATATAACAAGATATCCAACATTTTATCAATTAGATACACTATTTACATAAATTTTTCTTTGTGTATAATCAATTCTGACATACACCGGATGACTATGAAAAAAATTTCCGTGAGCCCAAGCTAATATACATTCCGCAGAAACTGAATGAATTTGGCCGTTAACATAATTTGAAGTGTACGCTTCGGAATCCTATCAAAAAACGATTAAAATTTAATCGTTATTGTTAAAAGGACAAAATTTCGAATGATAACAGCTACTTTTTGTATTAAAATTTAATTTTCGTTAGCAAGAAATAGCATTGAAATGTCATCTGGAACATATTGCTGGAGAGAGAAAGACAGAGAGAGTTAGAAGAAAAGGGAAAACTCTGAATAAGGGAAAAGAAGGAATAGAAAACAGATAAAAAAATCCACTCTACTAAACATTTTCCATGCAACATCTTTCAACTTCGATGGCACTTTCCCTGCAACAGATGGAAGATTGCACCAAGAGCGGACAATGCTCAGAAAGATGTATTGTACTTCACATTTTATTACACTTTTTAAATCAGAGATATTAAGTACAAGACTTTGGGTTTTAGGTACCTCATAGTCATAGTCAGGAGTAAATTTGAAGGTCTTTATCGAACACAGAAACATTAAATGGTTGGAATTAACTCTGTCAAAAAACCTTTGAGTTAAATATAATTAATCGAAGATTCCACATGTAGAGAGGCGCTATCCTGCCTCCACGTGACATCAGACGGAACACTTTATGGCTGCAATTCGAGAAACATGTAATTAGTCGACATTTTTCAAGATAGTGAGCTCTCGTTACCATACACGTTTGCAGTAGACGTCGAGCTTGATTTGTTTATCGCTCAATGGTAAATTTTTGGTCTCGAGGGCTAACTATAATGGGAGATGTACAGTTCGAATGAATTCCGGACCATTGAAAACTTCAAAGCCCGAGGTAGGATTTGAATTCACTAATTGTTGAAACGGATACCAGAGTGTTACTTACTCGGCTGCTTGTCTTGATAAGACTAAGGACATACATACATAACAGTTTAGATGAACCCTGGACTATACCATTATGTTAATGGGTTTGGAAAACTCGGCCATTACCAAATGTCTAGTAATTTTGAACCACAGTTAGGTGACCAGATCCCACCTGAGCTGGTACCCTCCTCTCCACATTCACGCCACACTAGCGGAAGGACTTTGGAAATCCCATATTAACATGGACACGTCCCCAACCCATGGAGAAACTTGGGACATTAATCCTTTCAAAAAATGAAGGAAGAGGACAAGTTGCTTTTTATGCCTCACCAAACTTTTTTTTCTTGTAATAGAATTTCAACCACCTGTATGAGGATACTTGGAGAATGCTTAGAGAATCTTGTGAACCGTAGAATTCTGAAGCTGCAGAATGGCTGAAACATTTTGTATACTTGCAACTAAGCTCATTGTCTGCATGACTTCTGCAAGTCTCGACAAAGACGGAAGATTGTCCATTACCCGAAATCAATCGCATATGAAACTGAATTTTTCAAAATTACGTATCTTGTGCTTTTTCATGCAGACGCTGGTAGGCGTTGGCCAGGATTTCTGCGATACAGACACAATATCTCTTTGGCACTTTGTTAAGGTAAAAAGAATTTTATAATTTCCTTACGTTTTTCCCTATTGGTTGCTTATAAAGAAATAAAGCAAAGAAATTAGTTATAATTTGGTTTCTCATTTTCTTTAATCATAGCATATTATCTGAAATGAAAAGTATTAGAGTAAAATCTGACGTCATTAAAAAGAAAGTCGTTCTCTAGAAAAACTCTTTACAGGCAGAGTAAAAGTGGTTTACTCTTTTCTTTTTAGTCTGCTTACCACAGCGACTTTCATGCTAAAGGTATCGCTCGCAGTTGTTTATGATTTTTAGTTAATGAGAATGCACACATATTCTAATAAAAAACAATGTGTGTCAATTCAAAAATCTATAATCGTAGATGTTAAAATTTATCTATTTTTTAGATGATTCTGCAGCACACCTCAAAATATCTTATATTAAAATTTTATTTAGTTTCTTGAACTGTATAACAGCTATGGATTCGTATACATGTCACAGAAGTTTTTTTTTTTTTATCATCAACCAGTATTACACATTCTTACTTTTGATTTCCTTCACGAAATCTTCCCGGTTCAACAGTTCGTGGGTTCGAATACCACTTTGGGCATGGATGTATGTAGTGGTTCAGATTCCACTTTAAACCGTAGGTCTCGGTCTAATTAGCCCTCGTGTGCAAAAAATGACCGTTGAGCGACAAACAAACCAAACAAATCACGAAATTTTCCATTTAAGATATTTATACTTTTTTTTGTATGGCAGTATTTAAAGCTAACCTAATTTCATTATATCTTGAAATTATGAATGCATGTAGCAGGTGCGTAATTGAAGAATTTTTAATAAGACAACCTGTGTATAAGTTTGTTTAAATATAGATTTGATTTCTTGTTATGAAGTTTACATGAAAAAGAGTGTAAAGGAATTTCCGATTAAGAGAAAAATAACAAATGTATTCCATTTTGAGCATGTGACACATTTTTTTTTAAAATCAAGGTACTTAAATATAAATATTTGCAAAATTTCTTTCGTTAATTGAAACATTTACATTGTTAAATAATTATTTTAAATATTGAGTATATATCATGATTTTCTTATTGAATAAATAGACATAACTTTTAAAGTTGCATTAAATTACTTTTAGAAGCTATGTCAATCTTTTCTACAATATTTGAATTTTTTTGAACAGAATAGATTATTCCAATATTTTGATTAATCCATTTATTCAAAATATTATATAATAATGACAATAAACCATTAAGATTATTGAGGGGTCATTATAAAGTTATTTACATCCTGTTTTTCAAAATCTTTGTTGCGTATTTTAATCTCTGTGGTGTCCATTGATTCATGGTGACCCTTCCAAGCACTCCAAACGACACCATCAGCATAAGAATCATGTTTGCCTCGCAGGTAAAGTCCATTCAGATTTGTAGAATGACAGGCAGCATACCACCAGCCACCTTTATAGAGATCAGAACAACTTTGATTGGGATCCTTGTCATTATCTCGGTCTTTCGTAGAAAATTTTTGACCATTGTGAAATGTCATTGAATCACCTAAAATAAAAACAATACTTAAAAATAAAATAATAATAATAATGAATAACTGAGGTTATAATGAAATTTTTCATAGTTATTTGGGCATAGATGCCAAATTCTGATTTTTTTGGCGATAAACAAATGTTGCCAAGATAACGTAATCGTGACGTAATAAACTCATTTCTGTAAAAGTTTATGTATCTAAATAATAAATTTATGGTTAATTAATAAAAAGGTTAAGTATATATGTATTTTTGAAATATTAATATTTAAAAAAAGAAAACATAAGAACATTAATTTCGTAAATGAAATCAAATAAGGTAAATATAGGAACAATAATTTTAAAAATGTAAATTTGAATTCTAGAAAAATTAAAACCCCAATTCTAATGAAAATTCACGAAAAATCAAAGCATGAATTCTAATGAAAATTCAAGAAAAATCAGAACACGAATTCTAATGAAAATTCAAGAATAATCAGAACACGAATTCTTATGAAAATATAGGAATATTCGCAAATGAATGAATATAAATTATAAAATGCAATTTATAAATTTCTCACAATAATTTTAAAAAAGAAATATAGGAACACTATTATTGCAAATACAAAATAAATAATATTTTAATAGTAAAAATGATAAAAATGCCATACATAAATTAAAGAAAGGATATGCCGCTACAGACAAAGTTAATTGTAAAAATATTGAAAAATACTGAAAAAATTGGTACAAAAAGAAAATTATTTAAAATAATAAAAAAGAACAATACAACCTGGTATTTAACTATACAAAAGGTCAAGGAATCTGCAGAGCTTACTAAAAAACTTCGCGAAATATCATCGCAAAAATTCTTAATAAAATGCGAAAATGGAACTTAATGTTCTACATATTCTTATTGGTCTCCATCTTTATGATGTAATAAAAAACCAGGTAGCCAGATAAATAAGGAAATCGTCAAAAAAATCACCAAATTCAGAATATGGCATGCTGGATTATGCGGCAAATTGTACCTTCCTTAGATCTGTCTAAGTTAATCATTTTTGAGGATTTCTTCAATCTGTGTAAATTTTAGTGTAATTTGAAACTAACCTTTGGCGGCTTTTCAATGGTGCGTAATTCAAAAGGGTAAGTTGCTGCCTGATCCTACTTGTTTTACCTTTACTGCTAACCCAGGTATGAAATTTTATAATTCGTCAGATTTGATAAATGCATTAGTCGATAGGAAGACTGGTGTGTGTGAAACACTATTATTGAATAGAAAATATTTTTGCCACCAAATCTAAAGACAAAGAAATTAAAAAACCAAAATCATTGAGTATTAGAGAGGGAATATAAATGTTGAAATAGAAATATAAGAAGTACGTTAGTCTAATTTTTAAAATAAATACTACTGAAATGTAGGATGTGGCAAATAAACGGGGCAGACAAAGTCAGGCCTAAATGTGTAGTTGATTACAACGATAAAATGGGAAGTGTAGATAAAGTCGATCAACATTTAGCTGTTTATCCCACACTAAGAAAATGAGGGAGAATTATTAAGATTTTCTTCCATTTATTGAACTTGGTTTTGTGGAATTCCTACATTTTGTACTGTAAATCAGGATATTCAGCATTACTTAAGAAATTTAGAAAGGAACGTGTTTCAAAATTAATTTCAGAAAATCATAGAGATTGGTCTTTTACAACGATAAGAAAAGATAGCATTAGTCCCTTACCACTCAAGTGGGCCGTGGTAGCCTAGTGATTAGGGCATCGGCCTTCCATCCGTGAGGGCGGAGTTCGATTCTCAGTGTCGCCAAAGACCCACCGAGTACATGCGATATGTGTGCTCGTTAAATCTGCGGAATCGAAAGTTCTGTGGTCAGTCATTGAGCAATGGACAAACGATGGTCTGGAGAAAATTTCCTCTCCCTTCAGATCAATGTCAAAATTGAGGGAGTAGATCCTCAGGTGGTGCCATCTATCGGAGAATTTAAAGAGCAAGACGTACTTTCGCTTTCGTGGTGCTCTGATTAAAACGAAAGACTTAAATTCGCATAGACAAGGCATAGCGAGCTTATCTTGTCCAAGTGTCATAAGTAACAATAACAACAATAACCACTCAAGTTAACTTTAAGACATTTTCCAAATGTTATTTCTGCAACAAAAAAGTTAAATCCAACAAGACAGTATGCCTTATGCTCCCGTAAAAGAGATTCCGGAGGAAAGCTAGTGAGGAAAGAAACCTGTACAGAATGTCAGGTATCACTTTACGTTGTCCATTGTTACAAAATTGCCGTTTAATTTTTTTCTATTTCCGATAATTTTGGATAGTAATGTAATATTAAAATAAAATACCTTGATACCAGTTATAAAAGTAAACTTAAAACCTACATATATTGTTTTGTTTCACTTCCAAGTATTTGATAATGGATTAAAAAATGTGATGATTTTTTGCCATCTTTTTTGAGATGGTAAGGGAAACACATTTAAGCTGATAAATCCTCATGTTAAAAAAATGACCGTTGATCTGAAAATAAATAAACCTGACTGAGGATACGATTGTACACATTTTATGTCTCTATTAAATAATAATAACTATATTTATTGATATGTCCTGCAAAATGTTCTATTTTTTCTGCAAATTTCTATATTTTGTAAAAATTAAAGATTTGCAACTAGCTTTTTAAAAATAGGTAAAATTTATTTATAAAATTACATGTACAAGAAAATTCTTTTAAAGCAATGTACTAGTCACTATTTTTTTGACCACCAGCTCTCGAGTTATAATATTATATAGTTAATAAGTAGGTTTTGTAGGATGCTATCATCTCATTGTATTTTTACCTGGTACAATCCATATATTTTACTGTAAAGAACACTTTTTAAGTAAAAAATATTATTATTTATATTGTATTATATAGTACAATAATTTGTAATGGTATTAATTTACTTTATACCTGTTGAACTGTAAGAAATACTGGATACTAACAAATGATTAAAAGTTTCTTACAAAATAAAGAGATTGATTATACTTCGGATCAATTTCAATATACGCTGCTCAAAACAATAAAAGGATATTGATGTTGTGGGTTGATCTTACACTTGAAGAACTGCTTAGTTGATTGATACATTATTGACAGACGTAATAGGCTGTGAAATATAAATAGCATTTGTTTGGCAGAGAAAAAGGCCCTTTATTGAGCATTTGGGTTCAAAAGGAAAAAAACGTTATGTGTATGAGAAGCAAAAATAAGTTTTTCTTTATGAGAAAATCGTTTTTAGTAGGGGGTATGACTTCCCCGGACAGTCAGCAATGTGAATGTTTGAGGCATTGAAACAACGAAACCAACAATGAGAGGTGGGGTATTTTGTTCCACTACTCCAGAAACGCACTTTCCAGTTTTTGGAGAGTTTGTGAGGGTGGTAAGCGTCAAGCAACTGATATGCCTAGATTGTTCCAAACATTCTCTACATGCTTGGTGTCTGAAGAACACACTGGCCATTCAATTCATACCATTTTTTCCTCCAAAAGAAAATATTTTCCCAAATTAGCTTGGTATGGCCTGTAATTGTCATTAACGGGAAGTCATCTTCAATAGCTGCAGCGTTAAGGACTACACAATAGGTCTAAAAATCTTATTCATGCATCGATGACCATTCAGAACTCTATTTCGAATGATATGAAGATTGGTGCTCCCCTCAATCGAGATGCCAGCATAGACTATCATTCCTCTACCTGCAAATCTGATATTTTCGTGCACAAATGCAGGATATTTTCTAATGCCACATTACTTCCAGAAGAAAATAGCCTATTTTCAGGATGAAGAGAAAAACCGGACTCAGCAGATAAAAGAATATTGTGCTATTCATTTTTCCTCCAGTTCACATGCTCTGTTCTCCACTCCCTACGGGAGCGAAAGTGCCTTGATGTTAACGTGACACACACCATTCGTCTGCGAGCATACAGCTCTACAACGTGAAGGACAGTTTGTGTCGAATGTGTAGTACCAGTAGCCGAATAAAGGTGTTGTTGAAGAAGAGTGGCATTCATATTTCGGTGTCTCCAAGCCGTTAGCATTAAATAATGCCATTATAGTACGTTTACGACCTTGCCCTAATCTCCGACATGTATTTCCAATTTCTAAGAAATGGTTCTAGATCCAGGAAATAAATCTTTGTGAAACTCCAACGGCTTATGCTGTTTCCGGTTGTGTTTGATGTCCTTTAAGCGTCCAACAATTCTTCAATTTCTGATTCGGTTAAATAACTTCTTTGAGACATCGCACTCATTGAAACAACGTGCTTACTAAATGTTGATCATTCTTTAAAGTTTTTTCTTACATTAAGCTGGAAGTCAAATCTCATTTGCTGTAGCTATAGATTCGTTTTTGACGTCAGACTCAAAATTTGCATCTTGCAAGGTTTGAAAATAATAAAAATTTGCCTTTGGGACTATCTTCTTTCCTACAATGCAAAAAGAAAAAAAAATTGCCTGATACCATTTTTATGAATGATTACAATAACCTTTGATTGTCTACAATATCCTTTGATTGTCTACAATATCTTTTGATTGTCTACAATATTCTTTAATTGTATACAATATCCTTTAATTATTTACGATATCCTTTAACTGTCTACAATTTTCTTGAATTGCCTAAATGTCTCAAGCAATATATATTGATGGATCTTTACCTGCATCCCCGCTGTAGTCTTTTATGTACAGCGTATAATTATTCTCTTCACTATCGATCCAAAATGTATCGTACAAAGCGTATCTTTTATTTCCTTCCACATCCTTTAAGTCGAAGCGTATGGAATACAGCTTTTGATTGCTCAGTGCAAATATGTTGTCATTTCCTGTGGAGAAAGAAAACTGTCAAATAAATTATATTAATCATGAATAAAACGTATGCTTATATAAGAGAAATTGTGTAATAAACATTTTTAGTGAAATAAATTAAGAAAATAAAAATATATTAGTAATTGATCAATCATGAATCATCTCAATTCAATGAATATTTAAACTAAGAAAATTTTTATTGAGGATAAACCAGTTTTGAATTTGAGGTCACGCTGTTTGAATAACTTTGAATATGATATGTCACATGCTTAGAAAATTTATAAAACGTTTTCGACTATTTATGCTAACATAATTTCAGAAATTATTTTTCAACACTGTATAAAGTTTAATACTTAGTACGATATTCACTTTGTTTCAACATTTAATTGTTAACTATATGCAACCACGTATGCTTTTTGAAAAGTATTCTATACGATTGTTTTTTGCAATAAAAAATCCCTAATCTCAATAATTTGAAGCTTATTTTTATGTTTTCTGCTGTTTGATAACTGTTGCCATTGGGGTTATTACAAATTTTGATATAAAGTAGTAGATATACTGATTTAACTTTTACTATAATAATGTTTCTTATTGATTTAAAAACTTACTTTTGTAGTTACAACTAATAAACAACTTTTTGAAACACAATCGACACCGAGAATACACAACCGACAATAATAATTTTTCTTAACTTTTTGGTAAATTTTAATTACTTCTTTTGAAATGCTTTCTAATTAAATAATTTGTAAACATAAATTATCTCTTTTCCAATGCTATGAAAATCTCTATACCATATTCTTTTGTATTATATATCAGGAGCCTGAGGTCAGTTTTTCCCTATATTTCCATGCTTTTTCCTTATAAAAGGATCTTTTCGTAGCAGATTATGTTTATTTTCTCAATTTTATGCTTAATAATAAAATGTATACAAAATTTTGAAGTTAATTTGATTGAAAACCTCTGCAATATATATTTGAGTAATAAAAAGTGGGTGAATTGTACAGAAAGTATAGTCTATTTAGATTAAAATAAAATAAAAGTTTAAAGAAAAAATTTATTGTTTTAAAAAATAAAAAAACGCGATATTCAATAGAAAAATTAGTTTTTTTTTATTACATACGTGATTTTTTATGCACTTTTCTATGTAATCATATGCATTTAAAAATTTCACCTATCTGGTAACAAGCTTCTGCATTCACGTGTATTTTTCTAATTTCAATTTACTGAACCAATAGATCACTGCATTCTACAGTACTTAGAAAATGTTTACAGCACACAGATTATTTTGCGTTGTGTAAAAAGTCAAAATTTCTAGAAGTCAGATTATAAGCCTTATAAACCACTAAACTAGGGACTCTTAAATTGCAATAGCTATGTGAGGATGGGTAAGGTACAGAAAACCGATTTCTCAAAACGTGTTTCTTACTTTGATGAACATTTATCTCCAATTTTTTTAATCTACCCCTAAATATTTGAAATGTTTGTAGTGCCTTTTAAGAAGGAAATGCATAGACAACTTGGTTTAACGAGCTGTTGGTAGAAACTTCTGATGGTTGTGACTACTATTTGCCTATTATTAAAATAGTCCCATCAATTTGTCTATACCAATCTATTTCCTTACTTTCCATTTTAATCAGAAAGGGCCAGAAGAAATGCATCAACTATGGATTTTTGAATGCTTTAAGATTAACATGAAGAACTACCCAAAATACTGCCAATTTATAATAATTTAATCCTCATATGAAATGGACAGCTCTTGCTACTATAGAAACCGCCACTAACCACACTCAATTGGTGACAGTTATTCTTGTGGTAGAAAGATAGTATATACTGCTATTTTTAAATGTAAGTGATAATTATGTAAAGACTTAACTAAGGTAACATAAATCCAACATAATTTTTTTCCCTGTTGATATTTCGTTTTATATTTTTGTATAACAACACAATGTTCACTGTATAGATAATTCTTCTATTTTTTACTGTTTCAAATGTTGTAAAATCCATAAATGATAATGGAAATTTAGAGATACATATGAGTTTCAATCAAATTTGTTGTCAACTAGCAGAAGACTTTAAGAAATACATGTAATTACCATTCTAATGTGCCCGCTTAATTACTGTGCCTTCTATATATACCTTGTATTTGACAAGAAGATTGATATAAGAATGAAAAGCTTCTTGCCCTGATCAGGGCCATTGTTTATAAAACTATTAAAAGAAACTATCCCAGTAACCTTTAAATGCATGTTTACTCCAATTTAGCTATAATTAAGAGGGGTACTGGTGCCAGGACGAGAATATATTTAATAAATTTGCATTCCATAAAGCAATGAGATGAGGTATTACCAGTTTTGAAAGTGATGTTTTATATTTATTGCTTTGAATGAAATGAACGCTCGACAGAATAATTTTCATTTGGTTGTTATCTTGTTTGATAACGAAGATGATAGGCAAACTATCATCAATAGTAAATTTTTCGGACGAATTTAAGCAAGTAAAAACATTCTCAACACATCTATTGACTCAATTATCTTAAAGAAGATTCATGCTCATTGTGGCATCAAGAGAAATTAAAGAGCTGGTTTTCTGGCAAAGGAAGGAACAATCATTTTATAAATTTATTTTAATCATACAACTATTAATTCAGCAGAACTCCTAATAAAATTTGAATTTAGGTGGAGGTTTGCCCCCTACTTATCAAATGAAGTGGATAGAAAGGCCTGAGAGTGTCTGATACGAAGTCAGTTATTTCAGATTTTCCTGATCTCTTAGTAGTGGCATTATTTCTTCTTCCGAATGGATACAATTGTCTGAATGCTTATCTTTATAAAATTCGATTTAAAGACTCTCCTATTTGCACTCTCTGTAATTCTGGAAAGTCGATGAATATTAAGTATATTGGTGAATATGCTGTACTATTAACTTATGATTCTGTTGCTCTTAAATATTGGGAAACAGCATCAAGGCTAGTAGATTAGTTGCCAAATATCTGGTATTTATATAAAATGTATCTAATGACTCTTAGCAGTTGCACTTTGTACTTTCTCTGCTTACCAAAACTCTTTTCAGTTAATGTGCATGTTGTGTTAAGCAGTTAAAGTAAAACTATTACAGCCTTTTAATTGAACTTTTAAATTAATTTACTCAAAATCGAGTAATAATTCTGAGTTTTCGAGATATAATTTGGATAATATCTAGTGGCATCGCTCCTATAAATGAAATGTTTGGTTATTTTGCTGGTGGGGAGAAGTAATCCAGCAACACTTATGTATCTTGCATTCAGTATCGCGTTGAAAACTATTTGTCGTGTCTAAGTCTTACAATATGAGAACGTATTCAAAATATTGTTAAGCTTTTAAAGTTGGATGAAAGATTGAGCCAGATGACTCCATTGTTAGGAATAACGCGCCACATCATTTTACTAAAAGATAAGATGCATGCCTCTGCAAGTTATTCTTCTCGAAAGTGATAGGAACCATAAAAATTCCACGAATACCTGAAAGGAATTCAGCTAAATTTATATGCATATCATCTATCAACAATTGCTTTCTAATGTGAAGGGCTTAATACCTCAACTTTTAAATTACCAACAGTTAAATTGAGATAAGGTTTTCCAATCTGCATTTATAAAAAAGGCCTGATTAAAACTGCTTTCCGAATTGTGAATATTATTCTTTTGAGTTAAATAATTCATCACCCGTTACAAAAACCTTATTCTATATTCAAACAATAATACAATACTTTTCTTCCAACTCATAGTCTTGATGATCATCCCCTATTAACATTTTTCTAATAATTCTCTTCTTGCTAATCATGTTCATCTAATCATCTTAATAATAACAAATCAAATTTTAAATAAGCTTACCTTGAGCAGGTTTTTAATTTCTTTATTAAACATAGGACATACTTAAACAGGACAAGACATGGAACAAAAAACATCTACGTCTCTCGGTCGCAGAATCTTATTCTGTTTGTAAACAAAGATATTCGTAGAGTGCCCCATCTACAGACTTATAGTTGCAACATCCTCATCACAATCAAATTCAAAATTTAGAATAGTATAAAATGTACAAGAAAAAAGTATTTGATGTTTGTTATGAATAATACTTATGTGAATATCCTACTTGGGTCAAATGTAAAACAATAGCGTTTGACTGCTTTCATGTTAAAAAGCTGATCTCAAAAAAATCAACCTCAATTTTTTTAATACTTTTTCCTGACAACAACAATTACAAATCAAAATATAATTATTGGGAAAATTTAAGCATAATTAGCTATTACCTAACCAAAAGTCTTTGTCGATGTCACCGAAACCATGTTTGTAAGAAAACCAATCTTGATAAAAGAAATCCTTTGGACGTGAAAAATTGCCTCTTCTTTGAATGACCTGGAAAAGTTAGCAAACATTGTTTCATATTTTTTCATTGTTATTGAAATATGGAACGATAAATAAATAATTCCATATTTTAGTAGAAAATATACTCAGAGCATGACTAAGGCAGTGGTATATGGGGCAGTTGCTACGTGTCCTCATATCAGAAGAATCCCCAAATCAAACAGAAAGTTTATTTTTAAATTTTCAATCGAAAACAATCGTTTGCCAAATAAAATGGAATGTTTGTTGTTTTGTAACAGAGGAGGGACCAAAGAAGTTTTGCAAGGGGTCACCATTAGGTTACGTCAGGCTCTGAATATACTTTTAACGGAATGCAGTTTTTCTTTGGAACTTAACAAATAATGCAGAAACAATCTGAGACAAATTCTCACTTATTTTGCATGATAAAGTGTACATACTTCGAACTATTTAGATAAAATACTAGATCCAAACTTTTAAGATAATAATTTTAATTATTAATTCAAATGGTAGATTTATTAAATTAAAACTTTTAGATAAAACATTGCGAGACGTGTAATGTAATTTCAATCTTTATTATTTATAATTCAACCCCATTAAATTCTTTTTAAAGTTTAATGGTAATATTACTTATGCCAAAGTAGATTGAATCCTAAGGCAAGAAAAATACTTCCTAAAAAAGCAAAAGTGGGGGAGTTTTTATACTTCTTTAAGTGTATGGCATCCCTTCAACGCACAACAGAATACCAATTTATGTTTTAAAATCTACGAAAATAAATTAAGTTAAAGGTAGATTCATTATTAATAAAGTTTATAAAAATAAGTTTTTTAAAATTATATAGGTATTCAAAAATTATTAAACCCATGTTGCTGGTGTATAAATTCTTCGTAAAATGTTAAGATATTAATTTCAAGTATGGAATAAGAAAATAATGATTAGCATACATTTAAGAAAAAAAAGGTAATATACATGGAAGATTATAGTTTAACACTATAATCTCCATATGCTTGATATATGCATTTTTATATAATGATTATAAAATTATTGTTTTTTTTTTAAGAATCACATGGTTATCGTTGACATTTACAGAAAATTTTGCAATAATTTATGAGCACTTTTTTATTCTTCTTATCCAAATTAATTTTTAAAGGATGAAAATTGGTGAGAAAAGAAAAAAAGAACTAATGAATCTTTTCGTCTGAAATTTAATGGACTTATATAATATTTTTGTTTTGTATGCATGGAAATATCTGCTTGAGACTGCAATCAATCAATCAGGCTGCACAGATGTTTAATCGGTGATGTCTTTAAGCCTAGACCTTTTAACTTAAAAACCATCATAATTTTGCATGCGTAATAAGCTTTTATAGCACTATTAATTTCAAAGCCAACATAAAACAGCCATCTTAATCTCTACCATTATTATGTGATAATAAATATTAATGTTATTTTGCATTTATCTAAAAATATGGTTCACCACATAGCCAAGTAATATGCCATTCTCTTCAGAGTGAAAAATCCTAAGTTCAATTGCTATCATCATTGAATACCAAGAAATAGAAATTACATCACATTGTTTGAATGCACAAAGTAGTGCTTGGGAATTTTTTGTATGTTCTCTCCTACGACATAGCTAAGTAACCGAAAAAAGTCCTTAAGTTCAGAAGACACTACGTATATTTAAATGCGGCTTCGGTTGCTTAGGTGTGTGTTTTCGGATATTAAGCATATCTAAAAATGAAAAGATGCAGTTCTTAATTGTAAACGCTCATGTAATAAATAAATCTTATAATGTGATGAAATATAAAGCTTTCATTTTTGAATAAAATAAGAAAATTTTTTTTGCAAGCATTGCCCAATCACGCCGTTATAACGGAATTACAATATTCCTCTCGTCAATTCAAATGCTCGAAATTTTTGATATAAAATCAATGATATATTCAGAAATTAAATTAATTCTTGAAAATTACCAAAACACAGCAGTTCTATTCCCAACAGTCTTCGTCAAATCATGATTGTGTATTCGTGATTTCAGTATTCGAAAAGGTAAAAAGATCTTTCAAATAAGTAAGATCAGATAACATATCTGATCACATAACTAATATTCTGGTGAGTATGTAATAAATTTATAGCAATAGCATCAAAACCTAGCATTATGCTTCAGGACAATTATATTTCAAAATATATTTTCCAAAATTAAAATGTACAAATTTAAAGAGATATCATTATACACGTCAAATTCCAAAAGTCATATAATTTGTTTTTCGCAATATCTATGGTATTATGAGAAAATATTTGCATTGAAAATTATATATAATATATATATATATATATATATATATATATATATATATATATATATATATATATATATATATATATATAGATAGATAGATAGATAGATAGATAGATAGATAGATAGATATAAATATAGATATATAAAATGTTAAACTTAAGTTATAATTTCAAAATTTACTGTCCATCCTCCGCCGTCGGTATCCATGTCACAATAAACACGGACGGATTTTCCTCTCAACACGCGGCTCTTTGGCCAGATTAGGTAAACGCTGCTTTTATTATACCCTTTTCTTAACAAATCTTCGCAGTCAAGTGCTTCAGGTGATTCTTTTGGACCTGAAAATTTATATTTGTTATGCAGGAAGTTGAAATATAAACAGAAATAAAATATTGAAATTTACAATGTTGTAATTACTTATAAACAAATATGCTTTTCCATAATATATATTGTAGCGTACTCAGTCTGGGAAAACTAAACTATAGGTTGTCAAGGGCGGCTCGGGAACCAGGCTCACACAATTTGATATTCTTGACTAAATATTTATTTACAAATTTAAAAGATAATCTACAAGGAACTTTCAGAAATTGTAGGCTTTAGGATAACTGATAAATTCCCCGAATTTGGGAAGGTTTCCCTGCACTTTCAGTACGGAAAACTCCTCGCAGGTACTAGGAAACAGACTACCCGAGCAACTGGAACTAGGAAACATTGGGTTTGGAGTTAATAGTACAAAATGCTGATAAAAGCAGAGGTGCCCAATGACATACAAACCCAACTCTAAGAAGAAGAAGGAAACAGACTACTAAATGCCGTGCTCGGGAAGCAGTACCTGAAAATCACTTATAATGTCGATGATCCTCTCCGAAGAATACTGGAGGCTCGAGGACTGACGACTATCTCCGTGGTCAGGAAATAAAGGCCGCTCACTCTTCTCTTTCCGTCGCTTAGACTTTTTTTACTCTGATACTCTCTCGGGAGCAGTATCAGGGAAACTACACGTAGGTCGAAGATCTCTTCTTTAGGTCTTACCAGGGCCTGCTATTTATATCGAAGTCTTTCTCCAACATTTGGAACTCCAGTGATCTCTAAAAACTTTTCATGATGTCAATCTTCTATTGCCAGTTTCCAGTCACACTACAGATTCAAATTAAAAAGGAAGATGAGACAAGAAATTCTCCGAATGCACCTGGCATTCGGAGAATTGCCAGGTTTTAATCACCCTTGCCAGGTGATTAAAACTTAGTTGGAGGAATCACATTTACTATGAGTATATGTTACTGTTTCTTTATTGATATGGGTATAATAATTCTGTCTCATCAAAAAATTCTTTCTCCACGCCATTTTTTTAAAATCTCAAAACAGTCGTGATCATAAAATCGGGCGTCTAGATATCGAAAAGTGACTCTTCGATAGAGTATGAAACGAGTTACAGTATTCCTAGAGATAAAATTCGGAAATTAGAAATTTTATCTAGAAGAGTGAATACGATACAAAAAAAAATCAATTACAAAGTTGAAGAGCATTTTTTACCAAATACTCCTTGCCCACAGAAATGCGAAAAAAAGTATAAATCATGCTTTAATTTATGGAATAATTCCAGTACATTGTGAAACCTGCAGAAAAGAGTAGGCACATTTCCCGTCATTGCGTAACCCTCCTTCTCTTCTCCCAAAATACCAGTGTAGTTTCTGGAGTAATTTACGCTGCATTGACTTCTGACATATGCAATATAATAACATGTTTCATAACCATCAGAGTTCCAATATATATTAAAGCTGAAACATAAAGCAATACACATTGTACGCATTATTCCATTTCATATTTGTATTTGGTATTAAATTTCTATTATTCTACAACTTTGGTATGGGACATTTTTACATGCCTCATTTAGTTTTCAAGGTAGAACCTTTAGCTTCCTACTTTTATCACTTGAAGAGCTAAAAGCTGAGTGCTACTATATGCCATAACTATAGCATATTGTAGCACATATAGCCACTTTCTTACAACGTAATATCTTTTATCTTTGTTATGGTCCTAAAGACCACTGTGGTTAGGATCTCTCTGCTTTGCTATTTCCTATTAAATGGACCTTTAACACCCAATTTCGAGTATGATATGGAATGGTTTGAATTACAAATAAAGCTCAGGAATTTGCTGTCACGAGATTTTAGAGAATTAATTTAATTGATTGTTTTAGAGTAAAATGAGGAATTATCCATAAAGTTAAGATTATATATGTATATTTAATAGTTGACAAATGTGCAGCAGAATTTCTTGGTTAGAATCCAGATGTAATACAATATTGCATTAGTATGTGTTCAAATAACATTTGATTTCTAGATTATTCTCAAACGCTAGGTCGAAGTGCTGAAATTTTATAATGATCACGTAGTGGATTACTGAATCAATGGGGCAATAAACAAATTCAAGCTGGGTTTTTTTTGTCAGTGTGGTACAAACAGCTTACTAATATGTTACATTATTTGCTTTCGCGTTCATTTATTTTATATTAAACTTATTCATCTACTTACATATATCTTTGTTATATTAAAACGACGTTCGTTTATTATCTGATTATATATTATTATTTACTGTAAAGTGCTTTTTAAAGATTACCTGGAATGCTGAGGGCTCATTTGTAAAATATATTGTCTGAAATAATTCGAGATTTTGAATTAGATACAATATACTACAACTATAGAATACACTACATTTTGCATTTATATCAATCACAAAATCATTAATGGACTTTGAAGAAATAAATTTTGATCAGCAATTTTAATAACTTAATTCAATGATTACCAGTCCTTATATGAATTTTGGTTCAATTCTTACATTCCTTTGAGAGCTTACTTCTTCAGAGCAGTTGAGTATATAAACTAATACTTATTCATTTGCTTACATATTTGATAGTTGTCCTTCACTTTCTCAATCATTGCTGTGGCCACTTCTAAATATGACGTCATCTTTTGTTTCATGGTGCAACCAAGTGCATTTTTTGTTGGCAACTGACCAGTGGCAAAGTTTATCAGCAAACCAATCAAAAGTACTTGCATATTTCTGAAATATATTAGAGAAAAATTCATAGTTAATTTTTATTCTTATATGAATTAAATTTTTATCTGTTTGTTATTACAGTAAAATACAGTGATTATTTAAAATGCAGGTAATAGATCTTTACAATTATAAGGTAATGAGATTCTTAAATATATATGAATCTTAACTGTTTAATATAAATCATGCATGCTATTCTGTTGTACCATAAAGTGTAATGATTTGAAAACATGATTCTTTTCAGCACTGATTTCGGATGACAATCGATAACAATATTTCTTGTTGTTCCTTGTTTTAAGCATTTATTTATGCTTAATGAAATCATTGTTGCTTTTATTTCAGTATTCCAATTACTGTACTATAATTTTATCAGTCTTGAAAAATTGAAATAATTTTTATTATTGCTATATTGCATGTATATTCAATGATGAGGTGAAAAAATCTGAAAAATGAGAGTAGGTAGCTCATTGTAAGCATTTCACCACACAAGTACAAGTACGGATAAATTTGATTCACATAAGCACAATTCAAAATTAAACATTCTTGTCACCAGGTTGGTATCATTTGATTTCTTCTATTTGCTTTTTATATTTCTCAGGATCATATCAAATACAAATTTATTCTTTTTATTAGATATTCTCAACATGCATAGTAGCATTTTTGAGAAATATCTAACATTACATTTTCAAATATACATGAATAAATTTCGAGCCATTATCAAATATCATAAGCATAATCTTAAAGCTTTTAATGTGGTACAATCATCAGAAGTTTACTTTTGCAAATCTCTTGTCCATTCCTTTTCAAGAGGATTAGATTAAAAAATATTCGTTTTATTCTTGTCAATTTTAATCTGAAAGCATTTTTGATACACTTTTAATTTCAACAGTCTCTAAATGTTGACTTTTCATCTCTAGAGTACACCTTCTCAAATGAAATGGTTTAAAATATTATAACTACTAAGGAAATAAACATAATGTTATTTACTTCTCGATATCTAAAAAATCAAGCTAGTATTATTAAGTTATTAACAAAGTCGTTGAAGGAATCAAATTTCAACAACCAATTTTAAAATTTATAGATGTTTCCATTAATAGTTTTCAAGAGTTTTGTCAGTAACACATGCACGCACACATACCCAAATATATATTTTAAAAAGGCATAAGCGTAAGCTCATCAGAGGAGGATACTTCAATTCATGGCAGCATAGATGTCATGTTATAATGAAAACAACTTTATAATAGTCTTAAGCATCTTTTTTTTTGTTTTTTTACTCTGAGTGCATTAAAGCGCTTGCACAGTAACTTTTATTTCGTTGATCACCTTTGCCTAAAGATAACAGAATACAGTAACTAAGCTTTAACATACTGTACAAGTTTGAGACCTGTGTAATCCCAATAACCCAGTTCGTAAAAATCTCACTTGTCATTCAAGATCTTTTTTTGAATCGATGAGAGATCAGTGGATGTGATTAATCACAATTTATTTATCTCTCTCTAATGCATTTGCTCTTGTATAGGCTTGAAAATTGAAGAAGAGATCATAATTACTAATTACTAATAAAAGCTATCGTAATTGATCAAGGCTCAAAAGCATGGAGAATATTCTCAGTTGGTATTTGAGAATATTCCATCCTCTCAATCAATTCGCGTTGATAGATCAACCAAAAATTTTCATAAGAATCATCTATTAAAAGGCCAATATGCAGCTACAAATACAAAATAATTTATATGTTCAACAGATGTTTCCATAGATCACTTTTGTGTAATATCCACAAGAATGCTTATTCGCATTAAATCACATTAGAAAAAAGTCGAAATCGAACTGTCATTAGCTAAAATTGGATAAAACTATTTTGAAAAAATTCTCATATATCAAATTATGTGGTAATTTGATTGAGAATATTAGAAAAATCAAGGCAGAAAATAATGTCTCGAACTTATATATTTCAGATAAGCGTTTTGAGAAATTATATGCGTATTATTAATCATCGTCTAATATCTATCAATTTATTTTGATTTAAACTTTCATGTAAAGGATGACAGATCAGGTTTAATTTTTTCTTATTTTATTGTACTTTAAATGTTACGATGTTATGGGCTATGTATAGAGACAGAATTTACGCTATTCATAGAAACGTAAATTAGACTAACACATAATCTTATTAATAAATAAATCTTTTTAATATTCCATCCATTAAAAATAAAAGTATAAGAATTATATATTACGGTCATTGAGAATATTTTATTAACAGAAAAAACAGTTTAGATGGAATAAATTATGAAAATTACATTTTACGAATCCATTAACATAATTAATATCTTATTGTTTATAACACAATTAAAATTCTATTGTTTATATAATTTATTCTGCAGTTTATATATTTGATATAATTTTATAAAATATTTGAACTACACTTACCTTATATGATAGATTTATTAGTGAAAAGATTAAAATACAATAAAAAATATATACTTTTGAAAGAATATTTGAATGTCAGACAACAACAATATATAGATCAGTTTTAAATAAAGTCACTTCCTCATTCTCGAACTGGTGTGAAAGAAATATCCGTTCTAAGAAAGGAACTGAAAAAAAATTCTAAAAATTTTTATTACCATATATTATGGAATATCCTTCACAAAAATGGTTAAAAATTTAAGTTGATTTTGGAAAAACTTAATGAAAAATAAAGCAAGAAAAAACAATAAAATTAAATTCCTATATTTGTGAAACTATTTGTTATAAAATCGTTTATTTTGCGTCTTAAGCGAAATTAATTAAGCAAAGGGATGTTGTTCAGCATCTTTTATTATGCATGTTTGCAGAGTAATGATTGATAAAGGTCTTAATTTATTAATAAACTACTATATTTATACATTACTTTCTTGGTTCATGTTAATTACCATGCTTTATCATAAAAAGAAACTTTACATGTGCTAAATATATCTAAACATCACAACTTTAATACTTATGGTCCTAAATTATTGACACTTATTGGAAAGCAATCGATGTTACGAAAAAAATCATTTAAAGGAATTTCAGTAAAATGAAAGCAAGCAAGATATTAAAATACGTTTAAATGTATCTTAAGTGCTTTAACTTCCGAAATTTGAAACTTAAAGATATTTTTATTTTAACCAAATTTTGTATATTAATTACAAAATTAGAGCTTTGAAATTCCTTATCTTGTAGGCCAGAATATATATATATATATATATATATATATATATATATATATATATATATATATATATATATATATATATATATATATATATATATATATATATATATACTGAACTATAAAACAAGGAATTTCTAGCACTTTTAATATTTATTTCCACTTCTTAAAAAAAAGTTTCTAGTTTTTTATTTACATTTACTAATAAAAAGTTCCTTTGTTTATGTTCATTTCATAGTGCTTTCCTAATATTTATTAGCTTTTTATAAATAGGATAAAACGCATACTTTTTGTTACTACATTTATTGAATATAAACTATTGCAATTTTAACTTTAACTCTCTAATTTTTTTTGTAACAAGCATAATTCCTATTGACTTTTATTTCATTATTTTCTGTTAAGTTTTGTTTTATTTTTATTTTCATAATCAGGAAATGGCATAAACTTTTAAATTCGTTTGGTTAAAGTTAGATTCTGTGGTATTTTATTTCCAGACAAAAGATTGGTATAGTAAATACTATTATTCCAACTTAATTATTCCAGTCACTAGATGGCGCAGTTATCAAAGACCTCTTAAAGAAAGGAGAGAAGGTATCAGACGCTTTTCACCATGGCAATAAATATTTTGAAAAAATTATACTGATTGCACAGTTATCATATCCTCTCTGAGGATATATAGCACTGCAGCCACTAAAAATCATTATATACGGTTTATTGTGCGTAAAATATTAGGATTTTTAGTTTTATGCATTTATTTCTGATTTGTGAGTCAGAAAAAATAAATGTCTATAAATATGTGAGTGTTTTTGGTCTATCACATTACTATTCATCCGCATCGCAGAGAGGTTTTTGTTTAATATTCTGTGTTGCAAGTATAAATTTTAAAAGGAAATTTTCTAATGACAAATTATTAAATGATAACACAGCTTTAACTGAAATGACAAGCTTGGCTGTACACTTCTACTTCATGATACGAAATGGTTTATAAATAAAATAAAAGTTATAAATCGAGTTCGTATTGCACATAAAATATTTAAAGTAAATTTAAGACATCAGAAATAATACACAGGACAAAATCTGTAAAAAATTCATTAATTCATTAATTAACCGGCAAATATTTTCAAAACCTAGAAATTAAAAACTTCATCTAAAACACACCCTGAACTAGCATGTCTTTTGGATCATAAACAATAATCCAATTCTAATGAATTCGTCAAATCTTAAAAATAGTTTGAATATCATCAGAACATTTTTGTGTGTAATACTTTATAAACATAAGGATTTATTTATGATTATATGTTACATTAATTCCATGTTATCTATTACATCCCATTGATAAGACACGGCCAAAACATTTCATGCTATGTAAAAATGAATTTGTGGAAATATATAATCATATAGTGTTAGCATAACTAGTGGTAACTCATCAACAAATTTCTAAGTGTGAGAGTTTGGATAATTTTATTAGATTCACAAAGTCTGCAATTTAGGTTATTATTTCTTGGAAACTAACTGATTTTCAAAAAGCAAAGACAGTATTAACAATTTAAGCATTCTGTGACCCTAAATAAAAATGCCATTCTGCAGTGGGTTCCGGAGCACTGCGAAATACAAGGAAACGAAATGGCTGATTCTTTGGTAATATAAGGAACCGGAATATTAAAAATTCCAGGGATCATTTCTCGTATTCTGTTATAGTGAAAGTTATTAAAGAAAGTATATATGTAATGATTTCCGATGTAGGCAAATCAAGTTAAAGAAAAGCATTGGAGAGAATCCCTCTTAAACATTTCATCTGCCACTCGTCGATTTTCTGTTGCAACTTTTCGTCTAGGGACACAGCATAATTGTCTTGCAGACTATTTATTCCGCGACTTAAAATTATAAGGTCCCTGACTGTGAACTACTCAAAAGTGACACTGTTATGGATGTGCTTCATCTCAACGAATGTCTTGAAGTGTCTGGGCATATTTATTTGAACGATATTGCCTGGAAAAAGAGAAAATTTAGGATGTCCAGTCTATTTGATGTAATGACTCTTTTCATGTATTCTGATATTCATGTTTATATTCTTTGTATGTTTCGTGCTGTATCTGCTTCACACACTAGTCAATGAACTATGTTCAAGCAGTACTACTAAAATAATTTTTTCATTAACATATTTGCTCTATTAATGAGCGAAATCCAGAGTTTTGCGCATTTTACCTGAGTAAAGTGCGCAATAATATGATGTCTAGTTTAAGTTCAACTGTAGATTGTTGAAAAGTTGATTCTATAAACTAATTTATTGGTTGTTTGATTGTATTAACTTGATTCATCAGACTTGAAAAAATAAAATAGCATTGTTAATTTCTTTAAATGAAATAATATTTTAAATCATTTGATTTTTATTTCATAGCTTTTTATAGATTAATTTATCCTATCTACTATGTTAACCGTTTGATTATGTTAACATGATTCTCTGTATAAAAAAAGTAAAAGTAATATAAGTTTTTTAAGCACACTGAAAATTTGCGGTTATTCTATAGAAAATCATCCTTAACGAGTTTCTTGTGATGATTATCTTTTGAAGATGAGATGATTATCTTTTGTAATATAAGACCCAAAACTAGTTCAGGCTCTTAAAAGGATAGCTCAAAATTATCTGCACCTAATTTAGATAATCTGTAGAATGGGATATTTATGCGTAAAAGTGATAACACAGTCATATGGTAAAAATTACATGTGTTCTGAAATCGATAATATGGATTTTTTTTTTAAATTTAATATAAAGTTTTGGTACCCGGAATACTGAGATGTACTTTGACCATGAATCATCCTGATGATTGTGGCTAAGTCTTGTAATATTCTGTGAACCAAAGGAAAACATAATTCCTCTTCATTTTGATTTATTTAATTTTTATTTCCGAATCAAAATATCGAAACATTTTTAATAATTTATCTTTTTTTTAATGTTGGGCATAAATATTATGCAATCATAAACACAAATTTCTTCAGTTTTCAGAAATCTTATCATCCTCGTTCAAAAGTATTTTCAATATACAGGAAAAGTGTAAACACATACGATACAATACGGAAAAAACAAAAATTTTTTAAAATATCAAAAAACTAATAAATATTTATATTTTTTTAAAAAAAATTATTATGTATGTTTTATAATGTAGAAGAAAGGGAAGATCCGATCTCTTAAATATTTCTCCTCTTTCAGTAACTAAGCATAGATAATAATTTTAAATGTTTGAATAAATTAAGTGCCTCAATTTTTGAAGTTAGAAGTATTCCGGAACATTATGTTAACATTATTATCAATTACATCACAAAATAAGCAACTTTACAGGGAGTTCAAATCAGTGTCAGTTACAGTCTAAATTGTTACAAACGCCGTGAGTTTTTAAATAAAATGTCTCTTTTATCTTAAGTTACCTAAATATCAACATCCTAATATAAGTTTCGTTGCATTCCCTGCTGTCATTTTCATTTCAACAAAGGGCAAAAATTCGGAGGACAAGCGAAATAATTCTCCTCTGAAGATATTTATCCCAAGTTCAATTGGTGTGAATTTTGTGGCATTTCGAAAAGTTGAAATTTGCTTTTCCAGAAACTTATTTTGGATACTTCAAAAATTTTCTTATCAATCATTGTTCCTTTGGATTAATTAACATCATGATGAGCGGCTAAAACCAAGGTAAGTGTCCACATGCCGTATTATTACGTTCCGTGCATTGATTTCGTGTGTTTTGATGTATAAACTGTGTTGATGGGATAATTGGAACCGAAGATATTGACCTTTTAATAAATACATAAAATGCATGTTTTTCTTCAGTTTCTCGCAAATTTTTTTCCACCCTTTTAAATATTCATTAATGAGTTCAGTTTTAACTGTCCTATCTTTCTAGAATATTTCTCTAATTGGAGAGGATATTATTACCTTTCCAAAAATGTATAAATTATAATTGAAAGATCAATAGTTCTTTTCCTATAATTTTGTATATTTTTAATTTTTATTTTATTAATTTTGTATTTTTGAATATTTTGATTGCAATTCTTACCTTAAAACTACCGTAACTTTTTAATTTTCAATCAATCCACTCCAATCTTTTTTTGTCTATTCGGAGCGGATTTCTATGACTATTATTAAGTATGTAATATATGTGTTTATAATCAACAGTTAATGAGATATGGTCTAATTAGTGCATTAAGATATAGTATTTCATTTCGTATTTTCTCCCCATGTTTCTTCATTTTCCCCCTATGTAGATGTATTGATACTGTATATATATATATATACATATATATATATATATATATATATATATATATATATATATATATATATATATATATATATATATATATATATATATATATATATATATATAGTTTTTATTTTAATTTATTTATTTTTCAAAATTCTGCTTTTTGTTCCCCTCTTTGTCCCCTGTTCTTTTTCATCTTAACACTTTGCACACCAAATTCCCTGCGCTTAATTAATTTTAATATTAATCAGCTGTTTTCTCGTTTCCTAATTGTCACAGCTACATGGAACAAAGATCTAAGTTCCTTATTTCTAAATGTGCTTCTAATAATCCCACTTAGAAAGTATGTATGTATGTGTATGTATGTGTATATATATATATATATATATATATATATATATATATATATATGTATGTATGTGTATATATATATATATATATATATATATATATATTATCCTTTTTAAATATTATTTATTTATTTAGTTTACTCTTAGTCCACTTTTTTGAACTTTATCTTTCTAACGTTAAAAGATAAGCCCAAATCCAGAACTTAAGATTTTCCATTTCTCTTTTTGTGGACTTGTTCTTTTTAGCTTTAGCATCTAAGCCTAAGTTTAGGAACTAAAATTTATTTAATTATTATTTTTTAATCTAGTTCTGTGAATTTAAATTTTTTTCTCTCTTTTTCTCTTTCTCCCGACATTTGGATTACGACGTTTTCGCGTTCTAGTCTGACTCTTTTAAAGATGTTTAACTAAATGACTCATATTTTTTTATTTATTTTTATTTTTATTCAATTATTATTATTAATATTATAAATGAAAGAACTTAATTTTTTCTTACATTTTTATTTTCATTTCTTTTTAAATTTTATTTACTTATTTTTTAACAGGTTAATTTTAATTTTGAGATTTTATAATAATTTATGATTTTAAATTGTACTTTTTAACATTAACTTTTAATGTCTTACATTTTTTTATAATCTTTATATATGTCTAATAATTATTTTTCATTGTTAATTCGACAATTATAACTACTTGTAAAATTGATTACTTTATATAAATTATCTTGTAAATAAATTAAAGTTTAATATTTTATAATTGTTTTATTACAAAGGCATGATATTTTAAACCCTGAATTTTTTTCTATTAAGTTAGGTCTGCTATTTGTATTGCTGTGTGTGTGTGTGAACTTCATTTCTTATAGATTTAATAATCTTAATTACTCCAATATAATTAAAATAATATGAATATTAATTTTACCAAAAGAAAATATTTAATTCACTGAAATTGAATTTTCTGGTAGTTAAATTCTATAATATATTTTATTTTTATTTTTTATTTTTTTCTACCTAATAGTTATGAGTAGTTTATTTTAATGGACTTAGGAATTAAATGTAGTGGAATTGCAGTACAAAGTAGTAAGGAGAAGACTATGGGATTACATGTGTGAAATTTTACCCAAATTGTAGAGCAATTCAAATTAGTCCATGTCTCATTGAGTTGGATGTTTATGTTATTATTTGTTACCATTTAAAAGAAAGAAAGAAAGAAAATGAAATAATAAACAAATAGATTAGCCCAAATTAAGATACAGACATGTGATTTTCAGCGTTAGGCTTATTTGATGGACTCCCTCCTACCGATTCAGGCTTAAACTTTATAATCTTTTTTCCCTTGTACTCTTTTACTAATCATTGATTTTAATAATCAATGATTAGTAAAAATTTTAGCACAACACCATCAGTAGGGTTACACTGAGGGGAATTTCTGCTAAAAGCGTCCCATGGGGTTTCCTTCATGACGCTGTCTGTTTTTGCATTCTTTTTTTGTATTTATTTTATTTATTTTTTATTACATTTAATCACAGGAATCTGCCTTATTTAATCTGTACATCGGATGTGCGGGTTGATGCACGGGAAGGGGTGGTCAAGGCATCTGGGTCACTTCCGCTATATCTATTGTCAGCTTTTACATTTATAGTGTTCTTTTTTTCATAAATCGTATATTCTCATCATTACATATTATTTTTTCTTAACAATAAACCTATTGGCTTAATCAGCTTCCAACATTTTTAGAGCTGAACACGCAAATTTTAATGTCTCAATTGAATTCACCCATGAAACATACCTACACAAATGATCCGGAAAACCTGAACTTAAATGGTTTAGATTCAGACCTTGGCACTATTGATAATCTTAACTCTCATAGCAAAGAGGTTATTTTGCACCTAACGGTAGTAAAGTCACCATCAATTATTGAAAAAGAAGGAAAAAACAAAAACTTAAGGATGCAACACAACTTACAATGTTGCAAACCCTGAAAAAAATCATCGAATCAAAAAATAAGGGCAGATTCATTTTCCCGACTAAGAATCGCGATAAAGTCCTCACTTTCATTAAAAACCTACAAGAGAAATTTAAATTCGCAACTCCTCAACCAACAACCCCCGTCGACAACATTGACCCAATATCGAAAGAGCTCTTACAAAATTTAAAAGACCTAAAGAAACAGAGCATACCTGAATTAGCAAATCCTATCAAATCCTTAAACAGCAAACTTCAAAAGTCCACTCCATAACCTCTAAGGAAGAACCTGGATCCAAACCAGTAAAATCTAAAAACTTATAGTCAAACGGTAAAATCTCAGCCATTCCTAATAATAAAAAGAGCTCCAGCAGACAATATCGGACAAACATTGCGACAAATTGAAAGTGATGTCCGACCTAAAGGTATTTACATGAGAAAAACCCATGTCGAAATCCAATGCAGGAACCATAAGGACAAAATACAGCTATCAACAGTTCTTAACAATAAAAAAATTACTGCAATCCCAAAGGAAATACCGAAAATACGGCCAATTCTTCTTAACACTCCACAAACCACCACTGACGAATCAATCCTCAACGCGATTCAGGAGGACTTAAGTCAGAAAAATACACAGGATATTAGGATTCTCCAAACTAGGAAAACCCTAAATAAATTCAACTTGTGTAACTGGATCTTTGAACTCCCAAGGCCATTGGGACTAAAGTTCTCAAAAATCGCTTCATTTTCCTTGATTTAGGAAGATTCAGAATCGACCGCTTTTTAACAGTACGTAGATGCCAAAACTATAAGTCTCTCCACCACACAACTACCAACTGCAGGAATGCCAAGTATTGTGGAAAATACGGAGGTCAACACATAACAGATGAATGCACCGAAAATAAATCTTTTTGCATCAACTGTTTTGAGAATAATAAAAAAGGCTGTCAGTACCCTACTAATCACCCGGCATATGTTTTCAGCTGCCCATCATATAACAACTTCACCAACGAACAGCTAAAAAAACCAAAAAGAACATACTACAAGCAAATCCCTTACCGTAGCACCACTAATCGATAAATAACTGATTCAGCCAATTACTTTAACTGAAATGCCCACTCATAACAGCAACGAAAACTCAATTACCAGTAATCACAACTTAAACAATGCGCCATCAGTACCAATTGTATAGCACCCAACTGATAAAAGTTTAACTAATCTAACCTGCTACAATATAACTTGTCTCCAAGCTAACTTACAACAAAGCAGATCGGCAATTGCCCAATTTTCACAATACATAGCCACCAACAACATCGATATTACTTTAATACAAGAACCGTATCCATTGAAAGGAAGCATCATGGGAATTCCTCTTAGATGGAAAGTTTTTCATGCAATGGGGCCGGACAACCCACGAGCGGCATTAAAAGTAAAATAACTAAAGCAATTTACCATTCTGTCATGGAGAAAATGGTTACTTATGGCTCATCCTTGTGGATTCTACCCATGACTGTTAGGAAACAGCGGCAATTAGACAGCCTACAGCGCTACTTTACATTATTAATCACGAGAAGCTTCAGGACCACATCCACAATTGCCCTCAACCTCAGGCCTGCCACCACTTCATCTTACTTGCATCCAGCTGGCACACAAAACTAGGGTACTGCAACTGCAGGAAACTACTGTGCTGGGAGACCAAACCCTCAGTGCGTCTGACTATGACTATCCTGTACATAAGGACTGTGTCCATCCATTGAGAAAACTTAAAGGGATACACATCCATAATCTGCCCTCCAAACCCTCCTCGCCAGCTCAAGGTCGAATCAAATTAATCACACCTTAAAATATCTATACTGATGGATCACATATTGACGGTAAAACAGGTGCGGCTCTAATAATTTACCATGAATACAAACAACTTCAAGAATACAAAATTAAGCTGAAGAATAAGAACTCAGTCTTTCAGGCAGCAGCCATAGCCATTTTCAAAGCTATCAACATCATTGATGCACAAGGCTTCAGATCTGTAACCATTTGGTCTGATAGCTCATCAACTTTGCATGCGTTACTTATCCCACTTCACACATCACCAATTATGCATGCCATAGAGAAAAAACTAGCAGCTACAACTTCGCACATCAATCTAAGTTGGATTAAAACGCATCAAGGTGATGTTGGAAATGAGTGCGCAGACATCGCAGCAAAGAAAGCCACAAAAATTGATGAATCCGAAGCATTAGTGATTTTATATCCAAGATCTTCACTTATCAAACACCTGAAGCACTTCACACTTCAGAAATGGCAGTCTCTGTGGACAATGCAGCAGCAGGTCGAAAGACCAAACATTTACTCTCAGAAGTCACCAGCAAGCTGACGTATATGTTGTATGACGTATCCATACCTCAACCAGCTGCTAACATTTCATGGCCCATTTTCACAGTACTTCTAAAGATTTGGAAAGGCAGTTTCATCCACCTGTATCTGTGAAGTCCAAGGGGATCCTTTCCACTATGTCATAGAGTGCCAAGAGACTGAGAAATTCCACCTAAAAAGAAGTCCCAACAGACCAACATGGAGTTCTTGAGATTTTGCTTGAAAGATCGTCACCGCAGATTACTCCTCACAAAGCTGATGATTCATCTCAACAAACGAGGATTGGAACTTCGTCAGGACTTAGACCACGCTCCCACAGACGATTTAGAAGGCTCCGCAGACGAGTCAGAAAACTATTCTTAAAGTTAACTTTTTCCACAATTAGTAATGGTGTATAAATTTTTTATATGAACTATATGTTCCGAATTGTTTGAACTTTTCGAACATTATAAGCCCGCTTTAGAACTTTAAAAAATTTTTGAATCCTATTCGCTTTTAGTACCTTAGAAACCTTTAAAATTTTTTTGAACCTAAAATGCTTTTACAAGCTAAGGTGCTTATTAAACTTGTATAAATTGCTTGCCTGTATATAGTTATCAACTTTCTTATCATGCTATGTTTTATTCCTCTTCATAATTAAGTGTTCATACTATTTATAATATTGCTTTCAATGTATATAATGTTTTTAATGCCATAATTACCCTATAGAAATTATTAACCGTCTTTTCATTGATTGTAAATTATTTGTCCATTGTTTGTTGTATGTGTCATCGTGTTAAATTTTATTTTTAACACAGAGAAAATATTTAATTCTATTGCCTGATGTTCAAAGCCCCTTAAAGTGATTTGTAACTTCTTGCTACCAATATGTAAGCACAATTTGTTTGCCTTGTTAAATGTCACGATGGTGGCGCCCTCACGGACCTCGTAGAGGTGTGGAGTACACAAGGTGTTAGGGAGACGGCACCCGTTAACCTTAAGGTACAGTCCGGGCTCTCCCCACACACAGTTATGTATGTATATTATCATTTATTGAACTAAATTAAACTCCATGGCACGACAGCCCATTTAGACCAAGGCCTACATTGCCCATAACTGTTTTCATGACCGAGGGGCCTGGAGTGTGAAGCATATGTCCCAGTTAAGTGGTCAGCTTAATGTGAGACCCCTAGTGTTTAGTTCCCAAGCATGCTTCGTACTCAGTTTATCGACCCACTGAAGATATGAAAGTCTGAATTATCATTTATATACTTCTTACCCGGAACACATAATATTTAAATTACTGACTCATCATTTACTTCCCCCGAAACACATAGTATTTTAATTACTTTCACAAATAACATTTCATTAAAATGACTAAATAAAAATTCATTACTTGATTATTTTGGTATAACTTATTTAATAATTTCATGAATATCATATTGCAATGCCTTCAATTCATTCAGGAGTTATAACAAAGTTATTTATATCTTGTTTTAAGAAATCTTTGCGTCGTATCTTGATCTCTGTGGTGTCCATTGATTCGTGGTGTCCCTTCCATGAATGCCACACGACGCCATCAGCATAGGAATCATGCTTGCCTCTCAAGTAAAGTCCATTCAGATTCGCAGAGTGGCAAGCACCGTACCACCAGCCACCCTTATAGAGATGTGAGCAACTCTGAGTGGCTTCTTTATCGTTATCTTGGTCTTTTGTAGAAAACTGTAGTCCATTATGGTTGGTCATTGAATCTCCTGAAATGTTTGAATTAATGTTAAAAATATAAATTAAAAATACTGATTTTAAAGAGTTTTTATCATAAAATATTTAGTTTAAGCAGTTTCTGTGCTAATAGCCATGACAAGTTTAGTTCTTACAATTTGATAAACCTTTGCACGTTAAAAGTTGTATTAAATAATTTGATTTCAATCGGTCACCTATTTAAGCGCTTGTTTTTAGTAATAAAGACTTTTCTGGTGCTTAAATTATTCCCTTTGTGCATATTATTATTTGATAGGAAGAATACACTTTTGATGCGAATTACTTCGCCTACTAAAAATTTTATTGCTGTACATCAGAAAGAACTGTATATGTAGAGAAGTATCTATTTTGCGATCATTAGCTGCAATTAAGTCACTGCAGAGTCATTGTATTATAAGAAAAGTTAATTAGCAACAAAAATAAGCCAATGGAAGCTTGGATATAAAGTTTGAATAATCCTACTCATAATGTTGATGATTTTTACCTGCATCTCCACTATAACCTTTTATGTGCAACGTATAATTATTCTCTTCACTATCAATCCAGAAGGTATCGAACATGGCATATCTCTTATTTCCTTCCACATCCTTCAAGTCGAAGCGCACAGAATACAATTTTTGATTGCTCAGAGCAAATATGTTGTCATTTCCTGCAATATGTAAATTTAACAAGTAAATATAGAGACAAAACTAATTTTAAGGATAAAATACCTTAGAATACCAAGTAAGAAACAATTACAACTGATTATTCACTAGGACTTTCTCGTGGAAATATTCTGGTACATTTGTTATTTTTAAAAAAACTAAATGAATTCTTAAAAATAATAATTGTATAGTTATAAAAATTAATTTCTTGTATTGAAAAAGATGAAAATAGATTTTTAAGTATAAATTCTGTGGTATGTTCATCAAAGTCATTGTATTATTGTTATTTCTCGATGGAATGAAGGAACATTGTCACCTGTATCCAATCTTTTCCATGACAACGCAGTTTATTAGTTTGGAATGTATATATTAATTTTCATTTATCTAGATAAAATTTCAACGAAATTTACTGAATTTATACAACGCACAATGTCAGTAGATTTAAACTTTTGTTTGAAAATTTACATCCATTCCTTGTCTACTACTCATTCAATACATTTTAGAGATGAATATATTCATTACGAATTTTGATTCAATAAGAAATGTGGTATATATTATTGTTTCGAATAAACATTTAGTGGTTGATACCAGTTCTTTTTTTATATTTTAGGCTGTACTTATTACATGAAATCTACTTTTGCTCGTCGCTTTAATCATGGTTTTTATTTTGCGAGTCACACAAAATAAAAACCATGATTAAAGCGAATTTCTTTGTTGCTTGATCTACTGCAAATATAAACATGAGATATGAAGTTTTATTTTTCAGTCGGAAGATTATAAAATTTTGTTGATTTTACGGACTCATAACTATGAAAATGAAATTCATAGCATTGAGACGCCGCAATCAAGGAATTTCTCAATGTTTTTCTTATTCATCAGTAAGCGTAACGTTTTTCATTTGATGTGCATACTTATAAACGCTTCAATAAAAAATATTAGCTTTCAAATGTCATCTTGCAAATAATATCATCACGAGGAAAGATTATTGTAAATTTTCGAAACTTAGTAAATATTTAATTGCTACTCCAGTGAAGCTGCATTATATTGCTCTAATGAGTTATTGAATTACATCACTTCCGTGATTGTGAGTGGTTTGGCAAAGCTGTCAAATTAAATTATTTGTGTTGGCCATGCATGGTTTTTAGATGAATCATATGGCATCTTACAGCTGATAAAATTATACGAATTATCAAGTTAGTCTAAAATTACAAAGCTTTTTTTGAGAGAAATTTGTTGGCTATTATAAGCTGCATTTTGCTTAAGAAAAAGACAACAATAATTTACCTTCTATAATATATTTGATTTTTTTTCCAAAAAAAAAAAGAAAAGAAAGAAAGAAAACCTATATGATTTTGACTATAGGAAGTAGATTTCTGTAATTTAAAATTCATTTTTATCCCCTTTTAATGTAGCTTTGATGATAGTAAAAAATAATTTTAGTTATAAAAGAAAAACACATCTCTCATTTAAAATTTTAAAATACATATATATATATATATATATATATATATATATATATATATATATATATATATATATATATATATATATATATATTCTGATTCTGAAATTTTATTTCGTTGAAAATATTTCTTAACATAACAAATAAGTATTATTTTTCAAATGTTTGAATTTATTAATATATTTAATTGCTAATATCAAAATAATGTCAAAATTTGACATTTTAATTTTTTTCATTTCATTCAAATTTAACCTGTTACATAACAAATCGAAACTTACTATAAATGGATGTTTTGTGCAAAAGAACATCCAATTATAGTAAGTTTCGATTGGTAATAAAAATAGATAAAAGAGATTGAAAAATTGCACTGTTTTAAAATTTGAATATTGTCATCTATTTTTTCTTTCTTTTTGGTGATTTTGGTAATATAAGAAATATTTAAGCAATAATAAGATGGTTTGGAATCAGTGGAACCATATTAAGATCAAATTATCATGCGTTAAAAATGCAATCACAAAAAAATCATAAGATTGTTTCCGGTTTACGTCAAAATATTGTTGAATTCTTAGCATGCAAAATGGTAAAAAAAGACTGTTGATTAAATTCCAAATCTCCCATAATTTGGGTAATTACCAAATTTGGTAACCGTTTGTATTTGACACACAATAAGTTTCTTTCGATTTTTTTTTGTTTGGTTTCTAGAATAAAATTTCTTCAACATCGAAGATATAGAAGTTGATAACACATTCAACTTGGAGATTGAAGTCAATTATTTTATTGGTAAACACGTTTTCCCCCTTTTTGTCATCATTCTATGTTTTAACCATAAAATGATTGTTTCCTTAGTTCCAGTTGAGATCATGATTGTCCTCTTTATTACAATTCTTATTGGCTTAAAATATTCATGGCGTCAAATAATGATTCATCTACGTTACACATAATTAATTGTAATATCGTATTGAAACCATGTCGTAAATCCGACTTGTCGGCGAATTTGCTGCCTGCCTTCAAATCATATTCTTCGAGAGGCAGCAAACAAGGCGAAGTTCACCATAGAATGTCTAAGTGTCGTCGGTGAAGAGAAAAAATCAATTCATGATTTTGATTATTCAAAATGACGTATCGTGACTAGCACGATGACGTAAATACTAGGGATACCAAAATAGAGTTTTCTGCATAATTCTTATAGGTCTCCATTTGTAGGACGTATTAAAAACGAGGTTACCACATACATAATAAAATCAGCCAAAAAATCGACAATCTCAGAATTTGGCATCATGGATTATACGGCTCCTGTGCCACTATTGGCAGTGATGAAATCATTGTTATATATTATTTACCTTGTTTCATGATTGTTTTGTGTTCCGTCATTTTAAACGGCAATGTGAATGGCGTTTTTAATGCGGAGATTTTTAAGGGTATATCACAAAACGTAATCAACTTAGTACGAACTCACCCCGACTGTGATACATTAACCTAATTGACATCTCAGACTATTATAGTATAAGTTTTAGCACAGATGCTGTATAATCCAGGATGACAAATTCTGAATTTTTTTGGCGATGAAGAAATGTTGCCAAGAAGACATATTATGACGTACAAATTAGCGTAAATACTAGGGTTGCAAAAATAGAATTTTCTGCATAATTCTTATCTATGAATTCTATATCTATAACGTAATAAAAACCAGGTAGCCTAATACATTAGAGAATACGTCAAAAAAAAAATCACCAAACTCAGAATTTGGCATCCTAGATTATACGGCATCTGTGCCTGTGTTTTGAATTGGAGTTCCTGATAATAATTTATATTTTCGAAAATGATGAGGAACATCGAAAATCTTCATTTCCGCTAATATATGTAACATGGTGGATTGGGCAACAATTGCGATGATTGCTGATATCTGGAATGGCGATAAAGTTTGCATTTTCTTTTATATTTATATTTATTGTTTGGAGTAACGATTTGTATAAATTTACAATAAATGGGATTTATAAATATTTGTCTTTTATTTTATGTTTATTCATTTATGATTTATAAACTATTTTAATGGTATGTTTAAGTATTTGCCATTTTCTTTACTTTTACTTATGCTAATTCTTGGCAACAATTATAAAAGCTTCATTTCGTCATAAGCAACTGCTTGATTACCAGTGTCAACGCCTCATTTCGTATTCAGCAACATTTTTGAAAATCATGCCAAAAAGATTGCGTATACTAGCGTTTTACCTTCATAGATTTTATAAACTCATGTAACTAAAAATATTTTTATTAGTTTTGTATGTATTCATGTACTATCAGTGACTTATTAATAATGATGAGATATTATTAATAAGTCACTCCCGTAACAATCCGTAACAATTACAAAATTTTCGTCTTGTCAACTAAAATAATGTTTTCTAATATGTGCAATTAAAAATTTATGACTTGAATGAAACTGTCTCTGAATTAGACTATGAATTTTAACTAAAATAATTAACCTTTAAATCTAAAATAACTTATCCTTATTAAATTACAAACAATTTATTCTACAATCTAACTCTAATTCGACAACAATAATTTTTGGGGGGATTTTATTGATATTGTAAATAAGTTTTTACATTTCATCATTTAATTAAACTTAAAAATTGGACCAGTGTAATAAGATATTTGATAGATATTTTCAACACTTAAAATTTTTACTTGGATGGCTATTTAACTTGGGATAACATTGATACTTAAAAAAACTGATCTCATTAATTGAGCTACACAACCTTTTAGCCTTGTTATGCTCATTCTTAGCGATAAAAATTTCAAAACAAAATATTATTAACATAGAAATTCATTGTTCATCCACTATTAATTATTACCTAACCAAAAGTCTTTGTCAATGTTTCCAAAACCATGTTTGTAGGAAAGCCAATCTTGGTAAAAGAAGTCTTTTGGCCTTGAAAAATTGCCTCGTTTTTGAATAAGCTGAAAAATATAAATAATCCACTTTAGGAAAAATATTTTTTTCAAAATTCAGAAATAATGACAATTTTATGTGTCTTCAATAAAATGAAATATGTTTCCCGATATGGTTAACTTTTAATCAAACAACAGACATATAATATACATTTCGCTAAAAACCATTAACATTTTTATTAAATTTATCAATTATTTAACAATAGAATACTTTTTTAACTTATAAAATTGAAAAAAAATAAAAATATTTCGTCTATAAATTTATGTAATAATTAGATTATATATTAGAACTTTGACACTCGCATTTCCTAATTCTATGATTCCTAAAGTGTACCTTTTTAAAGGTACAATTTTTTAAAGAAAACCTTTTTAAAGACTACCTTTATAAAGAAAATTTTTAAAAGAGTGAATGAACACATGACTCATTAATAAATATAAATCAGTTTAAAAGCATAAAAATTGTTGGAATCGTTATGGATAATTAAAGGTATAAGATCGTTGTACAATGGTGAATAACAATACATTATATAGTATAAACTCCGTGCCCATTCTCTGCTAGACGAGATCTACGATTCCATTGACCCTCAAAAAGTCATAGATTCGGATAGATAAATCTAATAATAATACATAAAAAAGCTTAAATCTTGGAAGTAAGCTATTATTTCTTACAATAATCTTGAAATATTATTTATAGAAATATAAAATTTCGTGAAACTCTAATGTTTCGAAGATTACAATTGACGGTCAGTTACCCAAAATAAGTGAAGAAAGATATCTTTAGGACATAGAAAATCATTAAAATGGCTGAAACTTGTCTTTTCAGATTTTTTTTACAGGAAACATTAAAGTATAATGCATCTTAATACAGAGTACAGAATATTACTACTGTAAACATGTATAACTTATTAAAAATTACTTTATTGATATTATATTTGTTTGAAAGGGGGAATATACTTCAGATTTTTCAGATCTCTACTTAAAAATCAGTGTTTTACTGTTTTGATAATGCTGTCTTGTGAATTTTTTCCATTGTTTCACTGATTTCGCTTCGCATCATAAAAATATGAAATGATACTTATTATATTTGAATTCATTGATTTAAACTAACAAGCTAACAAAAAATGATACTCAAACCACTAAAGTGTATATCTTAGTGGTTTGGGTATCATTGTTTTGAATGTACTTTTCTTTAGCATTTTTGACACTGCTTTGATCATTCCATTGTCAACGTATTGCAAAGATAAATGCAATGCTCGTAGGCTTATAGCTCGCATTGAGTAAGATTGAGTTTTTCGCAAAACTCGTCAAAAATTTAGAATACCAATTTGATGTTATCATTACACTTTTGAAATTAAGAACAAAAACTATTGACAAAAAAGATGACGAGTTGAGTTGCTAACTGCTGATGTCACCGGTAACAAAAAATCGAGTCAAAAAAGAGTAAGGAGTCCAAGAAAGTAAGCATATGATTGAGTTAGAGCTGTTAAGAATTAAGAGTAATGGAATCAAAAATCGAATTAAAGCGAAAAACGCAGTTGAACTGTGTGAATTCTCTACTGACCTATGAGCTAGCACGAAGAGGAACAGAGCGATATAAAATTCTAAAATTACAAATTGATTGGTAGAGTGATCTTAAAAAATTGATAGGTAAAAATTAAAATCTGATTTGTGGATCGGTTTCAATCTAAGTTTAGAAAAAGTAGTTTCAATTTAAGTTTAGAAAAGGCTATTAGCATCTAAGTTTAGAAATAATAGTTTCAATCTAAGTTTAGAAAAGACTATTTCAATCTAAGTTTAGAAAGGGTTGTTTCAATCTAAGTTTAGAAAGAGTAGTTTAAATCTAAGTTTAGAAAAGGCTGTTTCCATCTAAGTTTAGAAAATGTTCATTTCAATCTAAGTTTAGAAAAGGCTGTTCCAATCTAAGTTTAGATAGTTTCACTCTAAGTTTAGAAAAGGCTATTTCTATCTAAGTTTAGAAAGGGTAGTTTCAATCTAAGTTTAGAAAGGGTAGTTTCAATCTAAGTTTAGAAAGGGTAGTTTCAATCTAAGTTTAGAAAAGGCTGTTTCAATCTAAGTTTAGAAAGTGTAGTTTCAATCTAAGTTTTCCAGAGATCTACCGCTTCTTTTATTTTTCAGTCATCATTCCCTCTCTCTGTCGAAGGAATCTGGTTTCCAAGAATCAATTAGCGAAAAGATCGTCCATTTGCAGCATATTTTGAAATTTTGTAATCTTGTATTCACTTTTAAATCTTAAAATTTTACTTAGTTTTTTTAAATTTTTTTAATATTAAGTTACGTATTTCACGTAATATAAGTTATGATTTAATTAAAATGTTGTACGTAATTTTACGCAAATAAAGTTTATATGTGTTGAAATGGCAGTTGATACAAAATCAAAGATGAAAAAAATAAAAAAACGTCTAAAAGATTGAATTAATCTATGTTAAAGAAAATGCTATTAGTTTTAAAAGCCTTATTTTATAATTTAACATGTAAAAAATAATTTGAAATAGCTCTAAAAATTCTTAAAACACTTGCACTCCCAATTTTTAAAAGAATTGTCCTACGCTTAAAGAAGTTTAACATGTTCTTAATAATTAATTTAATTAGAAAGAAAAGTTAAATCGCATATATAATTTTAAAAATTATAAAAACGAAACATAAACGGTTATTAAATTGCTTCTCACACATATAACACATATTGCATTGAAAGTTTATAGTGATTAATTAAAAAAAAATTTTTTTAAAGGAATATTGCGCAATTATTCTTGTGACTCCTTTAAACTAACATTTTATAATTTTCTGTTATTTCATTTATTTGATATTATAAATTTCTGGCATTTTTTCTATAGTTACATATATATATATATATATATATATATATATATATATATATATATATATATATATATATATAGCATGTAATTTAATACTATAATTTAAGTATACAAAAATAATGCATAATTAATATATACTACAATTTTCACGTTTTCCACGGCTATTAATAACTCCATTTATTTCTACAAATTAAAATACAAAATTTGCATTTATGTTTGGTTAATATTTGCATTTCTTATAATTATTCTTATCATTTTAGACATGTTTTTAGTGCGAGCATGTAATATATAAGACATTTACAGAATATTTTCTTTTTTTATTTTAAAATTTGATGAATCTGTAGAAATTTGAAGAAATGTGTTTATATTAACGTGAAATTATTTTGAAGCATAATATTAGTGCTTTTATTTTTTAAACACAAAATTTAAATTATTCATTTCAGATCTTAAAAATTATTAAAAGCAATCTCTGCCATTTCCGAAACTTAAGCACATTGTTGGAATAATTTTTTTTTTTTTACTTTTATTCAATTTATAACGAAAGAAAGTGGGCAGAGGTGGCCTAAAGATCAGGGCATCGGCCTTCGGTCCGGATGGTGGGGTTTGATTCCCAATGCCGCCAAAGACACACCGAGTACGATATACGTGCTTGTTAAATCTGTGGAATCAAAAGTCCTGTAAGTCGGTTGTTGAGCAGTTACCATGGGTGTAATGTTCTGGAGAAAATTTCCACCCCCTCCAGATCAATGTCAAAATTGAGGGAATGAATCCTCTGGTGATGCCATCTATCGGTGGAGTCTTAGAGCAAAGTCGTACTTTCACTTTCGTGGGGCACTGGTTAAACGAAAGACGCACCCTATTGACTTAAATTCGAATAACCGACGGCATAGGGAGCTTGGCTTGTCCAAGTGTCCTAAGTAGCAACGACAACAACATGAAGGAGAGTTATTTTTATGTTATACATGAAGTACGTATCCCTTCTGTTAGATTTGTTTTAATAAAACAAATATTATATTTTATGTACATAAGAGAGAGGAAACTATTTGTCACATTAAAATAATAAACCAGGAAAAATATAAATAATGTACGGTTATATATTTATTGGGCATGTTGAGAACATCAATAAATTTCCCGGAAATTTAGGATCCCTGATCGTGAGAAATTAGCACTCAGGACACTGATGCTTGATTGCAGCAATTTTATGTATCCGGACATGGAATCAAAAGAATATTTTGTAATATTTGTATGGAAGACAGTTTATATAGCTTTAATTCAATGTTATATTACATAGATTTAATTGTCTTGTATATGATGGTGTGTCAGTCCGAAAATATAAACTGTGATTAAGCGTTCTCAATTAAGAAATGCTCAAAAGAACATGTTAGCAAGCATGGCAGCATGGCAGTCGCTTATTCTGCACCAATAAAAAGGCGCACCATACAACTTTTTCTTTAACTTTATATGATTTTGGAATAACAGGAATCCTCAATATAATTTTTTTACACGGTTTTGAAATAACATGATCCATCAATATACTTTTTACACAGTTTTGAGAAAACATGATCCATCAATATACTTTTTTACACTATTTTGAATAACATGGAACATTAATATAGTTTTTACGCAATTGTTTTGTTCTAGCACAAATTCCAAATACTAATAGTAATTCTAAGTTTCACAATGTATTCAGAAGACAGTTGCTCCACATGATTTAGTTTGCTTCCCAGCTTACTTACCTTGCATTCTGAAGTTGCAAGGAATACCCAAATACTTTAATCGCTTTATTAAATTGTACTTCAACTTGAAAAAAACAGCATATATAAAAGTATTCTTGTATAGTATATAATAGTATTTCAATATAAATGTATTTTGTGTTAAAATCTTCAATTCATAAGCTGTAATAAATAATTTTAATACAGTACTTAAAGTTGCTGTTCAAACTTTTTTTTTTAATTCGATAGTGAAATTTTCAGTATAATTTGAGTTGATAAATTTTTAATATTAAAAAATGATGAAGGAATCATGGTTTATTTAGGGACATTCATTAAACAATATCATATATAAACGAAAACTATATTCTAAAAGCTTCTTAGAGGCTGGCCAAACTGACTCGTTCACTTAGTATTTGGACAATAAACGACGATAGTTATTTTGCTTTTTCTTTCTCTCAATTCACATTCATATCTGAGCCATTTTCTTAAAATAGCATTTTTGATTCACTTCGTAAGAGATGTACAAGCACGTCATCAAGTAACGATAAATAGTTGTTAATAGGCGTATTTCTAATTCAAATTTAATTTTGTATATACGTTGTTATGTAATTTTTAGTCTGAATTTTCTCTGAACATTCGTTTGAATGCTTTTTCAATAAAAGCTAATTTTATTTCATAAATATGTATTATGAATTTCAATATTATTTCTTGCATGATTTTTTGAAAAATAATTTACATTTTATATAATACGGGTTTTTATGTTGGTGGAACATATTCTTAAATTCAATATATGTCGCATACATTTTTATACGGTTTTTTGCAAGGTTTTCTAAGGAACATACATTGTTGTGCAAGTTAATTAGAACAAATATACACTAGCCAGAAAAAGTTCTTTATTTCTTACTCTTAAGATGATTTTTCTTTCGTCCAGAACAACCACTTTTCCTTTAGAATCCATTTCAAGTCTAGTTTGCAATTACTAATGTATCATAGCAACAAAACAATGCTTTTTATTCTATTTGTTGTATTGACACCAGAGCTAAAAATGAATAAGTAGTAATAATGGAATGCAGACAATATTTCATTTCATACAAGCTCACGAAGGCTAGAAAATGAAGATTAATTTGCAAATCTCTCTCTCTCTCACTCACTCTGTGTGTGTGTGTGTGTGTGTGTGTGTGTGTGTGTGTGTGTGTGTGTGTGTGTGTGTGTGTGTGTGTGTGTGTGTGTGTGTGTGTGTGTGTGTGTGTGTGTGTGTGTGTGTGTGTGTGTGTGTGTGTGTGTGTGTGTGTGTGTGTATGTAATTTATACCTGTACGCAAACTTTATCTGATAACTTTTTGTGTAATTTTTAATTATTATCATTACATTGTGAAACAATGCTTTTTATCTTCTAAAATTGTTACTGATGTTCAAGTAATTGATATACTTTTATGCAAAAATTGAATTAATATTGACACTATAATGTTTTTTATTCTCTCTAAAATATTTACTGTGCGTTTGTACGCAGACTTTTTCTTACAAGTGTATTTCTTAAGAAAGCTGTTCTTTTTTCTGAGATTTTCTGCTTTAAATCGGTTTTAACTGCATGTTCTTACAAAGCTCGACCACCTTTGACTAGTCTAAATAATTTTTCATTTGCTGTAAGAAGAGATAGATTAAACGAATTGTCTGCTTCTGACTTGTATTTAAGAAGTACCTATCACTCCCAGGAAAAGGACAATAATTTTTATCTTTAGTCAGCATATTTTTATGACTATGAGGGATATTGCTGCAGCAACGAGAGTTGGAAAATCCAGTGTTTTTAAGATGATTTATCAGCAAAAATATTTTAGGACAGTCTCTCCAAAACGGAAGAGTAAATGTGGACGACAACGCAAAACCACAACTCACAACTCGAACTAACAAATTTTTTGTACGAAATAGTAAAATGCATCCTGGCAAAACAAGTACATTTTTTCAGTGAGAATTATTCGCTACTGGTGTGACGGGCCTTCTTCGATAGTGTGACGAAGGCTTATCGAAACTGAGATATTTGAAAGAACATCTATCAAAATTCGATTATTAACACCTGCAGTGGAACGAAAACTTTTGGATAGGGCCAGTAAATAACAATCTTGGACTGCACAAGACTGGAAGAATGTTGCATTCAACGACGAAATACATTATTTTGCTCGAGAGTTTCGAACAAGATTTATCAGGCGAAGTGATGAGGAACTCATCAAGGAACAATATTTTATACAAACAATTAAGCAATTCCGGAAATAAATGTTTTGGGGTTATCATACTTCTGGAGAACAGGGTAGCTTAGTACCAATTGAAAGTATTATGAACGCTACAAAATATATTTCTATAATAGGAAGAAAATTTGTACCTATGATGCAAACTTTCTCTGGTGATGTTTGGTATCTTTCAATAAGATCTGGCTTCATGCCATGTTTCTAAACTAGCAAAGAAGTTTTTAAAGAACAGAAATTAACGGTTTTGGATTGGCCTGATAATTCTCCTGATGTAAATCCCATCGAGAAAATTTGTAGAGCATTGTAATGAGATGTGTGAGTAAAGTGGACTACTCAACAAAAAAAACTATGTTATAAGTGTTTAGTTTCGTGGTTAGAAGATCAAACATTTATGTTCTAATTTAAGGCCAAACCGTATGCGGATCTCATTCAAGCTAAAAGCTATTTCGAGTTAGATTGCTATACCGTGCATGTCTGTTAACCAACATCAATTAACATTTATGAAATTTTTTGTACTTCTCCCAATTAATTCGCAAAATAGTGTATATACCGTATAAACGAACTGGGTGTTCGTTCAATTGATATATGATATTAGAAATGTAAAGCACGAATGGCATCCATACCAATGCTTCTTTAGGTTATGGGCGAGAATGATAATGCCTGCTTGGGGTCCTCTACGATACTATAGCTCTTCATAAGCCTTTATCAAAAGTATGCTGAAACACCATTCTGACGTTCAAGTTCATTGTTGATTATTATATTGCAGAGCACTTGTCTGTGATGTGCGTTATGAACAATCAAAGCTCTGGTCATCAAACTAACAATTATGATCTTTTTGTTCGAGTAGACATTTATTATCAAGCAATTGACCTCATCAATTGATTGCTGTTCATGATCTGAATGTACCACTCCTTGAAGAAAATATATCCATTTGGCTTTAAATAGCCAGGCATGCATACTCTGCTGATATTTATGGGATCATGATCGTCATATATAGTAATAATGTAAAACGAAAATTCACAGTAATATATGGCTTAAATATTATTATCAAAATAAGACATATATAATTGTAAGATACGTAGAAAATAAACTCAGACCTCGTATAATTCTCTGTTTTACACTGTGCATCAGAACCGCTTTCTTACTCAAAAACAATGTTAAAATAGGATTTCTGTATTTAAAGTCAGTTAATTATTTTTATTTTGCACAGCTAGTAAGTGTCTTGCAACCCAACCAGTAGGATGGCTATGATCCTCGGCTTTTACCGAGGGCTCGGTTTGGATACCCAAATAAGGCTTGGATGTAAAACTAAGAAAGAAGTCGGACTTTCTGCCTGTAATGAATCACTGTTTCAAAAGAAAACAGCGCATCCATCTGGTTCCTGTCTGGAGTCATCGTCCTAGTCAATAAATATTCTCTACTTCTGCTTGTTGTTGTCTTTCCTCATGTATACCAGATAGAAACACGTGGCACTAAGATTTAAATTATCATTTACTGGATCCATTGCAAAAGTTTTCTATTTTAAACAACTTTACATAAAATTATTTTAAATGTTTCAGTTCTATTACTTCTCTTAAGCTATAAATTACCAAAACTGGCAAAAATCCTCAAAGTATAGGCATCCTTTTTTCTAAAATTTACAAAAACTCTGTAAACATAGTTGTTTCTAAACAAATAACCCCTGTAAGCCAAAATAATCTGCACAAGAACGTATTGTGTGTGTGTGTGTGTGTGTTAGTGTTAGATACCACATGAATAACAATAAAACTAGTAAGACAAAATTTGAAAATCACTGAGAATAAAACCTACAATATAATGAATAGGAGGAAAGCATAGGGACCACCTGTTCATCAGGAGGGAGATGGTCAGCTATGCAAGTTAAACACTCGTTTCTGACATTCACGAAGGAGAAATGTCTAAGGATTTTAGAACAATTCCTCGAAGAGTGTTTGTATTAAAAGAAAAAATCATAAAGCTATTTATTTAAAAAATTAAAGTAAAAAAGTATATCAAAGAAAAGTAAACAAACCCACAGTAGAAAGAATTACAGATATAGTTTAAAAATATCAATACCAGCAAATCAGAACTTATTTAAATATTGGAATAATAGAGTGATTAAATTCTAAAAGTTAAGGGTTTAGAAACATGCAGTAAATTTAAAATGAAATTGTATTTAAGGAGATTTAAGGTTAAATTATGTTTAAAGAGATTTAAAGTCAAAGTAGGTGTTTGGATTCTTGTAAGAGCTTCAATTCCTAGGTGGCCTTTCTGTAGCTGCAAAAACTACGCAATCTTACAAGGGATTCCATACAAAAATATTTTTAATAAATTTAATAACACACATTTATAATAGCATTGCACAAAAAGTTCAAATAAATGTTAAGCAGACGAATAAATTTCTGTTTGACATCAAAGCTTGAACGCAGACTGAAAAATTATGCGTTGCTTTCTCAAAATGAAAATTAATGAAAAGTAAATGATACATTATTATGTTAGTGATCTTTAGTAAGTCACATATTTTTTATTAAAATCAATTAAAATTTAGTCAAACTTTACCATTAAATAGTATATTTCATATTAACATGTGATTATTTTTAAACCTTTATTGTCATGTGAATTACTTTATTGAATAGATACCGTTTGAAAAACACATTGCAATATTTTTTAAGCTGTAATAATTATTTTTTCAAATAGCATTCATTATTTCAATATACATTAAAAATATTAGTTCAAATTTTACCGTCCACCCTCCGCCATCGGTATCCATATCACAATAAGCACTGACGGACTTCCCATTCAGCACTCGGTTCTTTGGCCAGAGTAGATAAATGCCGCTTTTGTTATACCCTTTTCTCAACAAATCTTCACAGTCCAGTGCTTTTGGGGATTCTCTTTGACCTGAAAGTCAAATATTTGATAATGCAATAAAATGTATAGACACAAATGAAAGCAATCATGCAAATCATTATATAAATATGGCTTTTTTTCCTTAAAAACGCATTGCTAATAATTAAATATTCAACACTAAGAAAAAATTAATCAATATAATTGAAATTTACGGCAAATGATATGCATCTAATCTTTTTCACATCACAGATATTTCATGCAGTTTACGATATGTATGTAATATTAGGGAAAATATCTACTTTAGTATTCAAAAAAGTGATAAAAAAAAACCTTCACCGTTTTGCGGAACCTAAATTACAGTTTGTATTTTCTTGCACGAAGGTGACTGGGGCTCGTTCAATTGGTCGCAATACTTTCCAAGAGAAATAATACCTCTAAAGGTGGCAAGGCAAGTATTCGGGGTCTTCTGCTTAACCGATTTTGCAGTTTCAATTCACTGCAATTTTCTAAATAGAATATTTGAGACAATTATAGTACTTTTATACTTAGTATCATAATTCAGAATTTTATCGTGTGATATTAATAATATGCTAGATTTGATGCTCCATATTGCTGAAATATCCAACTTTCTCCGCCTAGCTCAAGCTCTATTTGTGAACGGAAACACTTCAGAATTTTAGAAGACATCCTGCGTTTGCGTTAGAAATGTAAATACTAAGCTCTAGAACTTTATTTTGGACTTTTTCAGGAACAAATTGTTCTTTCATCTAAAATTTTGACTTATTATTTTCATTAATGGCTTCAATAATGTACAATTGTATTTTTACCCGATTTTAAGAACTCTTTGAGTTACAATTTTAATGTTATAATCAATGTAATTACATCAATATACCAAATCTTATACTTACATGTTTGGTATGTGTTCTTTGCTTTTTCAATCATTTCTGAGGCCACTTCTAAATATGATAGTGCTTTTTCTTTGACGGTGCAATCGAATACGTTGTTTGTTGGTAACTGACCAAAGACAAAGTTTATCAGCAGTACAATTAAAAATACTCTCATTTTTCTGAAATAAAAAAGAGACGGTATTTTTAATCTAGGATTGTTTTTCCTTAATTAAATCTTAAATTAATTTTTACACCATTAAACTGTTAATTATGTGGTTCTTGAAATAAACAGTCTATCAACTAATGAAATTGTTTCATTATATCAGTATGTTTACAAGCGATCTCATTGACAGAGAGAGTTCTTTCACATTAAAGAAATCTAGTACTGTAGAGATTCTTTTTTACAACCGATAAAACAGTTCGTAAAAATAAATAAGTAATGTATTAGATTATTAAGATCTGTGATTTTTTTAACCAAACTAATTTTTATAAATAAAATACTATAAGAAAGAATTATTTAGAATGCATTATAAGAAACACGTGCAAAATAAAGATTCATACTTAAAAGCAGCATTTACTTTCATTTTTCTGTTTGCACTTCACCACACATATTCAGCTTCATAGCATAGCAGTTGGATTTCTCTTTAATGACATTACAGGAGTTTCCTTCCTCTCATTTTTCTTACCCAAGTTTTTCCCATTGTATTATATTTAGCTTCTCTATACTACACTGCTGGCCACCCAAATTGCAACACCAAAAAAGACAAGAGATATCACAACAAAATTTATTTTGTAGATATCATTTTGACCAAATATCAAATGATTAAATTCATATTGATTACATTCTGTGAAGTGGGATTCCTGTCAAAATCAGTTGTCAAAGTAGCCACCATTGTTGGAGATCACCACTACCACACGTCTCGGCATTAATACAAAGAGACTATGGATGTGTTCTTGAGGTACAGCAGACCAATCAGCTTCCACACGTTGCAAAAATTGATCTGGTGTGGCAGCTATGGATGTAATCTGAGTCAATCGTTGAGCAACTATGATTTCTATCGGTGAAAGATCCAGAGAGTGAGCTTGTCAGAGAAGCAATTCAATCTGGTGATTGACAAAGAACCCTTGGACAATGTGTACCACGTGTGGTCTCTCATTATCCTGTTGAAATATGGCTGTGGGCAAGCCCTGAAGGTAAGGAAGGATAACTGGCTCCAACATCTCGGAGATGTAGCGTTGGCTATTTAAAGTACCGGCATTGTGTACTAGAGGAGTGCGAAAGTGGTATCCAATACCGCCCCATACCATAATACCCGGAACAAGACCAGTGTGGCAGTGCATAAAGCAGCTGTTGAGCATCCTCTCTCCACGGTGTCTCCAGAATCGAATACGACCATCGTGGTGTTGCAGACAGAAGGGTGTCTCGTCTAGAAGACGTCTAGAAGAAGACAGTAAAGTAAAGACAATTTCATTCCATTCTGCCGTCCACATCCTTCTTTCATTGCAACATTGGTGGTGGAGACATCTGTGATTCTGCATCAAGGGTAGTCGAAGCAATGGACGTCTTGCGGACAGACCACTCTGCAGTAAACGGCGTCGAATGGTACGCGCAGACACTGGAGGAAGCGTTACAGACTGAATGTGTTGTGCTATGGTTCGTGATAGGCGGAGTGATCCGTCACTGCCATGCGCACAATTTGCCTGTCATCATGGGAAATGGTGCATTGAGATTAATGCTATCGAACACGTCGGTTCATCGTATCCTCCTGCATCCAATGATCACATATCCGCATTACAGTTGTTTTATTTAGTCCAACACGACTACCGATTCTTCTACAATCTCGGTAGGCTATTATCCTTCCTCTGTCGAATTCGGATACTTGATCAAAAAATGATCGCTGTTTTCTACGAGGATTTACGATTGATCATTTTTTTTAAAAAAACCACAAGAAAAACACAATTGCCGAATTTGAAATTGTCAAAATCTCCAAGCCGTAAATAGCGCTTTGAAGTGGCGCCACAGGCACGCGTGATGAGCGTCTGCGCTGAAATTCTAATCATTTGCATATCTCACCTCCGCTAATGCATGTTGTAAATTTCATGTTATTTTCATGCTTCCTTCAGAGTATTCCATTTACGATTGCCAGCAGTGTATTTTCGAGAGGGATCAATTTCTCTGGCACTGTATCCTTTTCAGATTTTTCCCAAGTATTTAAAATTGTCGAGTGGCTGTTCTTTGAATTTTGAATTTTTTAGCAAGTTTCGTTTTTATTTAATATTTTTTCGTCTATTTTCAGGATTTTCTTCTATATTTCAATTAATAAACACGTTTCTTTATTCAAACTGTGACAAAACCACACCGGAATCAGCTCAATCTCTCTTGACAAACGAAACTGCATAAATTGAGCTGTTCAAATAAAACGTACCAATTACAGAACAAGAGAGCACAAACTTTTAAAAAGAGTTTTTTTCCTCTCTATATATTCTAACGCACAGAGAGGAGAGGATAATTTTTCCATGTGCCCTTACAGAAATTCACAGAAGTTCGGCACCACAGTTCTGTTGTTGTTGCTTATCCCCCTTGGCTGAGATAAAATAAGTCAAGTCCAAGAGACCATGTCGCATATATAGATCAAAAACAAACCACAGTTCTTCCCCATCAAATGCATGATATCCATGAGACTTCGACTACTGTTTCTACAGTGTCTGGAAGGTTTGCACATGTCTCTTCGTTGTTCAAGAATAAATCAAGTTATCAGGCGTTATATAAAAAGCAATCATAAAAAATTATCAAAGTATGAAAAATATATAAAATAAAAGCTGAAAATCTATTTGTCAGAAACGAAAGTTCGTTAAAAAGAGATTTTTCAAAAAAAAAGTTCGTAAATGGGAAATAAAATTATCACTAAGTCTATTTTGTCCAAATAGGAACTAGCCTCAAATTCATAAAAATGTGAGTTTTCGTAAATTAGAGGTCCGTAAAAACGAATCCGTCTACTGCAATTTCATCATCCAAGAAGAATTTACAAAAGTTATTAACCATATTAACTATTCACTGTACCCTGATGTCATGAGATAAACTCAGATGATGGCCTCATTTCTTATGTGTAGTTTAAAATTATAGTTATTTCAACTTAGGCAATAACATTTTCTTAGATTTACAAAAAAAAATTCAGAAATAAAATTTCAAGCAAGCACTCTTACATGCGTTTTGTAGAAAGAGTTGTTGTTCTTTTAAATAAGAAGTACTTAAAAAAGAATATCATGTTATCATTAAAAAGATGTCTATGAATGCTTAATAGTGAGTAATTTTTAATATCATAAAGTATTCTCTAATAACGACATCGTAAATTTATGATTTTAAGAGGATTGATGAGGAGGGCCATAAAATAGATTCATTCCTGAATTATGCTAAGACCATTATATTAATGGGACTTATGAAAGTAACTAGTCGCTTTATAATTCTTGTCTGGAAAACTAAGAAAAAAAGATTGCAACTCAGGTTCGAATTTATCACTTCAATATAGTTAAAAAAATTGCGATACAAGTAAGCGATTCTGTGACGGAAGAATTAAAAAGACTGAAATATACGCTTTGAAAATAAACTACACATTTAATACAGATAGGGCCTCTTTTAACCTTATTGGAGACAAGGGCAAATACTTCTTTAGCGGCCTCTGCACTTCAAAGCAATAAAATTTCTATTCGATTTGGCAAACGATTCCATTCGCTTGGCAACATAAAACTAATTTTTCTAATCGATCTAGGGGCACTTTCTGATATAGGGGACGAGGCAACAGCCCCAAGGGCCACTGTTTTAGTCAGGTTTTGAATTAAGACACACAGCTATGCAAATAACATGAAAAATACTATTGCTATAATATTTTTTATATTTATTGCCATAAATAATGCCAATTTGGAAATGCAATATACATTATTAACTACAATATTAAAATAAAAATTCGGAACAAAAATGATTCAGGAAAACTAGCCTAGAATAACAAATGAATTTAAAAAAATACATGATTTTTTGTGATAGACAAATTTTAATGAATTAACAGTTACTTTTAATATATTCAATGTAAATTAAATTATAAGATGCCTAAATCATACTTACCCTGTTCGATTTGGTCATTAATGAAATGATTAAAATACAGATGAATAATCTTCAGAAAGAGTGTTAAAGGACCAGCAATATCAATCAGGAAAACATTTTAAGTAAATCTCACGTCCTGCTTTCCAAATTGACGGGAAACAAAAGTTTACAAATTGAATCAAAATTTCGAAATGTGTGATTACGAAAACAAATGACGTAAAAGCGTAGAAACGCTTGTGAAACTAAACCCTCATTTTAATGAAAGTCATAAAATGTTATCAGTTAATAAAATACCGACAAAATGAGTATCAAGCATAAAAAATATGCAGTATTAAAGATTTTTTGCATAAATAGAACAATTTATTTCTGTTTGTATTTGCTGGCTGACAAGAATTTCCTTCTCATGTTATAGTTAATTAGAACAATTAAACTTTTTCTTATAAACTAATAAATAATAACATTTTGGATTAAAATCTCTTACTTATGTAATGAAATGCACAAAAATAATCAAATTATTGTTTATATTTTTGCAATCCTGAGCCATTCTCGTAAAATTATTTTATTTACCGAGAAAACTTAGTATATCTTTATTAGTTTCAACTTACACATAAGGTGGTAACATCAAAATAATGGTAACACCTTAGATTTATTACTAATCTTTAATTAATATGGCGTAGAGCCTCTTTTGGCACATAATATAGCTTGGGTGTGCCTAGAAATTGGCTCATATAACAGCTGAACATTATTTAGAGCAATATTGCTACTTTCTTCATGGAGATATTTTAGAAGTTCTGAGAGTGATGTCTGTGGATGATTTCATTTCTGTATTCAATGCTTTAAAATAGACAACAACAGCTCAATCCTATTAAGGTCGGGTGGCTGTGTGGGATAATGTATGTGTTTAATTTCATCCTTGTGTTCATCAAACCATGTTTGGGTAAGTCATCAAACAGATCACGGCAGATCCACCTTTATGCTTAATAGTTAGAAGGAGACAATCACAATCATAAGCTTGTGCAGATAATCCCTAAACATGCACTCATACTGCTGTAGGGAGAAGCGTGAAAGATTATTCTTTAGATATTACTTACTTCCATTTATCAATCAGTCTTTTTCTAATTTTGCCAATTTCTAGGCATACCCAAGCTATATTTATGCCAAAGGAGGCTCTACGCCATATTAATTAAGGATTAAGAATAAGTCTAAGGTGTTACCATCATTTTGATGTTACCACCGTATGTGTTAGTTGAAACTAATAAAGATATACTAAGTTTTCTCGGTAAATAAAATTAGAAAATAAAACTGCCGTTACTTTTCCTATAGCTGTTTGCTTCTTAGACATCACTATCCGCTTGCATATCGGTCCGACCCTTTCACTGAGCTTCTCGTTTTGTCCACTATTTTGCTTTTCCAAAGCTTGTCTTGCTAAACTTGTGAATACTGGCTTTTTAGACATCACTATCCGCTTGAATACCTGTCCGACCCTTTCACTGAGCTTCTCGTTCTGTCCACTATTTTGCTTTTCCAAGCTTGTCTTGCTAAACTTGTGAATACTGGCGCTTTTTAGACATCACTATCCGCTTGAATATCTGTCCGACCCTTTCACTGAGCTTCTCGTTCTGTCCACTATTTTGCTTTTCCAAGCTTGTCTTGCTAAACTTGTGAATACTGGCTTTTTAGACATCACTATCCGCTTGAATATCTGTCCGACCCTTTCACTGAGCTTCTCGTTCTGTCCACTATTTTGCTTTTCCAAGCTTGTCTTGCTAAACTATGTGAATACTGGCATGTCTTTAGACACCGTACTTCTAGACACACCTAAAAGGTGGGATGATTGGATCACTTTTGCTCCAGCTGGAAGTATTCCTAACATTCGGCTTTTTTGAAAATCTGAGATCTCCTATATTTTACGCTTTTGAAAAAAATCTGACTTACGGAATTTCAATAAACCTACCACATAATATCAGAATACATACATTTTTATTCATAAAAAAGCTGGTAGCTTTTATTATAAATGTTAACGAAAAGCATTCAAAAATTTCACTTTTAATCACAGGTATTTTCATTATTTTGATAACAACCTGTACAAATGATAGGATTAAATTTCTCACTTCACAAATTTTTGAAATCCAATAAATATTTCAGTAGAATATTTTTTTTGTCATAATGCCCGGTTTCAATTAACCAAGCCTATACAGCGAAAAAAGGGGAGAAGATGATGGCAACTTATTCTCAGTAGTTTTGCCATCTTCTCCCCGAAAGTGAAAGGATAAAGAAACACAGAGAAAAGAACTTCCATGCCCGAACCAGGATTCAAACTCAGGACCTACTGCTTTGAAGTTAGGATTGCTAACCACTCTGCCATTAGTTGGCATCAGCCAAAAGTTACCGTGAAAATAATTAAATTCTTAAAGATAATCTCCTTAAGAGATATTCATTAGTAAAAACAATAATATTAAATTTACTGGGGTAAATTTAATTCCATGTATTATTATAAAATGTTATTTATAGATCATAAATTCTTGTAATATAAATTGCGTTTTGTGTACATATTGCATTAATTTTATATAATTTCTTAGTTCTTATATAAAGGGATTGATAGTATTTTTCTGACAAAAAATCAATTGAATCCTAAATAAGTCTGTATAAAAATTTAATGATGTTATCTTGTAATGAAAATTTTTTAAGCTGAATATATATTAAAAACGTAACTGCTTAAATATTGTAAAATTAGTTACGTATATATATTGTAAAATTATAATTTCTATATTGTAATTATAAAGGAGGTAAATGACTTTCCTTTAATTAAAATTGACTCGCAGTGAGATTAAATGATGTATTTTTTTATTATTTCAAAATATTTTACAAAATATTTTTAAATTAAGATATTAACAACTGATTAACTTTATTTTACAAGTGTTAATTAATAATAATTATTTATTTTAAATATGCTGGAATATATTAAATATTTGACTTAAAATTTTTGTGAAAGAATTATATGTTAAATTTTTTTACGTTGAATGTTAAACAATAATAGTTTTTTTTTCCCAACAAATGAAAAATATATATAAAATCAGAATGTTATATTTAACTTTATTTTTTAACATCATCTTGTATTCTTGATATACATTTATGCAATTTCGTTGCGCTGAATTTTTAATATTAAAATTTTCAATCAATTTCTTATATCTTCATTCGCTTATTTATAAATTTTATATACTCATATTTTCCACGGTATTTAAAATACCTGTGAAATCATTTTAACATAGTTAAAATAAAATTAAATACTAAGCTATTGAAATTTCTAAAAAAACATTAAAAATATTATTATTAAATATTATTAAAAAATTATTAAAACTAGAATTTGACTCTCAATGATTTGATGCTTGCCCACTCGTATGTATTATAATATACAAGATGCCGCCCACCCTGGTCAGAGAGCCAAACTGCGGATAGGGAGGTCCTGGGTTTGAATCCCAGTTCGGGCATGGGTGTACTTTCTCTCTCTGTCTATCCTGTCTTTATCCTTTCTTTGTATGAATGGGTTGTGAATGGTTGCTTACCCTTAAAACGGGTACCTATGGCATGTGTATACTGAGGAAGTTGGACTCCACACCAAAATATGTTTCAGTTGGAAAAGTGGAGTAGCGTATCTCATGATGTCTGCCTAGACAACAACATAATATCAAGATGGCTAGAGAATCTAGAAACAATATAATCATTGATGATTAAAAAAACTATGTAAACTTTTGTCGCAATGATGTTTTATTCAAAAGAGGGTTTTTATATTTTAAACACTAAAATCTAAATTACAATTCACTGATACTTATATTATAAATAATAAAATAAACAAAAAATTTCTTAACTTAGCCTGATAAAATTAACAAAGAATTGTTTAAAAATTTCTATTAAAATTTTAATAAATATTTTTGTGAATTGGATAACAAAATTATATCAGAATTTTTTCAACAATTTATGTAAATAGTTAATTAACAATCCCTGTATATAAAATAGAAATAACGTAGCAAAAGGACAGAATTATAATACGCGCATTAGAATTATAATAGAATAATACCCACAGAATTATAATACGTTAGTGGCATAGAAATTATTTTTTTTTCCTTCATTTCTTTCCTTAATTTCAAAGCCTTAATTTTTTTGATAATTAAAGGAAATACTAATATTAATTGTGATTAAATTATTAACGATTTTCATCAGCCTGCTTGATTACATAAATTCATTCTTTTATGATTTATCACTTATTTTTATGATTGTTTTACAGCTTCTGATTCAACTTTCGTGTTATTTTTATACAATTTTTTATACGGTGTTTCATTTTAACCCTGGCTTCTTTTATTGTTTTATATTTATGTTGGGATCAAATTTTTACTAGCTAAATTGATGATAATTTTAGTACTTGTTTCTTGCAACGCATTCTGGCAAATATTTTTTCAGTTGAGAAGTTAGAAATATTAGTTTCTGCTATAAAAGGCGATATTGCTTAATACAACTCATCTGATAAAATATGTAATGAATAATTTATGTGTTCTCCTCTGTGGTGTTGTCGTTTTATAAAATATTGGATAATAATTATAGAGCGAAGAATATTATCCAATCGTATGGAAAACATTTCCGAAAACGTTGTAATTAGTTGAGATGAAAATGTAAACCTGGAATTATTGTTAAAAGATAATGCATAAAATCACGATTTTTAATATATTTTTGACCAATTTTTTCATTTTTTTATTTTATTTGATAAGTCTTGCAAAGTAAAATTTGACCCACATGTTAAAAGTATAAAAAATAGCCAATATCTAAGCTATTCTGACAAAATAAAAATTGCAAATACTTTAGTTTTTTTCTGGGGGAGGCAACAGTTATCACTAAAATGCATATTCTCAACTTTCTAACGGTTATTTAAGTACAATTAGTCTTATTCAAGTATAATAAAACATATAGTAATACGCATTTAAACACAATAAACTGAATTAAACTATATATATATATATATATATATATATATATATATATATATATATATATATATATATATATATATATATATATATATATATATATATATATATATATATATATATATATATATATATATATATATATATATATATTTTATATATATATATATATATATATATATATATATATATATATATATATATATATATATATATATATATATATATATATATATATATATAATAAGACATATTCACGTATAATAAGATATAAGGTAACACATATTCAAGTACAAAAAGACATAAGAGATGATAAAACATTTTCAAGTACAATAAGATATAATTAATAATGTAGCAACAAAATTCAGAAATATAACATTAATTACAATTGATGAAGAGTAGAACCTGACTAAGTCTCAAACAGCATTAAAGGAAGTGTTGTTGGCAAGAAACTGCTATTAACTTTTTCTTAATAAAACTAATAAAACCATAGATTCGTAAAAATAATAGAATGTGCAACGAAATATCAATCTTAAGTTACCCGTTAAACAGCACTATCTGAGTTTTTTTTTGAGCCAAGTTATTAACAATAAAAACATAATGTAAATAATGAATAATGTTTTTATCAAACATAATACACACACACACACGCACACACACACACACATATATATATATATATATATATATATATATATATATATATATATATATATATATATATATATATATATATATATATATATATATATATATATATATATATATATATATATATATATATATATATATATATATAATTTTAAATTAATTATTATACTGGCTTATACCATTATTTCTAACAATCAAATATTTCATTAAAGATTTTATAGGATAATATTTAATGCTTACCTCAGGTTTTTCTTCCCTAAAAAGTTAAAATTATAGTTATAAAAGTTATCAAAGACTTATGTTAGTTATCTTATTGAGGAATGAAATTCAAAATCAGTTTAAATATAGGTTTAGTTTCCTGTTGTAATTTCCTGTTGTGATTTATGTATGAGAAGGAGATGGCTATAGAAATTTCCTGTTCAAAGAAAGATAAATATAAGTATTTTTAATACGATAGGCTTATATATATTAAAATGAAACACTTAAAATAATGTGTTTTGAACACACGTTCTTCGATTTCTTTCTCGTAGGATATTATAAATATTGCTGCGTGACATTGTCACATATGCTTAATATTTATAAACAGATAACATATATAATCTATAAATTTGATTAAGAAAGTACATTTGATAATAATAAGATGGGTACTGTCTTATCATGCATTTGATAATTTCATTGAAAACAATTTGCTAGAATACAAATGTACTGATGAAATCAAAAATGGTATTAGGGAATTCGTATAATATTTGATGATTTCGTGTAAGTAAATTCAAAAGACTTTTTCGTTATTTAATATTCTTTCGATAAAACAAAAATTAACTCTCGTGTTGAAAAAGTGTTCACAGAAAAAAATAACAATGACTTAATGACCATACAGTCAAAACTAAACCCTGAAAAATTGATGAAATTAGTATTTTAACTAGTTTTCAGTAATAATTAGATCTTTTTAAAAATTTATTGCTTGATTTTAATTTTAAAATTTAAACGACTAATACATTTAATTTATCGGGAAATGAATAAATTTAATATAAAGCTTGTCATATTTCATCAAGTATCCAATTATGTTTAGAGAACCACTTAAACTTGAATTCGTCGAGCACAAACATTGGCTTATTTATTAAAAAACGTCGCACATTTTTGTAATATTCCTAAGAGAACATACTTTTTTCAAAGTAAACATCATAAAATTGACAATCGGGTAGAAAATAAACAAAATAAAAAATGTTCTCAAGAAAGATTTGCTACTTTTCTGAAGCTTCAATATTTTAGATTATCAATTTATTAGGGAAGCATTTCAGAAAATCCTTAGCGACAGCACAAAGGCTCGGATAGTAGCGCAACACGTTTACTAAAATTATTTCTTACGATTGTAAATGCACACACACAGATTCTCATTTCTTAAGAGAAATCTGAAATCAATTACACATTTCTTAAAAGAAATGATTATAAAATATATCACATGACCGTCATATCCAAACGTCCATGCATCATGGTATTTATATCTTTGTTTATTTCATCTGGTATAAATAAATTCAAATTCTGGTATAGTATTGTTAATTTTAAACTCAATCGCGCATTTTTTTCTTAAGTTTAGTATTGTTCCCAGATTGTTTTTAAGAAGACATTCGGAACCATCATCAGTTTCCCGTTGTGTTGTGCGAAATAAGTTTAAAAATTTTACAAATTATTTAATAACCACTACCACTTATAACAGGTTTTTAAAAAGTCCAATCATATCTTTCTTTAAAAAATTCTATAAGAACTTGTATCAAACGTTAAGAAAATATATCTTGTTTTACCATTCTATTATAAGAATGTTGAAGGCTGATCTTGAGAAGAATGGCATTATTAATTTTTTTTAACGTGAAATGTCAAAATATTTTGTTTATATAAGTTGAAAAAAATATTAGTTTGATGACGATGATTTCGCTATTGGTTTATTTTATTTTTGATTCCGATTTTAAACGATGTTTTAAAAAATAATCAATATACAAAACTAATATTATTAATAATTATAATAGATCACATGGAAAATAACTTTTAAAAATTTATGTTTATCTGTCTAATGTACATTGGTGTCCTAAAGTAGGGTTACGAACATAAATAAAATATTTCGTTAGAGAAATGGGTTTAGTTTAATATCTTGCGTACTGATATTTTTTATGCTGTGAAATGGTGACAAAGAAAAGCTACGCAAGAGCTTACTGAAGTTAATATTAGTCCAGATAATATGCATAATATAACACTTTTGTATTGTGTTTTCTTAATTGAACTTTTTTTCCTTTGCTTCGCCTTATGGCTACCTTGAACAGACATTATCGTTACAGCGAGCTTTTTTACTTGTGACAAGATTATTGATAAAGGATAGTGGTAATAATAAACATTCAAACAAAAATATAAATTTTAACATCTAGAGGGTCCTGGAAGGAGGTTGTCAACTTGCAATTGCTCTTCCAAGAGGATTCCACAAGTTTCGTATCGGATTTAGGTATGGAGACTTTGATGGCCATTTATTTTTTTCATTTTTCTTCTCTTTCACAGTTCTTTTCTAACAAAAAAAAAACCTAAATATTTTAATTCACGCCAATAGGGAATCAAATCTCTTCTTCCAGATAATCGTCAGCCACTGTTGCTTTGTGTAATCAGGCATTATCGTCCATAAAAACAAATTGATCTCCCACAACTCCAATAAGAATAAACAAACAGGTTTCCAGAAAGTAATTGTCATAGGTTTCTGTTTTCACTGCACAAACTGAAAAGATATGGAGGGGTGTATCCCCATCTATCATGATCCCTTCCTTTACAATGATACCAGTATCACAACAGTGTTCAGTTTCTTTGAATATTTCAAGATAATACCATATTGTAAGTCTTCTCCAAATGGAAATTCGTCAACATTTGTTTTGTCCTCTGAGTCTCAAAAAGTTTTAAGAGATATTTGACTCTTTTCTTTAAAGAAAACACGGTACCAATATTGATAAATTCGATAATAGTATTCACTATTCCAAGGTAGATGAACTTTTATGAAACTGTGTGCGTAGAACACACACCATTGGTTCCTGGGTATGAAGACATTTCTTAGCCAACCCTTATACATGGGTTATCTCATTGTTGCTGCAGAAATGGCCTTGAAACAGCTTTCCAACAGATAAATCTGTATGGCCATAAAGTGATTCATGTGGCCACATAGCAAACGTAAGTAAAATATTAGAATTTTTGGGTGGATTTTTCCAGTGCCCCTAGTAATCATACTTCATGTCACAAACTGTTGCCATAATTTTTCGATAACCCTACACGACACTCGTAACGTAAGCGTGACTTCCACTTGCCTGCTTCTAATTTATTAACGATTTCTACCACAATTCATTGTATAAATGGTTTTAGGCTATCATTTCACTGCAATCTGTAGAGCTGAACACGTTCCTTGTACAAAATGGAAAATTAAATAAATTCAGCAGACATTTTCTTTCTAAATTCTGCGTCAGTTTTTCTTTTTATCAAACAACGTCAAATAAGCAAATAAATATTCAGACCCATGCCTAGACTAATTAGCATAGTCAGGAAAATACCTACTAAAGGCTCTTATATGATAGAGATATTGGTAAAAAAAACAACTTGATATAAAACTTATATGAAAAGTAAATAAATTTCATTGAATTTTCTTTTAATTATGAACATGCTTTTTTTGTAGAAACATACACTTAAATACATTTATTCAAGAATTATAAATATATTTATGTTATAAAAAATGGTATTGCAATCAAAATGATGTGAAAAAAACGTATAATATGAAATAAACGGGCAACATTGTCATTTTACATTTAGAAAAAAACATTTTTTTAATTAATTAGAAATATTTATCTCAAAATGTGCTTAAAAGTATATATTATGTAAAATAAGTAATTATTGTTTCCTCTTAATTATTTATAAATGTTAAAATGTGTTAATACCATAATTCTAATTTTGCATAAACTGTGTTTAGCCATGAATACCATGAATAAGAAATTTATAAATTAAATAAATAAACTGAAATACGTTGGCCTACTGTTAACATCGTTTTCAATGGTAATTTCGTGCCTTGACGCGAATTCTAAAAGTGTTTCTCCTCTATGGTTAGTACTTGGGTTCCATGCCAATGATTTAGCGTTAAAGTCTCCTAGGATAATCTATTTGTTAGAATAGTATGTCTCCAGTATGGTCTCTAAAGAAGATGAACTCCAAATCATGTTCCTTGATATCTTCGGATGGAGTTAAATTGGCAACGCTACAATAGTTTAGGTTAAGATGTGCTAGTTTGATGTTCTTAATGTTGTTACAATTAGTCATAGTTAATCTTAGAAATTATTCTGTTTAACTGTTTTTCGTATATAGGGCATCGTTTGCTGTTCGCTATATGTCCAGCGTCGTACTTCGTCATAAATTTAATATTACTTTCTGAGCAATTCCTACACTTAATTGGTTTTTCGCACTTTTTGTCTACATGTAGTATTGCGCATCTCCTATAAATGTCTTAACCTTTGATATCTTTCACCTTATACCGAAAGGCAAACACTTGAAGCATTGGTTGATACTCACGGTAATGGACACGGTACAGATCCATTCTAAGAATACTTTATTTTTTCCATTTAATTCTGAGAACGCGGTTCCATTTAATGACACGATCCAATTCGTGCCTTGCCTGCTTTTAAATCCATATACTACTTCAAGTTCTTCTTCACTAAGTCAATTCTGAAGTTTAATGTGATTTGCGATTTCTTTTTTTGAATTTCATTGTTTACAGTGTGTAATATTATTCTAGGCTTTTTTTAAGCTAGCTTACGAATTTCTACTTATCATTTAGATTATATTTCCTTTATTCGTTTATTTACTATTAGTTTATAACTTACTAACTCATATTAGTTTATCTATCTCTTCCATCGAACTGGTTTCTAGAACTATACCTCCTTTCCTGACTGGTTTTATACTTTTAACTTTCAGTCCCAGTTTAACTGGGTTAATAGCTTTTTTAACAATAATCTTGGTTTCCTCTGAGGAAATCTTCTTTTTAAGATAAGCAATTATCACATTTTCTTTTCTATGAAGTGGTTTTTCCCTTCTCACTCTACTGTGACTTTTTTCTCTTTTTTTGTTTATTATTGCTACCTTTCTTAACAACTTTAGGAAAAATATTTTGGTTGCTTTATAGCGTTAGCTTTTCATTGTCCCTCAAGAAAAATATTCTTTACTATTTGCGAAATAGCAATATGCAATGTTTTGGACATTCCATTCGAATCTTCTGATGAAGCGGAACTCCTTTACTAACTGTACCACTTGTTGAGCTTGTAAAACGAGCATTCCGCTCCAACAGAAGATTCGAAATCAGTCTCTAAAATATCAGTAATTCTGATCAATCTCCTGTAGAAATAGCTTCACAATTATACACTTCTAACTCTCCATTTATAACCTTGCCTTGTTCCTCGTTCATGATGTGTCAAGCACAATAGCAGTTTCCGGTTGATTAGTTCCACCACCTATGTTAGCCATCAACAAATTGACATTGAACGATAACAATGAACTTTGCTTTCAAATCAAAGGGTATTGAAGTGCACAACATTGAATAATACTTCCAGGATAGACTCTGAGCCTATGTCAGGGAACGTAACAATTTTCAAATTACCAAAGTTTTCGCTTGATACTGTCTACCTACTTACGAAGGTATATTGACAGTCAAATTGGGAACAGTGGAAGAAGAAGAGACTAACAAAGATGTAATAATTTCAAGTGATGAAAAATGGCTCAGGCTGTTTAGTCATCTCAAGGATAATTACTTAGCAGCCTCCAATCTAAACAAAATTCTTGAGAAAGCCTTCTACTTATCTGGGTTATCAGCATACACTGGTGTGCAAAAATTAAGGACGAAACGGTTTTTCTAGTGCAGCGTTCCAACAATCAGCCAGGTTGGAGACTTCGTTATTTAGTATCAGGGTTTAAGTAGAAGGCCTCCAATAGTTGACCTGCCACCACTTGAATTAAAAACGTAACTATACCAACTTCTTCTACTTAATTGTTGCTTATAGTCTCAAGTATGTGTGTGAGAAAAGGAGTCTCTTATACATTATTACTTAATTTCGTTTCGGGTGAACTCAAAATGTAATTTGTTCAAATTCCAAAAGGGTCAGATAGTAAGAAACTGTCTGGTTGGTGTACTGGTAACTATAATGGCATATCTGTTGAGAGTATAGCATACAATGGTCATGGTAAAGCGGTACCTACGAGACAGAATTGTGGACATAGTTGCGAGTTGATTGATTGATAGATAGATAGGTTAGAGAAGAAAAGATATTTAACATTTAGGTCAAAGATCGAAATAATATTTACAAACAGAAAAATTTCACTATTCAGAGATTAAGAATTTTTTAGTAAAATATTTATATCATTCTGATGCATCCAATTCAAATAAATTATTGATATTAAATTGTGCAATATTCAATGCGACTTGGTAACAAAAGTAGATGGATAATTGGTGGGTAATTGCCTCATAACTGGTAACATTTTTGCTTGTTCAACCTAAGATAAAGTTAGCAATTTTGTTTTCTTTTTTCACAGATGAATATATTCATTTTTCAAAATAAATATTAAGAAAGCCAAATTATTTCGTCCAAAAGTCAAAACAATTAAATATTTAGATGTACAACATATCGATGTGTTTTATGATAAAAACTCAAGTTTATAGTACATTACCAAATAAGAGAAGAAGAAAAACAACCGAAATATTTACAAATGTTTTTAATGAAATTAATAAAATTGTTTATCTATCAAAAATTAAGTAGCTCCAATTTTTAGCAGGAATATTTGTTATAGTTGAGAATATACTTGAAAACATAGATATCACTTGAATAAATCTTCAAGCTTAACAAACATAAAATAGCAAAGAAAAAACTCCTTTATGTTTCCAATTTCAAAAAATAATTGCCTTCTCCAATGCCAAAAATGAAAACCTGTAGGAAATAAGCTTTTAATTTTTTATAAGAGTAAATTCTTAAAATTACTTTAGAATTCAGATATTAGAATTGTCACAGAGGGATGATTTTGAATAACCAGGAATTTTAATATCTACAATTATCAGGAACAATATCAGATACATAATGTGACATTGTTTTTATAAGAGTTACTAATAAATCATTCAGGGAAAATTATGTATTAAAGTTTCAATTTTGAAGTCTTCTTCATAAAAAAAATTCCCCAATTTCATTAGTCTTAAATATTCAGAATATTTTCTGATAAAGTTTTAATCATAAACTGTATATAATTAAAAAAAATCCAAATTAAACAACTGGCATCTGTTCACATAAATTATTTTAAGTTCAACATGCGATATTGTAAGAAAACTAAACATTCCCGACTTAATAACAGTTATGAAAGAATATTAATATTTAAATTTCTTATAATGCATATGAAATGATTGTGATTCGAATGATAAAGTAATATTTGATGACAAAAAATGTTACAACTCATTCATAATTAAGGCAAATATTTAATTATAAATGTAATTTTGTAGAAAAAATTCATTTATGAATTCATCGTAAATAGATTTACCATAACTGAAATTTAGCTACATATTTTCATTTCCTGCCTTTAAATAAGCGCTTTTCTCAGAATAGACTGAGCTTTTCAGCGCTTTTCTGAGAATAGACTGAGAGCAGGGTGTGAATGACCATTACCTTACTTGAGGAATATATTTTAGTTTATTCATTTCTATGCACTTATGCGCATGCGCTGAACAAAGGAGCAAATTTCTTTTAGCTCAGAATAACGTCGAGTATAAATATTGATCTACGTGTATTATTCAAGGTTGCTTTAACTGTGACTGTTTTGAAAATATTACATCCTCCGTTGCGCGATTTTCAATTCAAATCAAATTATGATAACATTTCTACCAATTTTTTAACTTATTATTTGCTACTTGAAATTAGTCGTTGATTTATATTTGTAAAATGAGGCCTGTGTAAGTAATGATTCATACAGTTTTGTTTAATGTGTATTATAAATGAATTATTTTTAAATATCATCCGTTTATTTGATGTAACGAAATAAAATTACCTGAATTTTTCTAACCAGTTTGGCTGAAAGTGTTTTCTCTACTAACTCAGTTAATATGCTGTTCGCGAATGTTTGTATTATGCATGAAAATTGCATAAAATTATTGGAATTACTCTTCTTTGCAGTTTGGAATTCGTTTTTGTCTCCATTATTAGGTGAAATTTTCTGCACTGGGTTCTTTACTTTTTGTTTATATTCACACTTTATTCTTGTTGCACTTTCATTGTTTTTATGGAAATTTAATCATCGTCAAAAAAACAGTGATATTCACTTACATTTATTTTTACAACTTAGCATAATTATTTCAAAGTACAAATTTTTCTTTAAAATGTTTAAAGCTAAAATATTCAAATGTTTTTGCAGCTGGGTTTAATGTAGTGCATAAAATTGCTACCTGTTGACCAGTTTTATTTGAATTTTTGTATTAATCGCTTTAGTTTAGTCATTGAACACAAATTTCTTGTTGAAAAATTATTTATAATTACATAAACATACCTAAATTTGATCAAAAATATTGCGTAAAAGAACTGACATATGTGCAACATAATTTTCTTTTTTCAATATTAATCATTTAAAAACTTTCATAAAGGAAGATTTACCTCTGAGAATCCACACATAATAAGATGACCATATACGTTTTGTTAAAAAATGTGCACTATTAATAAAATTTGTTTTATTTTATATTTGACCCTTTTTGTCAAATATAACATAAAACGAATTTTATTAATACTGAAGATTTTTTATAAGATAATTAAAACTTATTGAATTACAGATATATTTTATTGTTGAAAACAATCTTTGTTTATGAAAACTAAATGTCAAGATTTACTGCTTGTTGACTGTTTAACGATTCTAAAAATGTTAGACTTGACATTCTTCAACGATGTGTTTCATGTACTTTATAATCACTCTTTGGGGGAAAAAAAGTTTTCTAAACAATGATTAAATAACAGTTGGGGGATTGTATGAAAATTTTTTTATAACCATGTATTTTTCAAATCTTCATTACCTGTTGGTTTAGATACCATTATTTAAAGTCAGTAGAGGAATCGTTATTCCCTCAAGTGGCTTGACTAACATTATTTTTTACCTTTTATCTTAGAACAAATTTATTTAAAAACATGAAAAAAGAAGAAATTTTTAATGAATGCTAAGTTTATATAACATTGATATATATATATATATATATATATATATATACATATATATATATATATGTTCATTTTGAGAAAACTTCAGATGTTTTTTTATACTTTCACTATGAACTACTGGTTTAGATAATTTGATTAATAAAGTTTCCTTTTTTTTTTTCAATAATCTGCTTTTTCCGGATCACTTACTGATTTTAACTTGATATTTTAATAATTTTCTTCTAGTTTTAAAGTTTTATAAAATAAATATTTCTTTACTAATCAATAATTATTATTTATAGTTTTCTATTATATGTATGAAACGTAAATTTGATTTTACTTGTGAGTAAAAATTTTCTCTGAAATTGTTAAAATTTCACATGTATATTATTTATAAGATAATTAATTTCTTTAAAAATTACTGTTATTTAATTTTAAATTCATATTTTTCTTAAACTGTTGCTTTTTCTTTTTTTACCATAATTTCATATTGCTGATGCAGGCGATAATGTCACATAATGATACTGATCCTGAACAAATCATCTCAAATTTCAATCTTTCACAATAATGTTTTCACAACCAGCTCGCAGCTATATTTTCAATCTCATTTGTTCAGCCATATAAAAGTTTTAAACCATTTGCACGAAGAGAATCCAAAACGTGTTAAAGTTCATGTAAAATGAATTTCACCCTCTCCCCAAACTGATATCTTTATAAAATGTAACAATTTGATAAAAAGGTAATAATTTGAAAGTATTTTTAATCCATTATTTTTTGGAAAATGTGAAATATATTATTACATTATTTTATAAACAAGGGTATGATAATCTTGAATCTTGCTTGGGCTGATTTTGACATTATTTCTTGTATAAAGAAAAAAAGGTTGCTAAGCATACAAGATACATCATAAGATCAAATTATTTTAGATTAGTTATGTTATAAATACTCTTTTCCTTTAAGAAAAGGTTATAAACATCAAAAGAAATTCCAGTAAATATTCAAGATTGTAAGAAAATATTCAATTTTGATAATCACCTTAATGAAAAAGAAAAAATCATAAATTATTATAATAAAAATTCCATTTGCATCATGTATTGCTTTAAAATTTTTACGTTCTTAGAAATCACTAAAAAATAATGTGTAACTTTTATAAATTAAACATTTATCACTTACTGATAAAATTTATTTAAATGCTAATTTTTATTTCTGGCGGAAGCTGTTTAGCAATCACATTGCTAACTGATTGAATAAGTATAGTGCAATACCTTTTTTTAGCAAAAAATTAAATTTTGCTATATTTAGTTGTTTTTTCCACTTGGCGATTTGTGACTGTTATGTTCTTTTAATTCACAAAATTATCACTAAGCAATCTTTTGGCCAACTAGCTTTATTTACCATTGTTTATTACTTTTTAGTCACAATTCTGGCAAATAAAAAAAATTTGATTTAGTGTATATTAAATTTAAAATACAGTTTTGAACCAATAGATTTATCCCATCTATGTTATATTATTTTTGCTTCTCCTTTAAATAAATAAAAAATTTAAGAAATGTTCTATTTTTTAGATGTAATACAATTTTGGTATATTTCCATATACCAAAAATTGTATTTGTCTAAATATGTTAAAACTGTATTTTAAATTTAATATACACTAAATCAAAATTTTTTTATTTGCCAGAATTATGAAAAAAAATTTTTTTCTAAAAATTATATTAATAGGTATTTATGTTCTATTTTCACAATGTATGAATAGAATGTATGTTGAAGAGAGTTCTTTTATGAAAATGCTAAAAAAATAACATGATAAATGTTCAAAATATTTTGAAACTATGGAATAATATGTGAAGATGTAATTATTTATATGAAATATAAGAAAAAAATTACCAATAGAATATAATGAAATCAATATGAATTAAGTCAAAATAATGATAAAGAATTACACAGCCTAGATGTTGATTGAAAAGTCTCAAAATTAGCTTTAATTATTTCTACAAGAATTCAAATTAATTTGAAAAATATTCAAAATTGTACTTCATAATTATATTAGGGTTGGTAAAATAGGATGTTGTGAAATATTGTTTACATTTTAGAGTTTTGTTAGATTGTTAATTACTTGGGAAATGAAAAATATTCATCAAATTCAAAATTACAACAAACTGGTTATATAACATCTATCTTCTATTTTTATTTTAAATGAACATTTTTTTTTCTGTATACTTAAGATTTACTAAGAACTTTTATCTATTAGCCGTCCTAAAACACCCAGGAGAACTCCAGCCAAGTTCAAGTCTTCTAACAAGGATCCAATTGTTGTCTTCTGTCGCATAAGGCCTGTGAGTGATTTTGAACAAGTTTGTGTAAAACCAAAGGATGATAAAACTATTATTCTTTATCCTCCTGAAGACTCTCAATATACAAGGACAGTAAGAGAGGTAATGTTTTAAAAACTTCAGGATATTACACTAAACTAATGGAAGAAGTTGTAAAATAATTGTTTCTGTTTTACCTTTGAATTTTTTGTTATTGATGTCCGATTCAAATATTGCCAAGTCCTCAATATTTGATGGCGAAATTTAAAGTATAAAAATATTCACTAATAATATATTTATGTACCGTAAATATTTTTACCAATAAAAATATTTAAGAAATGGTTAGAAAAACCAAAAGAAAAATAGAAAATGTTTAAAAGATAAGAAAATGTTGATAAAATTATTAAAAAATGAGAAAAAATGCAAATATCATTAATGAGAAAACAGATATTGTTTAAAATGCTTAAAAATATAGCTTCTGCTTTAGGAATTCATAAGTATTTAATTGGTTATGGGTGGTAAAACCATTTTGTGCTTCCTAGCATTTTGATAATTTGCTTATGACAACCAGTAACTGGAGCAATGAAATTATATTTGGTTATATAATTGAATGTAAAAAATATTCAAATCTGGCTATATTATCTATTAATTTATTAAAAGAAACTACTTGAAATTAATAGACATTTATAAAGTTTAGCTTTGGCATTCACAGTAAATTCTGTAGAATATAGAAGCTTTATTTTGTTTGCAGGGTAATTGTCATATTATTTATAAGGTAGGAAATTAAATGCATTGTAATTATGAGATATGAAAAAGAGTTTGATTAGTTCAAATTTTTGAAATCACTTTTCAATACATTGAGTATAGAAAATTATAAATGAGTTGCTTACTTTAAAGGCAGGAAAAATTATAATTAAATTTATTGAGCTGTAACATAAAGATATTATATCAAACAATGCCCAAAAATTTTTTAAAAGAATAAAAAAATGTAAATTTTTTATTCTTATCAGATTTTTTAAGAAAAATAAGGACTAAAAAGCCGTGACACGACCTTTTATTTTTCAACTTTTAGACTAAAGAAAAATAAACTTTTAAAATTACAGTCTCTGTTCAAAAATTTTTAAATTATAAATATTTTTATATTTAATTAATATTGTTTGATAACATGAGACATTAAATATTTTCATTTAGATAGTTATAATATTTGGTTGTTCGACAATTCTGAATTAGAAATAAAAGTCATTAGAGAAAAAATAAATTCAGAATTGATATAACATTTTTAGATTAATTTTAATCCAAGAGTAAGGCTAGTCCTCTTCTGAACTTAGAATCGATCAGAAAGCCTATATTTTATTATGTATGCTTAGGATAAAATTCTAGTATCGCTCTTTTCTATTTTTGTTTATATAAATTATTATATATATTGCTTAATAACCTTTTATTTTGTTTAATACTGTAACATTAATAAATATTTTTAAAATTTCACCTTAGAGAATGGTCTATTAGCCCTCGTGTGCAAAAAATGACCATTTAGCGACAAACAAACCAAACCTTAAAGAAAATGATTTTCTGTTTTGTTGTCTTAAGTGATTTTTGTAAAAGAATTGCTACCTAATCTTTGTCACTAATTAATTTTTACCTTAAATAAAAAAAGCAATATTTAAAAATATTTACTTTTAAAATGTTTTAAAATTTAATTGCTATATATTTATGCTGATTAATAAAATTTATGACACTGATTTAAATAATGTGTAAATTATGACTTATTGAAAATTATTTTTATTATATTTATTTTAGTTACATTTCTTATATACTAAATAACATAGTTTAAAGCCATCATTCTTGTTTGTGTCTTAAAGATATTATAATTTTATTAATCTCAAGGTTTTTTTTCTGTAAATAACAATTTTTGTAAGAATATCTTAGAAAATTAACAAAATTATTTACTCAGATGAATTATGACTAATATAATATGTGTGTTATTATGATTTCGTAAAATTGTTATTAAAATTTAAAAAATTTAAAGTTTAAAACTAAAATCATTTTTGATTATTTATATTTCACACTGACGATTTATAATTTTAGAAAAAAAAATTTCCAAATGGTTTGAGTTCCAGCAATTTTTCTCTCTTAATAATTGCATGAACATACTTTTTTAATAAATTTAATTAGCTGTGTTATAAGGTTTATTCTTTTGTTTTAAACTTTTAATATTGTATGAAATTAAAATGAATATTTAATTTTCAGTGCTCTTTTTCTCATGTATTTGGAGAAGAAACAACCCAAAAAGAACTCTTTGATTATGTTGCCTTACCTTTAGTGCGTGACCTTTTGCAAGGTAGCAATGGTAAGTGATTTTATTTAAATATAAAAGTTATTTTGTCAGGAACAAATGTTAAATATGTTTTTTAAATATTTTAAGGAACAATCCGTATTATGAATATAATCTTCATACAAGAGTGTTTCACAAATTAACCATTGTCTTAAGCTTGAAAGTATTTAACTGACTTTTGTGTGTATTGCTATGGTGTTTTTAAGAAGTAGTTGGATATTGCTAAAATGTCTATTTCTAAGAAAAAAATCCATATATTGCATTGTATTAATGACTCTCTTCTATTGATATGTTTAATAGGTTTTAAAGTTTGTGAGTTAGAAAATATATATTAAACTTTTAACCCTTTAAGCAATTATTTTACCAGAAATGCTTCCAAAAAAGGCATATTTTTATTGCATATAATTAAGAACCATACTTAATAGAATAAGAATATTAAGAATTTTTTATATTTTTTTCACTTTTAATGCTTTTACAACATTTTTTATTTTACAATTTTGGACACAAAACCCCCTAAATGTTTACTTTTTTCAAGTACCTTCTGCATGCAGTAAAGAATGGTTTACAAGTTCTGCAAAAATTTCTCTCGTACTTACTGTGAATTTTGAAGTTTATAATTTTCCAAACAGTTCAGAAGTCTTTTTGTGTATGGTACAATTCCATAATTTCAATAAGATTCACAAGCACGGCATACAGTAGAAAAAAAATTTCAAAGAAAAGTTCCCGCTACATAGAAAACCTGGATGAAAAACATTTCATTTATATGAACAAGCCACGCCATCTGTTGAAAAATAATAATACTAAATAGTCTCTTTCAATAATGAAAAATGCGAGCAAACCAGAAAAGGAAAGGAGAAAATATCGATGCCCCTACGCCGTACGGACAAACCAGGTAAGACCAATTTCGGGTAGCACGTACACCGTATGGCCAAACTGCTTAAAGGGTTAAACCTAATGTCATTTGCAAACTTACATTTTTTAATGTTTTCCTGAAAATTGTTCATATTTTTTATTCACATATGTGTACATGCATACAACTATGTTTGTATACCTCTTTCTGTCATTGTTAGTCGTAATCATATGGTTAAAAGTCAATTTTGTAAGATCTAATTTTAAACATAAATGTTGGAGTGTGTGATTGCAGATAATTTCTTTTCATAGTGAAATTGTTCTTTATTGTGAAATGTCTTTAGTATAATCAATTTAACAGGATTAAATTTAACTAAGTTCTTAAGAAATCTGCTTTTTATTTTTGAAAACAATATTTTAAGTTTTTTTATTTAAATATGAAAACAGCTGCAATATTTTTATTTTTGTTAACATAAAATCTCAAAACAAATTTCATTATATTTGCCAAAAATCTGATTATTTTAATCTGATATAAAGATCCATTCTAAATATAATGGGCACTCATCTGGTGGTCATTAAAAGTCATTCTAGCCTAAAATGCAAATGTGCACCATCATTCTTGAAGCTCATTCTTCACTAATACATCTTTGAACCTCCTGGCTATGGGAGATTTTTTGGAAATAAGTGTACAACTTTTTTATTCTTTTCTCTTTGTTTTTGACAGAAGACAAGCTTTATTGTTACAAACAATAAACCTTCATTAAAAATAGAGCATGATATAAATTTTTGTTTATATTATGTTACTTTTGTAAAAATATGTGGCACAGTTGTTTACTTATAATTACAAAGTGTCAGGATATTTTGTAATTGTTTACCTAAGTTAGACAGTAAGTTATTTATAATTTTTTTAATTGAATATTTATATCATAGGACTGCTGTTTACATATGGAATAACATCATCTGGTAAAACTTACACAATGACTGGAACCCCTGAAGATGGTGGCCTATTACCCAGAAGCTTAGATGTGATATTCAATAGCATTAAAGATTATCAAGCAAATAAATTTGTGAGTTATTTATGGAAAAATTTTTCCTTTATTGTATCCAATTAGATTCATATTTGAAAAAAATCATGTATAACTTACACTTTTAATTTGTAGGTTTTTAAACCAGATAAATTGAATGGTTTTGATGTGCAATCTTCATCTGAAGCACTATTTGATCTCCAAAGAGAACTAGGTGTGATTAGCAGAACCCCAAAACCAAGAAGGTTGGTAAATAATTCTATTATTTTCCAAGTTTTGGAATTTTGTTCAATTTTTAATCTGATGTTTAAAGTTAATTTCTTTAATTTTAAATTAAGAGCATCTAATAAAATTCTGTTTTAGTGGTGAGGGTGACAATGATTATTTTTCTTAAAATTAAATGAGTGCATCTCATGTACAGAATTTAATAATCAATAAAATCATTCTTTTCAGCAATGTTACTTTTATCTAGTGATACATTTTACTAAATATTAACTATTTTAGATTGGGATGTCTAAATCAGGCACCTTACTATTTCCCAGCCATTTTCAATAAGTCAAAATTTGACTTTTGTTCATAGATGTGCAAACCAAATGGAATTTGGCATTATCTTGTTAAAAACTGGTCCCTGGATGGAATCACATTTTAAAGTTATATGGTAGATGACTAGGCATGATTTCCTCTCATGAGATTGCATCTCACACTTTCATGTGTAGGGTGATATTATGTTTATATTTCCTGTCAAGCAAAGACTAATAGAGTGGGTCAGGCCTAGGCCCTTTATATACGAGGGTCACTCTGAAATTTTTGAGAAACAACTAGGTTTTTAATATACTTACAAAATTTTAGGTGTGTTCAAAGTAGTCTCCTCCAGCATCAATGCACTTTTGTAGACGAGTTTTCCACAGATTAAATACCTCAAGCCATTCATTTCTTCGAATAGATGAAAAAATGCATTTATAGCAACATCAATCTCTTCTTCTGAACGAAAACGACATCCACGCAAGTTCTTTTTTAGATTAAAGAATAACTAAAAGTCGCACATTGCTAGATCAGGTGAATACTGTGGATTTTCGATCACTTTAATTTGTTTTTGTTTAAGAAACTCAACTGTTAATCCGGCTGTAGGTGAAGATGCATTGTCATGGTGAAGCATTAGTCCCCTAACATTCAGCTCTTGTAGAATTTCTGGAAGACATTTAGTGGTATACCAGTTTGCTGTTACTGTCTTCTGTCCTTCCAACTTGATGGCTTTGACCAATCCCGTACTTCTGAAGAAAACGGCATACATCACTTTTTTCAGTTCGTGTTGTTTTTTCACCATTGTTGGCGTGGGATCATCTTCAAAGACCCATACTTTGTTTTCTTGACATGTTGGAACGTCAAAAAACGGTATGTACGTTTCATCACCTGTTACAATTTTAGAAATGATGTGGTGGCCACCATCATTCAGCATATTAAGAGTTTCTTTACTGATTCTGACACGCTCCTCTTTTTGATGCTCAGTTTGATTATGGGGAACCCAACGGCAAACTACTTTTTTCATATGTAATTCTTCATGAATGATTTTGTGTATAGCTGCGGATCCAATGTTAAGTTCCTTCTGTATCATTTGATAGGTACAGTGATTATCATCCATTAACATTTTTCGTATGGCAGACACATTATCCGGGATTACTGCCGATTGCGGCCTTCCTGTGTGTTCATCCTGAAGAAAATTGCGACCTCTTCTAAATTCACTAAATCATCTGAATACAGTAGAACGAGCTGGAGATTCATCACCAAATGCTAATTGCAACCGTTGAACGCATTCTTCTTGATTAATCCTGCTTTGAAATCGTAAAAAATCATAGCGCGAAAATGTTCTTGCGTCAACTCCATTTTCTCTTCTGTTTAAAATTTATTTCACGCTAAACAAATTGAAAACATCAGTAAAAAATCGTCTTCTGTGTTAAAATACTTTGTACTTTAAAATTAAACTGTTATTTTTATTTTGTAAATTCTCGTCTGCGCGTATCTCAAAAATTTCAGAGTAACCCTCGTATTAATGTAAGGGTCTTATGATTTAAAAAAAGGCTGAGTTCTTTCTTGAACATCATGCTCCACTCTGTTATCTGTGGTGATAGGCTACTATACCAATGAGAGAATTCAATTGATGTTGCTAAATTTAGCGAAGTACCTCGCAACCATCCATGGTACTTTGCCAAAAGACAGGATGATACCTTCAATCTTAGATCAAGATCTTATCAAACTGCCTTTTTCCACTATCTGAATGAGCACACAAGAGGAATCACCTTTCAGCAGGGGCAAAAAACATTTCTAGACTGTCCTTGTTCCGTCCATATGGCCTCCCCTGGACAAATCTTATCTGCCTAAATTTTAAAAAAGACGATGTCCTTCGGGACCCATCACACTTTTTTGATATTTTTGGTTTTATGGGAGTTGTCTAGCCTAGCTAGACAACCTGAGATAAGTAAAAAAAATTTAGTGTGGATATTTTAAAGCCCAATTTGAATGTAACCATACTTCAACTAAGTTCCACAAGATGGCATTGGAATAAATGGATATGAAAACAATTTTATTACTTTGAATAGATGATGATGATTATCTGGAGGAAGTTTGGGTTCACCATAAAATTGTTCAATTGCATACATATTGCATATTGGTCTATCAAAGTCACTTTTGTTGATAAGTTTCTTGCAGCAATCACTGTTACCAGTACCTATATAATCATCTTTGCATAGCACAAATGATGACCTACTATTTTCCTTATAGTATTTATTAATTTTGTTTCGGACAACAAGAAGCGATAACCTTCCACTATTGTTACTGTTTTTAAACCATCCGAGTTACATTAAAAATAAATGCTATACCTAGGATTATCATTCATTGACTTTGAAAATTAATAATTTGTTCATTTCATGTACATAAATTTATGTGAAATTTCAAATTTATTATTTTTAGGTGTGCTTTATTTTTTGAGAAAGTATTTTGATGAATTTATATATATATTATACTATTTTGAAAAACAAATGCTTTTATTTTAATTTATTATTAAATTTAATAAATTAAATATTAAAATTGTTTAGCAAAGTAATTATTAGTCATCAAAGACATTTTTCTTTTCAGAAACTAAGCAATTTCTTAAATCAGAAACTTTTAACTATACAAAATATTTTTGGTATAACTTTTAACTAACCAGACTTTGAACTTTCTGTTCTAATATTTCTTAGGAGAGAAAATGCTAATGAATGGAGTAACAGAACATCAGATTCGAGAGTTATAGAGGATGTTTCTTCTGACATGAATTATGCAGTATTTATATCTTATGTTGAGATTTATAATAATTATATTTATGATCTTCTGGAAGAAACATCATTTGATCCAAAAAAAAAGTGAGTGCTTCTTTGACTTTTGTAACTACTTTAAAACTGTTTTGCCATGGGTTTTATTTTCAGAGTTCAGTACATAATTTTAGATTATTATTCCCTTTGAAATATATTTATTTTAGTACAATTGATCCCCAATTTAAAATGGGTAATTAAAATTAATCTAAAATGTAAACAAACATTCTTGTAAAAATTAAACTTTTAAATTAAACAAAATCACCATGTAAATTTAAAAATGATACTAATAAAATAGGTCACATAATCATTGCTTGCTGAATCATTAGCACTGATACGCTACAATGTTCTTGGAATGATTATGTGCCCATATATATTCCATGAAAAAAATAATTATTCAAAACTATTGAAACAAATTTATTTTATAAATTTTCAAAATAAATTTTACTTTAGAAACTTAAAATAAAAATTCACAGGAAACTAATATTCAAAAACTTAGCTTTAAAAAAAATTTAAATTATTCACTTCAGAAGCTTGAATTGTCTCCAAAGAAAACAAATGATTAATCAAATGTTTCAAAGGTTACTTGTACTGAAAACAAATTTTGTGCGTATACACATTCATATCATTTCATATATATACAAGTGCATTCCACACACAGTAAGGCAGTTTGTTGTATTTTATCGCACCACACACAACTTTAGCCTATTCATGTGTACTATAATATTTTTGAACTACAAATTTTTAATACTCAAAAAGTATCATTTCTATTATTCCAGAATTTAATTTTAAGTACAAAGAATTTATACCTTAAAAGATGAGTTCAGTTTCAAAATTTAATACTTTGTTACAAGGTATTGTTAATCTTTAATTTTATTTCTTCAAAGTTAAACAGATAATATCTGAGGCAAAAATAAAGTAAATTAATTGCATAATCTAATAACCCTCAAATTTACGTAATGAATTACTTTTAATAATACATTTATTGGATTTAATAGTTTTCTAACATTCATAGATTGTATAAATATGCTGTTTTTACCAAAATGTTTAAGCCAGTGCTTAACTGTCAAACATTAAAATTCTTCTGAAAGGTTTCAAAATTTAAATATATATATATATATATATATATA